>OZ038495.1:84851035-84876035 GCA_964036315.1 Acanthosepion esculentum
ATCATAATATATATATATGATATATATATGATATATATATCATAATATATATATATGATATATATATGATATATATATCATAATATATATATCATAATATATATATCATATATATATATGATATATATCATATATATATATATGTCATAATATATATATCATATATATATATATCATGATATATATATGATATATATCATATATATATATATGTCATAATATATATATATATATATATATATATATATATATATATATATATATATATATATATATATATATATCTTTAACAACATCAACTATGAAGACGGCCACAATGTATTGGCCGTATTAGAGAATGAAAAATATACCCACCTTTCAGCAACTAACAGATTACCGCTCTGAACGAACAATCATTTAAACAATTTTTACACCCATGAAGTCGTTCGTTAACAAGAAAAATATAATAAAAACCTAACAGAATTCCTTTTTCTGCTATTTTTTACGAAACATATTTGATAGGAATTGCTGCTCGAATATTTTCAGGCTGGTAGATAAAAGAAATACTGTTTAATTAAAAAAATAGACCTTCTACACGAATATAAGTATCTATCAAATACAACGTTTAAACAAAATAAATGAAAAATAACAATGTCGAATTTATTACATTATATATATATATATATATATATATATATATATATATATATATATATATATATATAAATACCAAATTGTGATTGGTAGAAAGTATTTGAAAGAGGACTTTTCAGTCCATATGAGAGTTTAATGAAATGATACAGAACAAATTATAAGAATAATTTATTGATACACACACACACACACACACACTTATCGAAAATCTGACTCCAACAGATGTGAATCGAAGCTCATGTGTCGGCTACTGAGATAAATACATTTATTGTGTATGTATATGAGACGAGGCTACGTGTATGACATCGGGATGATGTTGTACAGGTATTATGTCATGATAATCGCTTTCGGTTTCCTAAGCTATTTTCACTGAGAATAAAAATACGTTAAGAGAAGTTTTAGATTCATTCATAAGTTGTATTACACGGCAGTTTTAATAAGACAGATCATTAACGCCTAAGAAAACCTCGTAGTCCAGGATTTTACATGTATATATAAGGATCGGAATGAGTTGAGACTGTCGCCATGATTGATATCATCGAGAGTTGATATGTTACTTATTATTAACGCTTTCATTATTTTTGCACACTATGTCCAGAAAAAGTTCACTTATACGAATTTAATAAACAGTGCCTTCTCAATGGTCTTCAATGAAATATATTATTAAAAATTTATCTTAGCCGACGCGTTTCGTCCTCTCAGGGACTTTATCAAGGCATATATATAAGCTGTGATACAGCGAACCAGTCTGTGGATAACATATATATATATATATATATATACATACACACACACATATGACAAAAGACAAACATATCTTAGCAGACACGTTTCGACTTCTGAGGGACTTTATCAAAGCATATATATATATATATATATATATATATATATATATATATATATATGCGCGTGAGAGAGAGAGTGTGTGTGTAATAGGATAAGGAACAAATAGAAAATGTTTATAAATTTAAAATGTTCCGTTTTATTTAAGTTTCATCAGAAAATAAAAGCAAAAACATGTTAAATTTTTAAATGTTTCGTATTTCAACTTTATCATATATATATATATATATATATATATATATATATATATATATATATATATATATATATATATATATATATATATCTCACAGTTACAATAAGTTAGTGTTTGTAATTCACCCATGAGAATGATCTTGGAGGAGATCGAAAGTACTTAGGTAGGAAAAAAACTACGTCACTCTCCTTGATGAATTTCATCTTAACATCAAGAAACTGATTAGACAACTGGAAAGGATCAGTATAAAAATAACTATGTTTATATTATTAATTGAAACATGTTTCAATGAAAATATGTTGTCTATCTATACATACATACATATGTATCTCATATTAATTAGATTAGATTATAATCCATATTTGCTTTATTTTTGGCCCCTATACATACATTATATATGAATTGTGATAACATATTTATAAAAGAATTAGACATCGGGAGAATGATAAGCTAAGCAACAAATAGAAAACGTTTACATATTAAAAACTGTTAAAACCTTGATAATGATATGATAACAATTCATTGCTTCATGTTATATATTGTGTTACTTTAAAGTCAGTCCTTAATTATTGGTATTATATTCTTTTATTTTTGTTCTATGTTTTCATTAAACCTTTCTATTAACAATACAGATTTCGCACTCACTATTAGACTCATTTTACGCAGGATCATTTTTTGGCGGGGGACAGATAATTTAAAACCGGAAGTGGTTCATATTAGCTTTATTAGTTATATTCCATCAGGAATGATATATCTGATTTTAACCGATAAAAGTACATTGATTTCGATCAATTGTTCTACTTTCAAACGTTTTATTTTTAGCATTTTTAATATTACATATGCATAAGGCTGTCTCATGTAAGGGTTAACCTACAATTCTTATCAATTAATAATTTACTGATACTATACATTTTGTATAGGTTTATTCATCATATGTCACAATCGACTGTTCATTTGCGACTATAGATTATTTAATCTATTTTTCTCTGGTTAAAGGCAGTCTAATGATCGGTCTCACGTGTTTTTCCGTTTGATTTACCGTATATAAGCCTACTTAATGTATCGTGCGAATGCTGAATTTCTCAGTGAAAAACTGATTTTTTTAGAGGTCGTGTATAATGCGACCCCAGCTTCTGAGCAATACTAGTGGGCCTACCGTAGTCAAATATTGCAGTGCTGGGCATCGTACTTGATATGTTTTATAGCAAATAAATGGTCTTTATTATTTTTTTTTTGTATTAACTCTACACCTTATATACTCGTGTATAAGTCGACTTCATAGTTCGATTCCAGAATATTTTTTGAGGGGTCGTGTATAATGCGACCCCAGCTTCTGAGCAATACTAGTGGGCCTACCGTAGTCAAATATTGCAGTGCTGGGCATCGTACTTGATATGTTTTATAGCAAATAAATGGTCTTTATTATTTTTTTTTGTATTAACTCTACACCTTATATACTCGTGTATAAGTCGACTTCATAGTTCGATTCCAGAATATTTTTTGAGGGGTCGTGTATAATGCGA
This sequence comes from Acanthosepion esculentum, assembly GCA_964036315.1. Lineage (NCBI taxonomy): Eukaryota > Metazoa > Mollusca > Cephalopoda > Sepiida > Sepiidae > Acanthosepion > Acanthosepion esculentum. The sequence goes on from OZ038495.1 coordinate 84,854,231, forward strand.
CCCCAGCTTCTGAGCAATACTAGTGGGCCTACCGTAGTCAAATATTGCAGTGCTGGGCATCATCCTGGATATACAGGGTTTAGACAAAATAATGTGAAAAGTAGTGAAACATTGATTTATTAACTAATAAGGTGTTGGACCCCCATTAATTTCTAATTATTCTACTTATTTTACCTGAAAATAAATAATAACTTACTTAGGTGGGAAATCAAAGTAGAGGAATAAACTGCGGAGCAATTACCTTTTATGCCGGTTTGATGTTTACAAATACGCGGAAATGCCGTAATTGAACAAAAAAAAATTGCTATTTTTGCAAGCTGTTCACATTATTTTGTCTAATCCCTGTATTTTATAGCAAATAAATGGTTTTCGTTCTTTTTTGTACAAAGCTAACCCAAAATGGTGAGAAAAACCACATATCGTAAAATATCTGATACGAAGATTTAGATACCATACTTTTGTTTTCGTTCATGCCTGACTACGGTAGCTCCTTTATTTTGAGTTTGCTTCCGACGCAGCCTAAGTTTCTTCCCGTTAGGTTAGCCCAAGAATTAGGACTACCAGATAGGTTACGGTCACCAAAAATGAATGAATTTTTAAACCCTCTAGAAAAATTTACCTGTGTATAGAACAACCGCTCACCGAAAATGCATGATATTTAACCTTTTCCAAAAATTACCTGTGTATAGTACGACCCCCTATTTAAAACTCGCACTATATTCGAGTACACATGATAGGAGCTGACTTCTTATGTTTTTCGACACTTCCATAAGGCTTCAGATGTTGCTAACTTGACAAAGTGCGATTTTGTTTACAGTGTAACCCGGATATAAGAGACTCGGATATAAGATAAATCCGGATATAAGAGAAGCCCGGATATAAGAGAAAACTGGATATAAGAGAGATTTTCTCTGGTCCCAAATTAGAGCCTGTGTTAATATAAACAAAACAGACCAAACCCGGATATAAGAGAAACCCGGATATAAGAGACGTATTCTCCGGTCCCGACAACTCTTATATCCGGGTTACACTGTAATAATTTCTTTCCTGATACATTTCGCAAATGAACTAAATAAAGTTTGCGACTTGTTCTTATCAGAGCTTCATCAGAAACGTCCAGAATCTTCAACGGACTTCTTTGCAATTTGATGGTACTCATCGAGCGTTTTGTTGACCTTTTATAAGTGCTGAAGTCAAGGTCGGTGCGTACTACTACAGACCCCCTCGCCGACCGGGAGTGGGGCCTGATCGAAGGCCCCCGCGCAGTGATTCCTGATCCTTGCTTTTTTTAATTTTACCTACATTTATATATGTTACAAATGAAATTAAGCACAACTGACTATTGAAGGATGAAACATTTTCAGATTTTGACGTCATTCTTGGGTCGTCTTTTTATTGTCCCAATCCGTGAATTCGTTTTGCTCATGCTAAGTCTCGAAAAAAAAAAACACAATATAAAATTCTTTTTTTTTTATTCATAATATTGAATGTGTTAAAATTATTTAACATTTTAGCAAAAAAACTCTCAAGCTGATGTTAAAAATTGGCGCAAAACATTGTTGCTTTATTTAAGATGGAATGATCTATTATGACATGTCTCTAATTATTTAAGATGGAATGATCTACTATGACATGTCTAATTTGTAATTAGAGAAGTATTTCCAATTTTTCTAGTTGAATTGTCCGTCTATATTGCCTATGATCCATTATTGTACATAATTAGGTTACAATAAAATTTGTATTTTATATGAAAACTACGTTATGAAAATTGAGAGCAGTAGGGTGGGGGGTGCGTATCATAGATTCGGGGGTGGGTGCATGAGACCATTGCACCGGCCCTGACTGAGGCTATTAAACATTTCACTTTATCTGTTAAATCAACTATGCGACCGATTTTAAAACTTCAAAATCGCCACGTGACTTCGAAATTGAGGACATTTCATATAAATGGCTGTCGTCTGTTTACATATGCGCAGAAGGAATTTACTCTCTTCCTAACTGCGCAGATAGATGTTCCCATCATTTAGCAAATAAACTTTTAGATTCCAATATGTGTTTACTTTATATATTGATAAAATATGAATTATACCGAAGTAAAAATTAAACATCTAAAAAGGTAATATTCCGAATGAAAGATTGGCATAACACAATCATCCTAAACTCTTATTAAACCTTATACTAGAGTAAGCTAAAAAATACTAATATATCTAAGTCAGGATTTTGAATGCTGATTAAGAGAGATAAACTGTCTTCCCTTGCAAAATTGACGCAACACAATCTTTCTACTTTTTTATATCAAAACAAAGCAAAATTAGCAAAATAACTAAAAGCCATATTTTCGAACCCTTTTTTTCCGGGGGGGGGGGGGGGGTAAGAAGGAAGCCTTACTAAGAAAAAAAAATCAAATTCCGGTCGATTTTGATTTGATCACTTCCCATTAAACGCATTGAAAAAGACATGTTTCCACATTCCTCCAGCTGTGGGTTAAAAAGTGGAGTAGAATAGGGTCCTCACCTTGAGGTCGCAACCAATATTCTGAATTCAAAATCAGCTCAAAGTGGGATGGACTTCGTCAGCCCCCACTTACCGTAGACACACCACTGCTGTAATGGCTGCAATACAGGTGTCCTCCCTACAAGTTAAGTAGGGTTGTGGGACACGTAACATGACAACGAATTCAACTAAAATTAGTAAAATATATAAAAACTAGGATTTTAAATATTTATTCTTTTGACAAATACTCTTGTAGGTTTGAAACTTTGGCGCAACACAATCTTTATAATTCTTTTTTCTTCATTTAGCCTGGGGCTGGACCTAGCTTAAGAATCATATATATATTCTGACTTCGAGCTTTTGCTAGGAAGAAGAATATTAATTTTAAAACTAGAAAACCTTTTCTTAATTGTAGGACTGGCGCTATACAATTGTCAATCCCAATTTGTATTCATTTAGCCTGGCACAGGACTAAGCTAAGTTTAGTATATTATGAGTGCATTTAAACGTATGAAACTGTTAGTCGTGGCCGGTCACCGCTCATTGGAAATTTAATTAAAATATGTTAAGGCTCTGACATTCTCCGCTGTGCATCTACAGCAGACTTTCCTTGGAGCTGCTTATTTTCTCATTATATATAATATATATAATATAATATATAATATATATAATATATATTATATAATATATATACTATATAATATATACTATATATTGTATAATATATATTATATAATATATACTATATATTATATAATATATATATTATATAATATATACTATATATTATATAATATATATATTATATAATATATACTATATATTATATAATATATATATTATATAATATATACTATATATTATATAATATATATATTATATAATATATACTATATATTATATAATATATATATTATATAATATATACTATATATTATATAATATATATTATATAATATATACTATATATTATATAATATATATTATATAATATATACTATATATTATATAATATATATTATATAATATATACTATATATTATATAATATATATTATATAATATATACTATATATTATATAATATATACTATATATTATATAATATATATTATATAATATATACTATATATTATATAATATATTATATAATATATTATATAATATATACTATATATTGTATAATATATATTATATATTGTATAATATATATTATATATTGTATAATATATATACTATATATTATATAATATATATAATATAATATATTATATAATATTATATAATATATAATATATATTATATAATATATATTATATAATATATTGTGTAATATATATTATATAATATATAATATATATTATATAATATATAATATATATTATATAATATATATTATATAATATATTATATAATATATTATATAATATATGTTATATAATATATATTATATAATATATATACTATATTATATAATATATATTATATAATATATTATATATTATATAATATATATTATATAATATATGTATTGTATAATATATATAATATATATATAATATTATATTATATAATATATATATATATATAATATATATATATTATATAATATATATATATATTAATATATATATAACATATATTATATAATTCTTTTGCCTATCTCGTCTCACTCTGGTGTTGTTATGGCTGGCATTTCTTAAGAAATGTCCATTCAGCTAAAGTACATTTGAAATTTGAATTTAACAAAAATTTATTTCAACTCATTAAACAAACACTTCGGTATTCTTTTATTTTAAAATATTTTTAAGGGGTAAAAATCTGCGAAAAATATTTGGAAATGTAAAACCTTTGCGTTTAATATTAGAAACAGGTTTTTAAAAACAATAAATAAAAGTAGCTACACTGGACGAGAAAGTGAAAAAAAAATAAAAGTAAACAAAAACACGAAAAAGAATTAAAAAGAAAGTAAATACATTTTCTACGACGGGGAAAAAATCTCCCTTTCACTCAAGCGAATGATATTCAGTAATCTCTAGTTGTGAATGAGACGTGGGTATGAATGAACGAACAGGCGGTCGAGGTGTTTTTGCTGCGTTCTTTAAAGGAGTCACATGAGCATTGATTCCTTCCCTGACCCCAACCCCACGAACGACCAGAGAGAAAGAACGAACGAGTACCGAGAAGGAAGTCAGTTTTAAAGATAACCCGAATCTTTTTCCCCCCTCTCTCTCTTTCTCGCTCTGCTTCCACCCCAACAAACATTCTGAATCGGTTTTGACTCCGTCACTATCCCCACATTTTTTTTTTATCCCGACCCTCCATTCTGTTTCGGAGGATTGTATTTCCTGTCTTACGCCAACTTCAGCTTTGTTAACGTGTTCATTTTTGCAGTATCGTCACTGTACCTTCTATATTAAAATTCCAACTTGTAGCCTAAAGAACTGGGTGGCTTATTTAGATCTTTTTTTTTTTAAATCGAAAAGGAAACAAGGGTAAGAGATCAGGAATCGAGCATTATTTCTTCTTCGGTCAAAGGCTCTTCAAAAAGTAAACTAAACACCCACGACGCTATAGGAGTGGAACCTGATGTGGGGAGGCCTTCAGCCCCCTACGCCACTTTTTTTGCTGAAACTGAGAACTAAACAGAAGACTTGAAGTCTTGGTCCTAACCTATAACAATGCGAAACTGACATTTTAATTAATAAGGTTGAAAATCTCACATTTGCTTATTGCAGCAAAATCGAACAATCAACATTACCGACATTTCGCTTGATACACACCCGCGTTGCTATAGGAGATAGATGGAGGCTTCAGCCTTCCCACTTTTTGTTGAAACTGAAAACAATCTATATGACAATGCTATTGAACTGTATCATTTGTCTAAAATCGTTACTGCCTTTTTAATTCTCAAAATAAATTAGAAAACATCATTTTCCAGTTGTTTTTTCCCAAAAAACATTATAAAATCCTCTAAAACTTTTACATAAGTTTTATTTTTATATTTCTGAAGAATTAATAGATTTTTTTTATCCGACATACTAATATTACTTTAAAACATTTTATTTTTTTTAGTAGATACTTGTATTTCGGTATCCATAATGTCTGGCATCTTTCTATTAATTCACTCCAAAATACTAATTCAACACAAAATAAAAAGAATTTATAGTTACTAAAATTCACACCAAAATCCAGAAATGTCCTTTAAAATTTCTTCAAAAATGAATTCATTGATATTTCTTTGCCTTACGTCTGCAAAGGAACTCACAAATAAGAGTCAATCATACTGCGAACATGGACTTATTTTTCAGTTGGGTGTTCCGCCAGGTACTTTCGATTGTTTGCGGGTGTGGAATCTTCCACGACAGCCAGTTAACCCCTGCTGCGAAATGCACTATTCCTTTTGTGATTTTTATCAACATTATACTTACAAAATATATAACAAGCATTCATTGATCAATCACCTTCAATCTAGCTCGCTCATTGGTTAGTTTCGACCAATCAAATCACCTCCACGCGACAGATCTGTTTTGGCGCTAACTAAGTCTGATCACGTGATACAACAGATTATAAAAACCAAACACGAGTGGTTCTCTGCCTCTCCTTTTCACTCTCTCGTTCTCTTTCGCGTCTCATCTCCGCTGCCAAAATATGACCTTTAAAGAACTCCCGTCTTGAATAATGCAGTCAGACGTAAAAGAACTTTACAACAATCACGCAAGTACAACTCTTAACTTTCTGTACTCTTACCAACTTGTATAATACACAATTCCAAACATTCAACACGAACACAATCTTCTAAACTACAGTTTAATAATTAATTCTACCCTTATGAGCTCAGGTACAAATATTTCCTAATCAAATAGACGTAACTCCGTCTAACCTTTCAGTTTACATGCATGTACATCAAATCCTTAATAAATTCAATTGTTATGTTTCGAATCATTATTTTTGTCTTTTATTAATTGTTGTGGATGGAAGATTATGAACACGCACAATTTTAAGCCTTCTGATCATTCAAACGTTCTGATATCTCTTAACATCTTCACTCAATCCCCAACACGTGTAAGCTGATGTTTCAACGGTTCAATGATTTATCTCAAGTTCTTCTTCACAAAAGTTTATAGTGGCCATATTCTTTGACCATAAATAAATAAATACACACAAACCTCTCATCAACTGCCTAATAGGGGGAACGGGTAGTCCATTAAAGCCGATTGTCCGTAGATAAGAAGGGGTTATTTTTGATTTATAAAACCACTATAGTTACTACCAGTAGTTATGATCATAATGTAAATACTATAAACGTGTATATATGACATAAATATATACTTAATAGATATATTAATCAAACAAAAATAATAGATTTCTCACGCACGCGCTAATGTATCGTACTTTATATACTGTACACCCGTTTTTGTTTCCAACTGAAAAGCCCGATATCGCCACCAAGCGGTCACTTTGAGAACTAATATGACTATATATATATATATATATATATATATATATATATATATATATATATGGCGGGCTTTTTAGTTGTAAACAAAGACGGGTGTACAGTATATAAAGTACGATACATTAGCGCGTGCGTGAGAAATTAGCTGTGAGAAATCTATTATCTTTGTTTCTTTGATATATATTTCCAATGACGATATTATCTAGATTTAACGTTTTCAGAAAGACCAAAAATGTATTAACATGGCATAAATATATACTTAATAGATAATTTTAACACATTCAAGATTTTTTTGTCTTATTGCACGAAAATCGAATTCTTAGCATTATCAACATTTCACCTACTACACATTCTCCACGGTGTTATAGGGGGTAGATAGAGGGGTTTCAGCCTCCCCAGTTTTTGTTGAAACTGAGAACTGAACAGAAAATTACATTTTAAATTTGACTTCTTGATCTCAATATGTGACAATAGTTCTGAATTTGGCTAAAATCAATTTGCCTGCCATTCATTTTCAAAATGTTTCTATAACTTTAAATACAAGTCTTATATGGGAAAACGATTTTTAGATATCAGAACAATTTCTGTAAAAATTATTAGAAATACGTTAAAAGTACCTTAAGCTCCTCCAATACTCGAATTATTTCTTATGTCAGAATAGAAGAGCGGACCTTTCTGAGAAACCCTGCAAATCAAAATTTATTATTCTATTCACCAACTCTATCACCACTATAACTGAAAAGAATATATCTAAGCTTAACATAAATTTGTTAAATTACTTCTAAAAAAACAATAAGAAAGTTAATTAACACAAAACAATATAATAAGCTAAAACTTGAAAGGGGAATTTACTCTATCACCTGTAATAATTGCCACAAGGAATACACAGGAGAAACCTCAAAGAATTTAAATAAAAGATTATATGAACACAAAAAGGATATTTTACAAAACAACACATTCAGTACATTACTTACTCACCGTAATAAGTCTATAATATTGATTTTAAAAAATTCTACTTTAATTTAAAAAAAAAAAGGTAATTTACTAAGACGGAAATGTACAGAAAGTGCTTTAATCGCTAAATCCTCAACAGTAAATTTACCTCCAGGTTCTTACAACATTTCACCTTTCTTGGCAGATCTTCTTTTATGTGGGATAATGTTGGATATTTAATAGCAAAAATAATTTAAAAAACAAACAAAAAGAAACCAAATGAAATAGACTAAACTATATACCCAAAACACATTTAAAAAAAGTAAATTTATATTCAAAATTTCAATGACCCTCTCCTTTGTGCACATGTCTAGTCGCATCAGCGTGAACATTGCTTCAGTTCGATGGAGCCCTAAAGGACGAAACACGTCATACGATAACTTTTCCACTTTGTCATATATTTTCCTAAAAAAAAGTCTTATATGCAGGAAAAATCCGAGAAAATAAGTACAAGCAAAAGAATAAATTTAAATATATTTTCTTTACGTTCAAAACAATAGGACTAAACAAAAAAATAGAATCACTAATCGTTCAGATTTAATATCTGTTTCAACCAACACCCACTTTTAACATCGGATTTAACCTCTCACTCTTAGCACCTGACTTACCCCCTGTCCTTAGCATCATGCTTAGCCATCACATTTACCGTCTAAATTTAGAACCCCATTGCCTAAATTTTAACATCGGATTTAGCCCCACGCTGATTAGCATTTTATTTAGCCACAACATTTAACGTCTGAATTTAGAACAAGTTTGGAGGCTTATAGATTCGCCGGTCTTTGGCGTGTTGCCTGCGGTCGCCTATGAATATTGTTCACAATTTGTTTTAATTTTTTGTATCGCTTTCATATATCAAATTCTTTGGATCAGAAAGTAATAAAAACATTTTGAATGAGATTCAACTGCTGCCTAATACAGAACATTGAAAGAAAGTCGAAAAAACGCATAGAATGCGTTACAATCTATATAAATGAAGGTACAATCTGAATTCTTCATGTAATAATGACAAAACTGAAGTTCGAAAAGCCCACCTGCCGAAACGAAAACACAATCCAAATCATTTATGGAACAATAATAACAAGCCCTCTTTCCTCATTATGCACCGTAGAAAATTCAACTGTCACCTATAAAAAAATTTAAGTGTTTCCATTCCATCTAAAAATCTTGAAAGTCAAAGAGCCCACAGGCCAAAACGAAGAAACCATCCGAATCATTCATGGCACAATAACAATCTTCTTTTATGTCCCGTGTCCTAATGCCTGTTCTGCCAACCATTTACACAAGCACGGTATGAGCCGTGTCGTTTCAGGACGTCGGCGATCATGGCTCTCCACAATTTCCTGTCTTTTGTAGCTATTAGTATATTTTGTTTTTTGCTATCTCCCTTAATGCCTGTTCTGCCAACCATTTACACAAGCCCGTTATGTAGGCTATTCGCTATGTTCCTTCGTCTTTAGTACTTTCACTGTCTTGTGAGTGTCAAATTCTCCAATCCTTCTTTCCTAATTATGTACCCTAAAAATTTCAGTTATCTCCAAGTAGGAGTGTCCTTTTCATTCCCATTTTCCCTAAAACTTTCTCGTTACTCAAATGTTCAGTCCATCGGATCTTCAGCATCCTTTTGTAGAACCATATAAAAGATGAGGAATTTGAAGAGCCCACCGGCCGAAAAAGAATAAATAATGCGAATAATTCAGGGTATAATCAGTCAGTTATGTGTCACGCGTGATACACGCTTAGGCGATCATGTATCTTTCGATTCATGACTGACGAAGCAGATTCTTTTCCCCGCAATAGGTTGGCATTAGCACGTGAGTGAATGTAATGGTTTCGACTGGAATTCGGCTCAGATTGAAGAATCGAATAACCGTGTTCAAATTCCACTCGAATCCATTACATTCATTTTCGTGCTAATACACCTGGGAAAGGTATGAATCCTTCTCTTCTCCCCCAGCTATGGGTAAATAGCAGGACAGACCGGGTTCTATAGATTTGGATTGCAACTGGTCTACTGCAGAAAGAAACGGCAACCTACTGCGGGAAATAATCTGCCTCGTCAGTCATATATCGAAAGCTACATGGTCTCCTAAGCATGTATCACGCATGACACATAACTGACAGGGTATAATGAAAAACTTCGAATAAAACTGAGGAAAGTCGAAATAGCTCACCGGCTGTAGTGAACCAACAAAAATGGACAAATAGTGTAATTCATGGAAAAATGATAATTCTTCTTCGTTTGAGAACTCCACACCATACGAACATGCATTTCAAGTGGTTAATATATTAGATTTTTTGAATGTAACAAAATCTTTACTAGAGTAATAAGAATGTGTAATATTTATATTAAAAAAAAAAAATAAATAATCGTGGCGTTAAAAAAAAAAATTACGAGATCACTTGCCCTCTTGTTTCAGATTAAAAAAAGAAAAAAAGAAAAAGAAAAGATTGGTCAATTCATATGAGTTTGTTCTGCCTGCTACAATGACAATGAATCGTTTCGATTCAACTGATTGATTTGAACGATCATATTTACACCCAAAGTCGATATTCTATTCTTAGGCTGTCTGTTCTAGAAATAGTCGTGTGTGTGAGAGAGAGAGAGAAAGAGGGAGAGAGAGTTGTGTTTTTTGGATTTCTGCTTGTCAATGTCTATTACGACTGCTACTTTTGGCGCAGTCAAATGAAGAGCGATTATACGGAGCCGACTGTGGCACGATGGTTCGTAAGCTCGTTTCGCTCACCAGCGTTGTCAGTTCAGTCCGCTCTTACATACCCAAGCCCTAAGCTTAGTAAATACTACCCACCTCGTTTTGTTAAGATGAAATGTAAATGACAAGATTTCGAATGTTGATTTTCAAGGCAAACAGACTTGGTTTTATTTGGTCGAATGTCGTATCACTACAACGCTTAAGAGATGTCACATACCTCCGTCCCTGTGCTGGTGATATCACGGCTACGACTAGCTTGGACCGGCTCTGACCAGCTTGGACCAGCTATGACAAGCCAAGACCAACTATGATTAGCTTAGACCAGCTCTGACCAGCTTGGACAAGGTATTACCAGCTAAGACCAGCGGCCCGAGTGAAAACACTCGGGTTCCCACGTTAAAAATTGACCTTGTGTCACAACATGACACAGTGGAGGGTCAAGTAAATATCTACATTTTGTACGGTAGATTTTATTTTATATTGATGACACGTCACAAATTATAGTTTATAAATTGAAGACACGTCACAAATTATAGTTTATAAATATAGTCTGATTTCCCGTCATCGAAAAAGCATCCTTTTATTACACACACACACACACACATATAAGGTTAATGGACAGAGTTGAATCACACCAGGAAACAATAGTATTATATAGTCCTCAACACACGTGTGGAAAAATAAAAATAACATGTAGAGCTTTTAACTTTAAAAATCAGGTGGTCAGTTGAATCAGCTACCTTGGTTTCAACCTTACGGAATCCTCAGACGAATTTTATCCGAACAGTTTCCATGGCAGTAGCGATAGAGCCACATTCCGCCCGCGAGAGAGGGGATGGAAAATACTTCTCCAACAAGGACTCGGAGAAGTTTTTGAATTCTATCAAGACTAGAAAGAGAGGTCTGGACAGCTCCTGCCCAAATATGACAACAGTACTCCATTTTCGCCATGATCTGGCTCTTACAAAGGTAGGGGATAATATGAGAAGTCAGCAACTTATTGGAGTGGTACATAATATATATATATATATATATATATATATATATATATATATATAATGTATGTAGTAGCTGATTCAACTGACCACCTGATTTTTAAAGTTAAAAGCTCTACATGTTATTTTTATTTTTCCACACGTGTGTTGAGGACTATATAATACTATTGTTTCCTGGTGTGATTCAACTCTGTCCATTAACCTTATATATATATATATATATATATATATATATATATATATATATATATATATAAAGGGTTATGACATTTTTGTAATCCTGTATTCCTGTGTCATAAATCGATGAACTTTTGTTCAAAAGTAATGAAACAGGCATTAATTTGTTTTAGTTCTTGAAAAAGTTAAACCAAAAGTGAAAATTCGAATTTACTATATACACAATAAGCGTAAAACATCAAAATATTTCAGAAACTTTATTTTTTCAATTTGCTAATGATGTAATTGGATAGCACTTACGTAATTTTAATACATTTAACAGTTTATAGCTCTAGCATAACACACAGGCACACAAATAACAAAAACAAGTTCTAGAAGGTTCCATGAATTTCTAAAAAGTTCCAGAAAGTCATAGTACTACTCTCTCTCTCATATATATATATATATATATATATATATATATATATATATATATATATATATTAGGTTGGTGCAAAAATAATGTCGTTTTCTCACATGAAGTTGAACGTCGAAAAACGACATTATTTTTGCACCAACCTAATATTAATCGGTATCACCCCAAGCTACAGGGAAAATCAATTATTTAAAAAAAAAAAAGTCATAACCCTAATATATATTAAAAAATTAAACGCGCCACTTGGTTGGCATCACAGTCCCACCCTTTCACTGTCGAAGCGGTTAAATGTAGCCGTCACTTCTACTCCAATAACTTCCTGTCTCGCACTTCCCGTCTGTGGAACACCCTTCCTCTTACTTGCTTCCCTGGTAGCTATAATCTTCAATTATTCGAATGCAATGTCAATCGACATCTTCAGATGCCTTGTCTATTCCTCGTCCTTCTCTTCATCCTTTCCTCTATCACGCCGCTTTATTCTTGCTCCCAATCTTTGTAACCCCTTGCTTGCTAGTGGCACTCCCGCCTTGCTTGGGGGTGAAAAGACTAAATAAATAAATAAATAATAATAATAATAATAATAATAAGGCTATTGATAGTACGGCCTTCGATAACTCTTATGTACTAACGAACTAATTTGAGCTTACCAATTATATGAATATTGACTTAATAATTACATATTGCTACCGTTTTTTTCAAACATCACCACACTGCCTCTATTTGTCTCCTTATCTCCATCTCTCTCACACACAAACACATACGCCCACACATACACATACACGCCCACACACTAATAACTGCCTTTCACTCAGGTATAATCGCTGAGATTAAACTAAGCGCGAATGTCAATGAAAGTGGTCCACCCATCAACGAGAAACGGTAATAAAGAAAATCTTAATCTTAACAATTAGCTTTAGGCGGCAAAATTAACAAAATCACATTTATGCATTAATTTAAATATATATATATATAGTGTAACCCGGATATAAGAGAGATTTTCTCTGGTCCCAAATTAGAGCCTGTGTTAATGTATATATAATAGACCAAACCCGGATATAAGAGAAACCCGGATATAAGATACTGCTTGTCCGGTCCCGACAACTCTCTTATATCCGGGTTACACTGTATATATATTTCGCCAGAGGTCCTGACCTGGCATCTCGGCTTCGCTCACTTCCCCACCGCCGTAACGCAGCTTCCCTCTGACATTTCTATAAGTATTCCCATGGTAATTGTAACCCAGGTAACCACGTTTCGTAATGAAGTTAAGCAACGTTGAGCCCGGGCAGTACCTCGATGGGTGACCGCTTGTGAATATCAGGTGCTGTAATATCGAAAGTGCAGTCAGTGCAATGGATAATGGCTCGGAATTGTTCATCGGAGAGCCGAGTTCCAGTTCCCGTTGGGTTCGTTATATACACTTACGCCTTACAGCCCCATCACGTTGAAACACCGGTTCCTGCCCAATCACCGAAGTTAAGCAACGTATAACCTGGTCAGTACCTAGATGAGTGACTACTTGGGAATACCAGGTGCTGTAAGCTTGGATGTGCGGCTGGTGTAATGGATAACGGCTCGGTATGAAAAATCGTAGTTAAGCAACGTAGAGCCTGGTCAGTACCTAGATGGGTGACTACTTGGGAATACCAGGTGCTGTAAGCTTGGATGTGCGGCTGGTGTAATGGATAACGGCTCGGTATGAAAAATCGTAGTTAAGCAACGTAGAGCCTGGTCAGTACCTAGATGGGTGACTACTTGGGAATACCAGGTGCTGTAAGCTTGGATGTGCGGCTGGTGTAATGGATAATGGTTCTGGATTGTAAATCGGAGAGCTGGGTTCTAATTCCCGTCGTGTTCGTTATATTCGCGCAAATACATCAGGGAAAGATATGAATCTACCTCTTCTCCCTCCAGCTATGGGTTAATTAGTAAAATCTATATCAATAAAACTTTCTGTTAGTTGTCATACGTAATACACGCTTGGGCGATTATGTATCTTTCGATACATGATTGGCGAGGCAGATTTTTTCCCCGCAGTAAGTTGCCATTTTTTCTGTGGTAGACTGGTTGCCAACCAAGGCTAAAGAACCCAATCTGTCCTGCTATTCAACCCATAGCTGGGGCGAGAAGAGATAGATTCATACCTTTCCCAAGGGTATTTGTGCGTAAGTGAATTTAACGAACTCGACTGGAATTTGAACTCGGCTCTCCGCGTTCTCTCCGAGCAGAAATCCATTATTATTTACAGATCGCGACAGTTATTAGGGAGATGTGATTAGATAGATATTAATGTTTTTAAAAACTATTCAGTATTATTATTGTTTAGGTAATAAGCATTATAATATAGCGCAAATAGCTGTATCATGGAAAAAGGAATTTTCGACAATATACGCATTTATAGTTATTTTTTAACTTTTATCAAAAGCAACATTCTTATACATGTAGTTATGGATAATATTATAGATTAATTACTATTTTTTAAATTAATAATTATTTGTGCTCAGTTGTTGACATTAATAGCTATCTGCTGATGTGTTAAAATTTTGGAATAATGCAAAAATAAAAATTTAAATCTCATCTCTTTGATAGATGTGTCAATCTGTTAAAAAAAGAATTCTTACAATCTAAAAATATTTTTGGCTTTAAATAACCTGTAAAAGGTTGATCAGCCGTAGAAAACTAACGAATCAATCATTTATTATTGGGCTTATGTTTCTATCAAGCTATTCTTCTGGTTAAAGTCCTGTCGTCCGACCAATAATTAATTAATAAGACTCCTGTCACTAACTCATTATTATCTAAAAATATTACAATCTAAAAATATTTTTTTGGCTTTAAATAACCTGTAAAGGGTTGATAAGCCGTAAAAAACGAATCAATATTTGCAGTTAAGTTACATTAAAAACTCGGTTCTCGGGTTTAATTCACTCGAAGAAGTCGTTCGAGAAGCTGAAATTTTTTTTCACATTTTCAAGTGTCTGTGATCTTTGTTTAGTTAACTGTTGTAGATTTATTTCCTTAGTGGAAACTGTATTCGGACTAAATGCGTCCTAAATAGGTTAAACGTACAGAAACGTTAGGAACTTGTAATAAAGTGTTACGCAGAGTAATCGAGTTGTGGTTGCTGACTACTTTTTTCCTTCGACTACTACTGACTCCTACTTATAATAGATGGGAGAGTCTATTATCTAGACAAGGTGTCTTTCACTATAGCATTAACACACATTTATTTTGCAACATCTGCTGCTTTAAACACATCTATGTTCTTGCATTTGGTTGATCAAGAAATTCACCGCGAGATCAAAGACACGCTTTCCCCCTTCGCTATTATTTGCTTTTATTTTCACTTCAATTGTGACTCTCACGAATTTCCTCTTGGGTTTGCTGGTATCAATAACTTTCTTCGGGGCCATTAGAGTGTATATGATAATGAAATTAAATAATATATCAAAATACGATAAAACGCAAACTGATGCGTCAACAGAAGCAAATGAGCAACTATCGCATGCGCGTGTTCGATGATTCCTTGTTCAACGCGTGCCCTCTTAAAAGTTGTAATGCCATTTATGCGCACACTCTTTCATTTGGCACAATCAGAAGCCACTTCCTCAAAGGACGACAGTAGGAAGTCAATAGAATTATATATATATATATATATATATATATATATATATATATATATATATATATAACTAAAATACGCCTCACTATAGGTGAAGCATGAAAGAAAAACCTTACCAAAAAGAAGATAAATAAAAGTAAAAACCCTGAAAAAAGACAAAAGAGAAAAAAAAGTCAGACATCTATTGAGACAAAAACCTAAAGTACTCAATGTCTCTAGAAATTGAACTAAGACAGAACAGTAACACTAACAAACCAAACACCACCCAGTAACTGTTTCATGCTCTGCGTTTGTCAGACCACAAGATTCGATCATGTTGTCTGCCAATTATATAGAGTGAATCTGTGAGTTACGATTTGAATCGGAGTTCCCGAGTGGTGTTTGCTTTGTTTATATATATATATATATATATATATATATATATATATATATATATATATATATATCGCACATAGAGTGCCGGTGTTAATAAAACAGCGCTCGATGTAATAGAACGTATTAAGTATATATTAATAAATATACATATTATCCCTCACCGGTAGCACAATTCAGAGTTTCATGCACAACGCAGTCTGCAGGTGTTGGGTAGAGACTGACCGTTCTGAAGATTGCGTTGTAAATTAAACTCCGAGTCGTGCTACCAGTGAGGGATAATATATATATATATATGTGTGTGTGTGTATGTATGTATATATGATAGAGAGTGAGAGTGTGTATATATATATGTATATATGATAGAGAGTGAGAGTGTGTGTGTGTGTGTGTATATATATATATATATATGTATATATGATAGAGAGTGAGAGTGTGTGTATATATATATATATATAAATACATGTATATATGAGTGTGTGTGTGTGTATATATATATACATGTATATATGATAGAGAGTGAGAGTGTGTGTGTGTATATATATATATATATATATATATATATATATATATATATGATAGAGAGTGAGAGTGTGTGTGTGTGTGTGTGTGTGTGTGTGTGTGTGTGTGTGTAAACTTAGCCCCAGGAATTCATTCAAACTACGAATTATTAAATTTGCCCAGCAACGCCTGCCTATTCATTTTTTTATTCCATCTTGATGTACGGCTTCTCAGGTATCAACTGAAAAAATTTAATAAAAAATTGAATAAAGAGAATTTGTCGGTCGAAATCAAGAAAATATATTTGAATACATACATATAATAACTTACTATTCATTTTCAAGTAGGCCTGTCTGATAGAGTAGTTAGCTAATCCCAGTTGCAGACACCTTATCAGGCACATCTGTGTTTCTTCAACACTCACAGAGATAATTTTTATACCATACTGAGCGGGCCTCACTTAAAGTTTCCAGGTGAGAGCACTGTTTAGCGTGTTTAGTAGTTGAACAGAGCCAGTACGCTAAAAACCTCGGTCACGATAACTTGTGACTTCGTGCGACTTCGTGCTAACGTAACCACTGACGGCTTCCGTACAGTTTTGTCTGCTCAATTTCAATCACAGTGATTGCGTTAACCCATGGTATGGTTTTCAGCCACTTTACAAAAAGGTTCCACACAGATGAATCGTCTCGATATTTGAATCCGGATCTTATAGCCGGAACATTAACGCTGTAACCACTCGGCTACGTGGTATTCTAAAAGAATGAAAGAGAGGGGAGAAAAGAAAAGAGAGAAGAAGAAAATGTATTTCTTAAGCTCTTGGTTTTTTACATAAGATTTAAATACTTGTATTTCGATCCGTGTCGCCGGAATTTTGTAGGCGTTTGATTGCCTCTTACCGACAAACAAGATTAATTAAGAAAACAAACCTCCTGACTGGATAATCAAATAGGTTAAGCAAAATTTATACAGGACACTACATGACAAGATTCCTTGTCAAGATTGACAAGGAAAGTAAGTTATTTTGCCATCAATACCGCGGTAGGTAAGGCAGTCATAGAAATGAGGTTTGTAACAATTCTCGTCAGACCTTCTCCGACGTCAGTCAATCTCCATATCTTGCTAATAACGAGCATTTTTATGGTGAAGAAGCAAGCAAAAAGGATGAGTGGGTTCATGTTTCTTTTTTATTTAAATTAAATTAGGGAAAAATGAATATTACTATTCCGAGTCAGAATTTGAATTCGGTTTTCCCTATTCGGTTTTGGGGAGTGATGACCTTGTCCCACCGAAAGAAGGCGACTCAGTGATTTTTTTTTTGTTTTTGAAGAAAATTTAGCAGTAGTACTCTCTTGTAAAAAGGCACGGTGGAATAATGGATAGCGGCTCAGATTGAGGAACCGAGTTCGAATTTCAGTCGAATTCATTACATGCACTTACGTGCTAATACTCTTCTTCTCCCACCAGCTATGGGTAAATAGCAGGACAGACCGGGTTCTATAACCTTGGATGGCAACTGGTCTACCGCAGATAGAAATGGCAACCTAATACGGGGAAAAATTTGCCTCGTCAGTCATGCATCGAAAGATATATAATCGCCTACGCGTGTATCACTCATGGCACACAACTGACTGACTGACTCTCTTGTAGGTCAGTTTTTAAGACTACCCGTAGATCATATCGAAATCTAGATGGATAATACGACCCCGTGTTACTCGTATCGAGAAAATTGTTCGAAAACAATTATTTGTAAAGCATTTATTCGAATTGTAATTTGTTTGAATGAAAATTAATCGAAATAACAATTATACTAAAATGATAATTAGTCGAAATAACTATGTTTGAAATACGTATGTAGTCTTGAACAAATAACGCTTTTGAAGGATGGCAGAAGGCTTTTTTTGCTGCAACTGTTAGTCCATCATCCCAAATATGAAAATTCTGAGATGTTCTTAAAAGAGAACAGTATTTTCAAGAAATTCATATTGCAAAAGTAAGAGCAGGTTGCCAAAATATTCAGAACGCCAATAAATCCGGCGACATAAATGAAAACTTAAAAAAATTAGTGGCATCCTTTTAACGAATACTCTTCAGTAGTTGACTATTTAAGTCCAGTATCATATAACTTAAGGTTATAAGGAATTTTTCTTACTAAATTGTTTTATAAACGATATTTGTATTTCGAATAATTATCATTTTGTTTATTTCCTCTTTTAATTTTAACATTTTTATTGCAATAAAGAATTTTGCATTTCGAATAATTATCATCTAGTAGAATTGTCATTTCGGTTAATTTTTATTCAAACAATTTACAATGTTCACATAAACCGTGTTTCTGAAACAGGGAATAAGTTACATCCTTGAGTAGAATACGACCTCGTAGTATATCCATCCCTATGTTATTTTTGTTTTAAAAAGTTGTACCATATTATCTATTAAAATCTCGATACCGTACGTATATTTCACTAAAATATTTATTTTTTCCCGATATTAAAAGAACAGAAATGAACTGGAAGTTTAGCCATTGCGTGTTTTTTTTCCGCCTAATTTCCGTTTCAAAACTTATTTTTGAATTTTCTGCACAATAAACAATTAACAACAATAATTAATAAAATAGAACTGTCGACGAATTAGAAAAGCAATATGAAAATCAATTTAATAAGACCACAAGTTACATTTTCAGTATAAGCTTTTTTATGTTAAATGCAAAGAACTGTAATTTTTTATATTAAATGATGAACATAAACTTGAAAACCATCTAAGGCTAGTTTAAAAAAATCTTATAATTGTATTATGGCAGTTTAATTATATCTATAACAATTAAAAAGGTTCTTAATTAATAATTATGTAAAATAATATTTACTTAGAGAAAAGGTTTGGACAGCTACTTGAGTTTCATTCTATCGCAATCGCCAGGTAACAAAACGTTCCGGTTGCCTGATGATCATGGTAGTGTGAAACTTCAGTAGAGATTCGAATTACAATAACTAATAATAAAATAGAACTATTATAACAATAGTGTCGATTACCTCGATTCTAAAATAAAATAAATAAGAGAAAATTATTATACATGGTTTCAAAAAGTCAGACATGATTTTTTATTATGACTAAAAGAAAAAAGCATTTTATGATTAAACTTTGCTCTCGTCAAAATATCCTCCTTTAGACTTGATTACTGCAGCACAAATTTTTCGAATTCGTTGCAAAAGGTTCTCAAAATATAACCTGTTTTTTCCGTCCTTCTTTCTCTCAATAAGTTTTTTCTGGCATTATCTTAATTTTTAAAAGTTATGTGACGGGTAGAAGATTCGTTCTTACTGTAGATCTTATTAGGCACAGTAAGAGATTAGCAACAATAACCAATAATAAAAGAGAACAATTCTAACAATATAGCATAATAAAAGTTATGTGACGGATACAAGATTCGTTCTTACCGTAGATCTTATTAGGCTCAATAAGAGATTAAGAACAATAACTAATAATGAAATAGAATAATTATAACAATATACTATAATAAAAGTTATGTGACGTATAGAAGACTCGTTCTTTTCGGAGATCTTAACAGTTTTAAGATACGCTTTATAAAAAATATTTCAATATCAGGTGGAGAACTTAAATAAAGCACTTTACGCCTTCCGTTTGGCCGATCCGAATTGCCAGCATCACTATTTTAAAATTATGAAATTATTATTAAATCAGACTTAATGATTTCGGATTTCTGAGGTTGAACGTGGTTAGCTGAAATGGCGGATATGGGAAAACTGTATTTAACATTGCTATTGTTGCTCTCTCAGGTCACTGGGGTTTTGGGACTCTTTAATAATGAGTTGTGTCTGTTTGTGCACTTGCGGGTTTTTTTATTTTTATTTTCGTAAGGACAAGGTAAAGTGTCCAACCAATGTCCCAACTGTTATGTTTTTTTTTTTTAACATTAGCACTGAACGCGCTGTCCCCTTTAGTGTCGATTACTTAGATTCTAAAATAAAATAATGCATTAGCTTACTGGGTTTTTTTAGGGGGGGGGGTGTTTTTCTCTGTCCTCCGTGGCCTCGTCTTTTCCATTCTGTCAATGGCGAAATAATACTTTCTTTTTTTTTTTTAGCTTATCTATTTTTTAGCGCTTTGGAATAAAAAACAAAAAAAACAATTTGGAAACATTTTTAAAATCATTATAATTGTACTTATTCCTTAGCCTGTCAGTTAGCCCGTACGATACGTCCAGCCAATACATCACAAATAATAGATTATTCCGTTATTCGAGAGTAAAAACGGAAAAGACATATCAGAGACGCCGTTTCGTTTCAGCGAAGAAAAAACGAATGAGAAGATATAGGAAGCGACAGCTCTCATGTATTTAACGTCTGCTTCAGTGAAATGGAAAAACCTGTCAATTTTAAATCTTTTCACTTGTACCCACTTCTTTAAATAATGACCTTCATACATAGTTATGATTGTAATATTTGGTTAAGTTTTTAAGCTCAAATATTTAACAGTGCAATAAAGGGAACTTGTAAGGAGCTTACACAGTTAAAAACGTGACCGAGTCTTTTAAAGCACATCGGATCTAATAACGGTTCCCTTTGCCCAGGAGGACGCATGTTCGAATACTGCCGGAGAGCGCACACTTTTCTTTAATAAGAATTCTCGAATATTCAGGCCGGTATACGAACATAAAATAAATATACTAAAATAAAATAATATACTAAATAAATATGTTTTATAAAGAAACCGAGCGTCTACTCAAATATGGGCATCCACTAAATATAGCGTCTAAAGTGATAAAAATCTGTATGTGTGTTTCTAAAGAAGATTTATTAAAAATAAAATCTTCTTTAGAAACACACACTTATAATCAACGACGTGAGAGTCCACGAGATATATATATATATATATATATATATCGTGGACTCACGTCGTTGATGAACGCGAGCTGTCGTATAAGGGTGAGACCACTCAGCTCCTAGGAACCGACAGCCAGACAACCTGCACATATGATTTGATTATAGTGGTGAAGGTTTTGTGCAGAACCAACCACACTTTTGGAAGGGCCGAATACAGAAACCATGTGC
>OZ038495.1:84881035-84891035 GCA_964036315.1 Acanthosepion esculentum
CTGGGTTTAGTTAGGGTAACTGAAAAATGTTTGGAGGATTTCAATTTTTCTCTTCATTTTAGGTTCGGATAATCGAAGTCCGGAAAATCGAGGAAGTCCTGTACAAGCGCCGGAAATGTGCTCAATAAATAGTTTTTATTTTTTGTAAGGATGAACATACTAAAATTAGTTCGCATCATTTTCGCAGGTGTGTGTAAGGGAGGGCAAATGATTTTCTGGTTGGGGTGAAACTGGCTCCCATTTGGTGACGGGCCTGTCTGACACCCAAGCAAGTGAGCTCAGTCTACGCTGCTATTTCACGTATGTAAGTACAGAAACCTATGTCTGGATCGATCGTCCAACAGATATTTGACTAAAGCCGTAATATCTTAATTCAGCTTCCTTAATTCATTTTTATGGATTATTTTAATCGAAACTGATGTTTTAGAATAAGTACTTATTTTTACTGAATACCTGATTAAGTAACGTATTTACACATGATTTCTGTAGTTTCTATAATTCCCAAATGCGAACCAATTTATAGTACCTTTAAAATGCGAGCAAATTTATAGTACCTTTAAAATGTGAACCAACTTATGATATTCTAAAAATATGAACCAATTCAGACAAACCTTTTATTTTTTTCAATTTCCGCCGATTTGATAAATAGCATCCGTTTAAAAAAATATTTATGTTCATATCCAAGGAAATTCTTTAACGAACAGATGAAAAGAACAAAGAATATATATATATATATATATATATATATATATATATATATATATATATATATATATATATATTCACGAATGCAAATTCTTCTGCTTTTCAAAAAAACGAAAAAAGAAAGCTTCTCAATCATGTGTATTCAGCAACATAAAAACTCCAATAATATAACGTTGCTCCTTTTATCAGGCGTGTCGCTGCGATTGACGTCTACCGACCTGGACATTTAAGAGTCTTTAAGAAAGCGTGCCTTTCTGCGGCGTTCGAACCCGAATCGCTTTTATTTAAATTTTATTTCATTATGTCTATGCAAAAGTTTCCAGTGAAAAACCGGTTTTCAGTTGTATGTTTTATCTGTAGTTTTCAAAAAGTGCTGGAAACTTTTACATACACCTAATACACACATATGCAGTAGGACCTTATCATCCACGGATTCAACAATTACACACATAAACACACACACACAAGACATTTTTATATTTATACGTTCATTTTATAGATACAGATATTTAAGTAAATGCTGTTTATAATAAACAGTATTAATAACATTTACCGGCCTGAATGTCCGAGAAATTTTCATAGAAAATATGTGTCCTCCGACAGGAATCGAACCTGTATCCTACACGGAACCGTCATATAACATGACGTACTTTCCCGATTTAGCCACAGCGGAGCGTTTCATGGAGAATTGTAGTTTAAAAACAGTAAAATCGACCTTGCTAACCGAAACGCTCCTCTGTGGCTAAATTGGTAAAGCACCTCAGGCTATATGACGGTTCCGTGTAGGATACAGGTTCGATTCCTGTCGGAGGACGCATATTTTCTATGAAAATTTCTCGGACATTCAGGCCGGTAAATGTCGTTAATACTGTTTATTATAAACAGAGCATTTACTTAAATATTTATATATATTATTTAATATTTTATCCGAAAGATGAAATGTATGAAAAACATCAATAAACGTATCTCTTTAACTCTACGACGAATCTTATGAATAAAACGTAACGATAAATTAATCAAATTCTTTATAAAATGTTTCAGCTTGTAATTTTTGTAAAACGTCCCTTTTTCAGAGCATATCAAACCCTTCAAGTTAAGAACAAACACCTGCTATTTAGAAAGTATGTTTTGGGGGTGAAGTGGTGTCTGGCATGGTGGGCATTTCCATCACAGATCATTTCGATCACAATTCTAATTGATTGTATATACGACTGTGACACTTTGTAAAAAGTACCGGACTCGATAATCGTTGCTCGACCGGCACCGCGGAAGTGTCTGTCGTCAGCGTCTCTCAGTTATGTCATACCTTCATATCTCTCCAGCATTTATTTCTTTGTTTCTTAATATTTTCTGTTTATTTTTGTCTGAGTATCTCGCCAATCTTTTATATCGTTCTTTTTTCTTTTCTTTTTTTTTTAAAGTTAACACCCTACTCTAACGACTGATAAATATCTTTCATTCTTTCTTAATATCTCGCCAAACGTTTTTTTCTTTCGTTCTTTTTAAGATAATCCCCCCCCCCTCTTTCTGTGTTTCGCTTTCTTAATATCTCGCTAATCTTTCTTTCGTTCTATTTTTTGCACGGCGGGGAGGGGGGAGATTTCCCCACTCTTTCTTTCTTTTATTCTTTCTTAATATCTCCTCATACTTTCTTTCATTTTTTCATAATATCTCCCCACCCTTTCTTTCTTTTTATTCATTTTGTTTATTATGTGCAAATTTATATTTAATGTACACATAATATTTCTGTCTATTATATCAGAAATTGAAGAAATTTCAACGTGAGAGGAATGATAATGACTTGTTCACAATAAGGGAACATTCACATCGCCATCTGATTTGAATTGGAGAATAAAATACATATTTGCATAACTAGATTCAAAATTCATTCCTAATTTTAAAGCAAAGTCCATATAATAAAAATAATAATAATGCAGATTCTAAGATAAATATCCAGAAACAGTCGACCCTCTTGCATCACGTTGCACAGTGTTAGTACCCAAATGAATATAAAACTCTGCACGACAGAGTAGGCCAATATCTGCACTGGAAAATATGTAACTCTCACGTGAAACAAACTGAAAGAAACTGGTATGAACATCACCCAGACCTGGTTGCAGAGATAGGGCCTGTAACAATTTTATGAGACTTTACAATGCACACAGAGAGAACAATCAAATCTAATCGCCCTGACATCGTGATCAAAACCACAAAAAAAGAACGTGCTTTCTTATCGACATGGCAGATTTTAATGTATCTTAAAAAAAAAACTATAAAAACCAAAAATCTTGAAGTGGAAATCTAAAAAAATGTGACCCATGAGGATATTAATAATTCCAGTTGTAATTGGAGCCCTCAGATTGGAAAATGATCCGATAGACTTCATTGAAGGGATTCCTGGTAGCGCACGCCTTAAATACAACAAAAATTGTACTCACAAGAACAGCTCACATATTACGAATAGCTTTATCTATGTAAAACGGGTGTGGTCTTAGATTAATTTTTACAAAAAATGATTAGTAAAAAAAGTCATGAAGGCATTTCTGACCTTAGGTCTCTCGTTGGGACCCGGAAGGAAATGTGTATACCACAGAAATCCAAGGAAATAATAAGAATAATAAATAAATAAAATAAAAACAATCAATATATTAACTGACATGACTTTTGGCTCACTTGCCTGATCATAATCAGTTGAGAAGGTACCCTAAGAATTGGGCATCTCTGTTCATGGTCCGGAGTAAGGTGATGGTGGGGACCATAATTTCTTTGCTCTTTTTTTTTTTTTTAAGCTTAAAAGCAGCCGAAGCGACTAGGGACTTACATCTAGATATTTGGGAACACCCTCAACCAGAGGCCGTCTGAGCGGACTAGGTTACCCAATCTGAAGACACTTTTAAGGTTATGCGCACACCTGTAAGGTTATACGCTGTTTTCATCGGAACTTGTCACCCTATCGCGCACATTAGAGTATGTTCCATGTGCCTTGTATGCGCTTATCAAACTAGCTGTATATTTCTTCGTATATTTCTACCCCAGCGTCACTTCGTTGGTGTGTCGCTATCTCACTCAATAATAATATAAATTTTAAATCTATTGATACAAAACCCCCGGGAAAAATACAGACTTATGAGGGGCTTTGTAAAAGTTGTATTCGTAAAATTGTTCATTAATTGGTAGAGATCTTAAGCTATTATTCATAGTAAATGTTACTTGCTAATCCTCATGTATATAATCCGGGCGATGCGATGTTTTCTACTGTTCAATCAGCTATCAATTGTACAATATCATAATCCTTAAATCGTTATTTTAATCTTATCACCGATTTGTCTTAACTACCTCGGCTCATCACATGTTGGATTCGATCATCACCACCTTTTGATGAGCAAAAAGTTTCCCACAATGACGTTTTACTACTGAGGAAAAGATTAAAACCTAGTTTACTCACGCGTCAAATATAATCGCCTTTCAATTAAAATTATTGAATTATACTTACGTCATAGCGTAACGCACCCTTTATTAATCTCACACAAGATAGGAGATAAGTCCTAGTTTACGTACGCGTCAAATATCAACGGTTTTGAAATAAAATTATATCTAACTTATAGATTCTTTATAGGACTTTACTTGGATAGATCCTAGTTTACTCACGCGTCAAATATAACTGATTCTCTGTTAAAATTATAAAATACCTATTACGGACCTTTTATAGACCTCGTACAAAGTTTACTTGAGGTAGATCCTAGTTTACTCACGCGTCAAATATAACCGATTCTCCATTAAAATTCTACCTATATTATAATCTTACGGACCCTTTATAGACTCCTTTAAAATATAATTGAGGAAAAATCCTAGTTTACTCACGCGTAAAATATGAATGATTTTTAAAACAGAATTATTGAGTTATACATAAATTATAGCGTTACAGACTTGGTACAAGGTAGATCCTTTTAATATCCGCAAAAACAAAAATCATTGTTAATGTTTTCTCCAACCCCTTACAAAGGGGCACTGAAAAGTTATAAGGAGTTAAAAAAAAAATGATCAGGTTCAGACTGAGAACGTTCCAGCACTTTTTCGTATAAGATTTAATAGTTTTAATCTTTAAATAGATTATATTTACCGCGTGAGTAAACTAGGATTTTACCCAATTTACAAATGGTGTGAATGTACGGACATCGTAACAGTTATAGGCGCGGAAACTGAAAGTCTACTTCGTTCACTTCGCAATAATTCCCAAGAAAAATGCATGAACCAGCCTTCCCCCGTCTATGGATTAAATAGCAGCTTACTTGCCTTGGGTGGCAGTCAGTCAAGGAGAAAGAAAACTGAATTCAGACCTCCATTGCCTTTGCGGCCATACTGAAACTTGGAAAAGTTTATAAAAGTAAATCGTAACAAAAATCCGGAGCGGAATCCCTAAGGCGATTGGTTGTATATACTGACCCCCTTCTGACAATTCCAAGCCGCTCTCAAAGCGTAATGCCCCGCATTCCCTTGGATTCTGCCGGTTTTAGCCGAGGGGGGAGCTCTGTTGTTCGGACAGGGCAACGATTTCATACACCATCACCTTGGAGTGGTCACTCTCGTTTTATTAATCGACGGTATTAATCGATCAAGTTCTTACTATTAACCCACGAGATAGACGGAAGTTTGTTGCGGTTGGCTGACCCAGTGTTCTTTCATTGCACGCGAAACCTCAATCTCCAAGGAACAATTTAGCGAACGATTACACTGGTCACTACGATTTTTGGTGCCAAGACACAGAACACTAATTTGATGATGCCGATTCCTAAAATGACCCCAGTTTTTTATGGTTAGCTACCGTTTTTGCTGTACTGAAATTGCTCATTTTTGCAAAAAAAGATTAATTTACGATCTTGGCTGATCGCAAAATTTAGTTAATAAACGTCATAGAAACGCATCAATTTTCAGGTAGGCCGACCAATTTATGTGTACCAGCTTAAAAAAAAAACTATTTTTATAAGTGTTTTTGAGTCAAAAATTTTAAAATAGAAGTACTAAAGTTTTCCAATTTATTGCCAAAATTCAAATTAACTGATAAACGTTATCAGTAATACAATTTAGCAAACATAAATCATCAATGTGACATTCAAAAATGAAACGCTAAAATCTTCTGTATCATATTCATAAATTTATCCCTTCACTACGGAAGGAAACCAAGCACATTGAGAGCATTTTGGTTTTCACAGTTGGAAAGAAACTAACTAAAGACATTCCAATCGAATGTACCTATTCCATTGTATATGATACTGCTGGAGTATCAAATCTGACTTAAATAACACTGAACATGACAGACAATCAAGAAAGAGAAAATTTCTACCATCGTTCTTATGTTCACGAAGGTTTTATTTCTGCTGATTTGATGAAAATACTTGATGGTCTTGGTATATTCAATCGTGTTATTTTTAAAGACATTGCAAAAATAGTATTTCTCAATAAGCAGACCAATATTTGTTGGTTTAAATACAAATTGAGAGGTTTCTACGATTTTATTTTGAGAAATGTTTTCATCGGTCAATATCATATATACACAAAACAAATGAAAAAAAATGTTTTTCGAAAAATGAAGCATTTCTGTACAGCAAAAACGGTTGCTAACCAAGAAAAAGTGAATTTATTTTCAGATTCAGTGTCCTCAAATTAGCTAAAAACGATGTTTGGTGTCTCGACACCATTTCAAAATAATTGTAATATTCCTCAAAAACCGGAATGGTCTTATAAATTTCAACTGACTTCCTGATCAATGAATGCCGAACGATTCCTTAAAGAAAACAGCTAATATTACGATTACTATTTATTATTTTTATTCTTACGTTTCTACCGATGTACTCTACGGCCTTCATGGGGCGTATGTCGTATCCAGTAAGAATTCTGAGGGAATCCTTTACAGGCAGAAGGGAGGTTCGCGGAAACCCTCTTGCCATACCCTGTCATGTCCAGCGTCCCTCCCAGGGGTTTCTAAACTCGTAACTACGACACCCGTCGCCAAAGGATGGGCCTGGTGAACCCGCACACCTCAACCTCGAATATCATTTGCTTCTCGCTGTGAAAATGATGTGAACTAATTTTAGTATGCAAATTTTTTCTCATGCCCCCACTGACTTAAAGACTGACCCCACTCAGTACACTTTGGTGACAGGCGTGGTAACTGCTATATTTTGTCTCCAGTTGACACTGTTCTACTCTCCCGACCCATCGAGCTGGTAAAGTCTTCCATTGCCAAGCCCGGGGATCGAACACCGGAAATGAAATGAAACATTAGCAGCTGGAACGAGCGTCTCTATCAATTTAGCCATGTTCGTAGTAAGGATGCCGGGCGTGACACACACAAAAAATAAAATAATCCCCCCCCCCCAAAAAAACACACACACGCACGAAACTGGAAGATACTCTACCCAATTGGCCAAAATAAAAGTCCCCTTTTAAAGTTCCTGGAAGTCAATGAATACGATAGACATCCGGGGAATGTTCGAAACACAGCACCACGTTGATAAAAACAATTTCGGTTTTTTTCTTTACTTTGGTTGTTTTTTATCAACGTAGTGCTGTGTATCGAATTTTCCCTGGGTGAATTCCAGGAACTGCTAAAAAGGGACTTTTATTTTGCCCAGTTGGGGATAGTATCTTCATGTTTCGTGTGTGTGTGTGTGTGTGTGTGTGTGTAATTAACACTGTTTATTTTTTTAAAGTTACGTTGAACTTTTACTAGATAGAGCATTGTGAACAGTTATCAATTTTTGACGGGCATTCTTTTCATCCTTATTTCATATGCTTTTCTTCGCAACTGCTCAGACTGTCATTCATTCAGTTTTGATTTTATTATCGTCAGACATTATTAATTTTTTTAAATTTTGGATCTTTTCTGTTAATTCATCCCAAATATATAAGTTTGAGAGAGCGAATGAGAGAGTTTGTATCTGTAAAAACTGTCTTGTATAAATAAACTCTCTTTGGAAAATACATGTAAACAAACTGATAGATAGATAGATAGATAGATAGATAGATAGATAGATAGATAGATAGATTCGTTTTCTATGGCTTATCAAGCCTTTGCAAGTTATTTAAAGCCAGAAAATATTTTAGATTGTAAGAATTTTCGGGAGGAGGTTAATAATGATTTAGTGAAACTAGTCTTACTAATTAACCCATAGCTGGGGGATAAGAAGTTGACTGACACCATTCCCATGAAAATTAGCGCGTAAGTGAATATAACGAACCCGAACGGAATTGGAACTCGGCTCTCCGATTAAAAAATCCGAGCCATTATCCATTGCACCACCCGCACACCGAAGCTTAAAAATCCTGGCATTTCCAAGCGGTCACCCATCAAGTTACTGACCAGGTTTGACCTTGCTTAACACTAGTGATCGTGCGGGAACCGATGTTTTAACGTGATATATTCGTAAACCTTTTGCCCGATGACCAGTATTTAAAACATGGATCTTTTCTGTTAATTCATCCCAAATAATGTAAATCGCAAATATTAATTCACTCCAAGAAATTATAAATCAATGTTTGTTCGTCATTGATTTTTTGTCACACTTTCGAAATTGTAAATCAAAATTTGTTTAACTTTTCCTCGCAACAACTCCAACCCTTAGGATGAAAAATTACCAAAAATCAGGGAGTCATTCCTATTTCGAAAATGTGGATGATATTCGAGGTACTTACACGGATTTTTTATGCAATTAAAAACAAAAATAATAAAGTTAAAGGATAAAAATCTGTTTTTTTAGCTTTGTTTATCGGGGTGAACGCAAATGCAGACCCCACACTTAGAAATAGCGCATCCGAGTCGTTCACATTTGGGGCGATCGCATAGGTCAAACCAACCAGAATGTAGTTTATTTATATTTACTAAAATTCACACCAAATTCGGTGTGCATTTTTAGTAATTATAATTTTTATTTTTATTTTGAGGCTAATTAATATTTTGGGGTGAATTAACAAAAAAGATTTTTTTCACCATAAATTGGTTGATGCCGCTGTTACCTTCTGAGACACAGTTACCACGCCTATCGCTAAAGTGTATTGAGTGGGATCACTTTTGATGTGGTTCTACAGAAGGATGCTGAGAACACCATAAACTAAATTTGTGAGCAACGAAGTTTTAGAGAAAATGGAAGCAAAAAGGACATTTATTCTTAGCATAGAGACAGCTGATGAAATTTCTAAGGCACATAATGGGGAAGGACGGTTTGGAAAATTTGACACTCACAGGACATATTGAAGGCAAGAGGGACAGAGGAAATCAGTGAATAACCTACCTAACGAGCTCGGGTAAATGTTTGGCAGAACAGGGATTAGGAGAGATAGCAAAAAGATAAACTTCACTAAGTGTTACAGGACGTGTCGAATACCGTATATACTCGTGTACAAGGCTATTTCATGTATAATTCGACCACGTAGCTTGTGTATAATACATGTCGTTCTTCTGTTTCATGCAACAACAGAAAGAAAGAATCTAGGGTACGGGATGCAGGCTTTATGGTACCGTTATGGTTAGTCAAGGGTCTGTGTTCGAATTCTAGTAGAATCCATTACATTCATTTACGTGCTAAGTGCATATCCTTGGGATGGGCCGAGTGGCCGGTTAGAACGTTCGCATTCTGACCATGAGACCCGGATTCGAATCTTACCATGGTCGATTTGTCAGGAACGAGACTTCCTGATGTTAGCAGATGATCCCGGGTCGTTCTCTTGGAAAGTTCCTGAAAACCATACCACGCCTTGTGAGAGAAGTTGGATAGACAGAATCCGAAAACCGTCGATAGCTGTGCTAGCACGAAGCTACAAGTCATCGTGACCGAGGGCTTGAGCGTGCTGGCCTCGTTCAAATTGTTGATCACGCTAGATAACACGCCCTTTCCCAGAAACTCTAAGGTCTACTCAGCATAGTTGCAGTATAAACCACAGGTGGGCTCTGTGGGTGTTGAATAAACCCAAATGCGCCTGAGCAAGCGTCTGCAATAGGGATTGGCTAGTCGCCCTAGTAGACGGGTATACGAGTGGCCATCTATACTACTAAGATCCTTGGGGAAGGTATGAATCCTCCTCTTCTTTCCCCATCTATGGGTAAATAGCAGGACTGACCGGGTTCTATAGCCTTGGATAGCAACTGGAAAGAAATGGAAACCTACTGCGGGAAAAATCTGCCTCGTCAGTCATGTATCGAAAAGATACATGACTGATGTATCGAAAGATGCATGATCGCCTAATCATGTATCACGCATGGCACATAACTGACTGAGAATGTAGCCTACTAAGTAAGTTA
>OZ038495.1:84896035-84918535 GCA_964036315.1 Acanthosepion esculentum
TGCCTTACGTGTATCCAGAAGACCGAATAATGCAGTAACCCAAAAGAAAATTGTTGATTGAACCAGTTTTAACCTATCAAGTAATTACAGATATGCGTCGAGCATTAAAATTCACGATTGTTAACATCTACTTGACGGACATTGAACTCTGAAGTTATTCCTGGGCTCGGACGTTCTGTGGTCATCCCTCAGAGTCAACCTTTTTTTTTTGTTGTAAGAACTGTTAATATGTTCACTCCAAAACACAGTTAAGTAATATGTTGACTGAAATTTATGTGTTATATGCCTCATCCACCGCATGTAAACCCAAACAAATTCCTTCTTTTTTTAATCTTCTCTTTTTCTTTTTTCACGTTCATGTTATTAAACTGTTTATATTAAATTGACTCCACGTGTTCGATATTGTTTTTTCTCCACTGATTATTGTATTTTGTGTGTATTGTTCCTATCCTGTTTTTTTCTTTTTATGTGCCGTGTCATTTCAGTACGGAGGCGATCATGGCTCTCCACTTCCCACCTATCCCTTGTAGCTCTCAATAAGTTTTGTCCCTTTGCAACTTCCCCAAGGCCCTGTTCTGTCATCCACTTGCTTAAGCCCGCCAGGTATGTCACGCGTTGCTTTGCCTTGTCTCTTTTTCCCTCTATTCGACCTGTGAGTATCAGATTCTCCAGGGTGTCCTATCCTGTAGACTTCCCTTACTAAATCGGAATCCAGGAAATCATATCCCAAGCTAAATCTCGCATCCCGGCTTAAATACAGATTTTATTTAGGTCTGAGGCCTAGCCCATGACTAATATATATATATATATATATATATATATATGTATATATATATATATATATATATATATATATATATATATATATATATATATGTGTATATATATATATATATGTGTGTGTGTATATATATATATATATATATATATGTGTGTATATATATATATATATATGATCGACTCTCCCGCCGAATTCGACGTATGAGGGTCAGGCAGATCAGTTCCTAGAAACTGAGAGCCCGACACCGACACATGAGATTTGATTATAGTGGTGAAGGCTTTGTGCAGGGCCATCCACACTTTTGGAGGGACGAATACAGGGACCTGGTACAGCGAATGCCACAAGGTCCCCAAACCACACTCCGCAGTTGTCCTTCTCCTAGACCAGTTGCCATCCAAGGCTATAGAACCCAGTCTGTCCTGCTATTTACCCATAGTTGGAGAAAGAATAACAGGATTCACACCTTTCCCAAGGGTATTAGCATGTAAGTGAACGTAATGGATTCGACTGGAATTCGAACTCGGTTTTCCGATTCCTCAATCCAAGCCGTTATCCATTACTCCACCGTGCCTCTCTCTCACAAGAGTGCTGAACTGCTATGCAATATCAATTCTCCTATATGGCAATGCATTCTGTACAATCTCCTCAGAGATGAAGAAGAGACTTGTGACAAGTAAGATGAAGGTCTATACAAGGATTTAAAGAAAAGAGTACTTCTACGAAACATCAATCGTTCTACATGCCAAGCCAGTGAATGATGGACAATCTCCACATAGATGAAAAGGTGTGTTGAGGTACCGATGTGGTTCTACAGAAGGATGCTTACAATACTTTAGATAGAATATGTGAGCAATGAGGTAGTTTTAAGAAAAATAGGAGAAAAATACACTTATATTGAGAAAAAGGAAAATTTCATTAAAAACAAGGAAATCAAGAATTACTCTTGCAATCTGAAATCCGGCTTTAAATGTTCCACAATATGTTGATAAGTCATAGAATCAAATCAATCAATATAATAAAATTAAAACATTCTTATAAATAAAAACAAAACGATGGAGATACTAGTTCGAAAATGCGTGATATAATTAAATTACTTCATTGACTATTGCTGCTTCGAGAACATATATCGAGAAGCTTGACAAAAATCAACGGGTTGTAATGTAATCGATCCTGACATGGCATCTCGACTGCAGTCACTTTCTCACCGACTGGACGTAGGTCCCCTCTGTGTTTTCTACAAATATTTTCATGGCAATTATTCTGATCAGCTTTCCTCTTTGGTGTAATTTTCATTGGAGTTTGTTTTTTTTAAATGTTATATTTACCCAACTTCAGACAAATTGTACGTATGGCAACAAGTTAGTGAATTAACAATATTGAAGCAATTGAGAGTTCAATAGGGTGGTCCGAAAGACTTGTCACCACTACATAATATAATTTTCTATTTCAGATGGCTGACACGAAAGTGATGGTGTTCATACAGACCTCCCCGACTTTTTGGTAGGGAGTGACAAGACATTCGGACTAAACTTGCTGCTAGAAAATTTGGTTCACTGTGTCGTGCCAGGCATATTTTTCTCGGTAGAATTCATCTAGCACATTTATAGATCTACTATCCGCCCGTGCACTGAATACTACTGCGATATATGGCCTGGTCCCCCTTCTATAGATCTCGGGATTCTAGACAAAAGCCAAAGAAAAGTCTGTAATGTAATCGATCCTAAAGAGGGCATCTTGACTTCGGTCAATCTGTCACCGGCTTTACGTGGCACCCCTCTGTCTTTTCTACAAATATTTTCATGGCAATTATTCTGATCAGCTTTCATCCTTTGTGCCTCGACTGTATGTACTGAAGTGTGCTGCTAGATTGGCAATTAGGTCTCACCGTTTTACTGTTGAACTAGTTAGTTGCAACCGTAAGTTCTATTCTAATAGTTTCTTTTCTCGCACTTCTCGCCTGTTGAACTTTATTGCGGTTTCTTGTTTCCCTGCCACCTACAATCTTCAAAAAGTTCTTCTGTTTGCCTGAAAACTGTTCTTTTATTGTCCTTTCCCCCCTCACTTCTCGCTCTTTTCCAATTCCGATAACCAATTGCGTCCTAGTGGCATCATAGTCGCCTTGCTATTTGATTTTACAAAAATCTCAAAACAGTATTAAAATGAAGACATTGTGATAAATGATCTGAACTCTCAAATTTTATTTACTAATTATTTACTCCCTATCTCTCTCTCTCTCCTTTTCAAAAGAAGTGTGCAGGTTCGCCTATCGCCCGGTTCACACACCTCTTCGTTGTTTTAAACAGCAGTAGTGATTCATCCTTTGTTCCCTGTTTAGGATTCGGTTTCCGGTCCCTTCTAAAGTCTTTTCATTCTCTTTTACTCCCAGTAGACCCTTGCGTCTTAGTGGCATTATCGCCATGCTTGGGGTGAATTGTTTAAAAACATCGAGCCAATAAAACAAAGAACGAACGAACGAACGAGTGAGTGAGTGAATGAATGAATTTTACTGAAAAAAACATTAAAAAAACAAGCACATAACTTCGCAAGCCGAAGAAGACGGGTACTTGCGTACGGAGAGGCATTTTATGGATTGACAAAGAGGGAGGGGAAATAAGAATTTATCTATTTTAAAGTACATTCACCTGTTTTTGTTTTTTTGAGCGGGAAGAAACGCTACGAAAATAGAAACCTCTTAACAAGATCAAGCAATGGGGGAGAAAAAAATTCTTAATTTGTCTCATATATCCAAAGAGCTTTCTTAAAACTGCCTGACATTATTTGAGGCTGTGAAAAACTTACGACTTTACCCATCTCCCATCGACTCGATTCCTTTTTTCCTCTATCCAATAAATATATTAGAATAGGACCTATGAGAAATGAAGCGATTATTTATGTATAGATTGGTACATTTGTCTAAAATCAAAATATTGTTACACTAATTGCCGCGCCTAGCGTTTCTACCAAGTATTATAAGGTCGATTGCGACAATAACAATTCTTTCAAACGTGTTTGGTTGAATAATATCGACTGATCTCTATCATATATAATTTCTTATTAACTTTTTCAAGTATCTGAATAAGTTGTTTTATGTCATCAGATAATTCGCCAAAGATCAATTTTTTTTTCAAGTACTTTCGAATGTTGCTCCATTCGTTTTCAAAGAATGTGTTTTGTGTACGTATAGGCAACAGTTTTTGGTTAATTCGAGCGTTTTCATATATATATATATTTCATTTTTCGTTTCACCTTTTGGAAGTGTAGTCTGATGATCCAGCGTCCTTTAAAAGGGCTGTGATGAAATAAATTATTACATGGAGCCTTAAAGTGGTCTGTTTTTCTTTAAATTATTAGCTCTGAATTTACATTGAGCTCTCAGGATTTCATCCTCCTTGGGACTACCCATACGGATTACCAAGCTTTTCGTAACTTAATTATATATATATATATATATATATATGTATGTATGTATGCGTGTGTGTGTATGCGCGGGTTTGTTTCGTTGAATATGGCGCCAAGGAATAATTGTATATTTTTTATTTACAATTTTCCTACTTAAAAGGCTAAGTGTTTGTATGAATAATGTTTATTCCTTTTCCATCATAATTAACGAAAAATGCATTAAAGGTTTGCTATATATATATATATATATATATATATATATATATATATATATATATATATATATATATATAATTCCAGCACTTAAAAATGGCTTCGGTATGAAACTCAGAGTTGTGCAATTAATGTAAGATTAATATATATATATATATATATATATATATATATATATATATATATGAATGGGTAGGAAAAAAATGTATATGCATGCACAAATACTTGCATGTACGTAAATATATTTACTCCTCAGGTGTTATAAATACAGTGCTCAGTGTTGTGAAACAGAGCTACAAGTATGTATTTTGTGAATATACATAATATCCAACGTTGATAATATAACTCGGATTTTCATACATTTAATGCAAACTTCAGTTGTGGAGATTCTGACCGTTATCTGTCGTTCTCATAATGATGATTCAAAATTGCGTGTACAAAGTTGTCTATTTAAAATACAGAATTAAATATTAATAATTTATATCGTTAGAGATAAGTAGAGATAATGTGACAACGTAGGAAAAGGTTTTAAAGTTCGTTTATGTCTGGCTGGTCATCGGATCTGATCAGGTTATTTCATTTATTGCTCCTCTTATCCTAAAAAAAAATCCTATTGCATTTTTCTTACGCACAGTTTTGTCTTTCATTCCAACTCGAAAAAGGCCGAACTTAACACACATCGGCGAAACGAGTCGTTAAAAAGGTTTTTCCACTTTGTACCATTGCTTCTACATATATAACGAAAAAATAAAGTCAATTGTTAAAAATTCCTGAAGAGTGGACGGAGTGATTGTTGGAGGGTTGGTCTACGAATCACATTTGCCTTGATAAAGTCCCTCAGATGATGAAACGCGTCGGCTAAGATAAGTTATCATTTTTGTCTTCATTCATATTGTCCTTTTACAGATATAGACTATTTGAAATTTTTACACACACACATAAGGTTAATGGTCAGAGTTGAGTCAGACCAAGAAACAGTAATATTAATAAATGCTCAATACACGTGTGAAAAAACTAAAGTAAAAATAACATGTAGAGCTTTTAACTTTAAAAATCAGAAGGTCAGTTGAATATGCTACCTTGGTTTAAACCTTACGGTATATATAACTTTAAGACTCCCTAAAATTGTTGGTGATTATAGAACTGGTTACATATACGGCACTATAAAAACACATAAACCTAACTATCCTCTCCGTCCTATCATATCGCAAATTCCAACTCCTGTATATCAACTAACAAAATACATTAACCAACTCATTACTCCTTACCTTCCTAGTAAATACAGTGTTAAGTCAACATTAGAAGTAATCCAAATCCTAAAAAGCGAAAAACCCGACAATGAAATCATAGCTTCACTTGATGTTGAAAACTTATTTACCAACATTATATATATATATATATATATATATATATATATATAGATAGATAGAGAGAGAGAGAGAGATATTAATCCAACAATTTTTTGTTTTACTACTGGAATGTTATTTTTAGTGGATACTCGTATTGTCTACTCAAATACGAGTAGACATTAAAAATAAGGTTTCAGGAATATATATATATATATATATATATATATATAATGCGTGTGTGTATGTGCCAACTGTTTGGGTAAAGCTGAACGAGAATGCGAAAAGTGGTAAGTATATTCTATTTTGACATGTTTCGCCGATCGACCGGCATCTTCCTAAAATGTTAAGTTAAAAGTTTTACAAATTGTCTTATATATTTTATATATATTTTCCATCTTTAAAAAAAAAAAAAAATCACCAAATTATAAATATTTAGGATCATCTACTATATTTATCAAGATCTAGATATACACGCCAGTTCCACGTGGTAATTCTCCTATGGCATCGTAAAATATTCGAGCTAAACAGCTTCAACAATCGTAAGTATGAATGTAGGTCATTATTCAAAGAAGTAAGAGGGTACAAATGAAAAGATTTTAAATTGACAAGTTTTTTTTGTTTTGTTTTTTTTTCCAGTTCGCTGAAGCAGACGTTTTCAGGAGAGTGTTATCGCCTCCGCAATCTTTTTCTTTCCTTCTTCCCACTGAAACCAAAAACGTTTCTGATATACATTTTCCGTGTTTCCTGACACTCAAAACGGAATAGTTTATGGAGGTATTGACGGGTCGTATCTAACAGAAGAACACGCGGAATTGTAGGATTTATATACACGTTCCTTTCTCTAACGGAAAATTATTTAATTCACGTCTTAGAACAATTTCAGATTATGTCACGCAAGGAAGATCAGATTTAAAATTTAGTATGGCGCCAAAAAAATTAAAAAAAATGAACGTTTTTATGCAATTTATTGTAAACAAGATAATATATCTGAAGCTAAATTCAATCGATTTATCTTACCCCTGAAGTGCGGCTTTACATTTACGAAACTGATTCGGGAGATAGGTCTTTGAACTTGTATTCATTTATTTATTTATTATCTCTTACCTATATAGATATATTATATATACATGGTGCTGCAAAAGTAGGTATATTGTATTATATATTAAATATTGTACTTATATTATACCAGTATTATAATAGTACTTTTAGGATTTATTTAATTCTAGAATTCATTTAAATCATTTTTAAAGATTTTATTTTCATTATTTTTTATTATAGTACATTTATTATCATTTTTATATTTTTTATTAATTACTAATAAATATTTTGCAGATAAAGTGGCAATTTAATGATGGCTGGTAATTTGACAGGCCAGGAGCGCAAATTGATTTTTGAAGACATTATTGATATGTTTGTATAATCAATACAAAATACTTTTTGTTAATAAGTTTAGTTTTTCATTACTATATACTTACTTTTGAACCATATATATATATATATATATATATATATATATATATATATATATATATATAGAGAGAGAGAGAGAGAGATGGATAGATATTGGTAGAAAGATATTATTAAAAACAACAGGCATTTTGTGTCGATTAATTTTAATGATCGACTTTTCCAAATTCATCTCAGACAAGGAGGAAATTCCGTCAGAAATATATTTCTTGTAATTTTCTTCCGATATGAACTTTGGAAAATTTAATAATGTTTGATAGATAGATACATTACAAATATTGTGTTGCACAGACAGAAAGAAAAGAAAGAAAAAACAGTAACCAAAATAAAGGAACGGTCAACCAGTGGATTTCAGGAAGATAACGCTTTTCAGGCAAGCAGTCTTCGTCATTATGGAGAGACAGTGAATTAATAACAACAAATAAAATTTACTGTTTACTTATATGTCTATTCTGAGTTTCGCAGAAATTACTTAGATAAAGAATTTTACTACCACTCTGACGATGGATGCAATTTCCGTAAAACACAATACAGGATCAGTCAAATAAACATTTAATTTTTATTCGTTAACACACACGCACATTATATATATATATATTTGAATTGGACAATGTCCGACAATTTATTTTAAACACATTTATGATATTTAATACTGTTTATTATAAAACAGAGCATTTGCTTAAATACTTGTATCTATAAAAAGAACGTTAAACATATCATAAATGTCATATATATATATATATATATATATATATATATATATATTCAGAAGTAGTAGAAAATTTCAGTTTGCATTTTATGTTTGATATCTTCTTTTTTAGTTATATCAGAAATATGATCTTTTACTTCTGAAAACTGTCAAGAAATCCTAAATCATTTTACTGATATAACTAAAAAGGATGCAAGAGGAGGAAGTAAGTGAACATTATGAGTATATATAGGATAGATAAGAGTTGACCCTGTTGGAGATTTGAAGAGGTTAAGATTGTAGTGATCAAGGAAGCAACATCTCGGGAGTTCGTTCTCTCTAAAGCCTCTAATTCGACACGAGGAGAAACTAGTATGTTGTATTTAATATAACATGCTTAAATTTGTTTGCTTGCATGGGCTCGCATGTGTGTGCTTATATATATATATATATATATGGGTAAAAATGGTCATTAACTAAAGGTATCTTAATTCCAATTGTAAGGAAAATGTGCTCTGTTTAATGAAAATAAAGATTGACCGCTCTTTTGTGAGTAAGTTTTAACATATTTCAAATTCTATATTGACTCGTCTGGATTATACCAACGGATTACTATATATATATATATATATATATATATATATATATATATATATATATATATATATACATACACACACACACAATTTTAAAAAATCCTTAATTACTGAAAAAAAAAAGCACTGTAAATTGTACAGACAATGAATAAACCCTTGCCCAAATGTGACCCCCATGTCGCCAGGTCCCAGAAGAGCGAACACATTAAGAAGCTTCTTAACCATCGTTTGCATAGTTATTGATAAAGTTTAGCTAAGTTTATCACAAGGTTACAAAAGTGTGGATGGAACTCACTACACAAATCTATTACTAATAGTATAGAAATAGAAGTCTAGGGTAGCTAAAGATTATTTCATGGCGGAGCACTTGGACCAATCAAACTATAGTTATTAGCATTTCTAGTTATTAAGCTTAGCTAAATCTGGCACAAGGTTACAAGTGTTGAGCACCCGGCGAGGATCGCGATCAGGCACATGTAAAAACAGTTTTCAAATCAAGAAAACTTCCCCCCTAATATTCAGGTCACATGTCCATGTTGCTTTTTGTATTTTCCAAGGCAGCTTTCGAAATTAGCTTCTCTTACTTTCGTTTGT
This sequence comes from Acanthosepion esculentum, assembly GCA_964036315.1. Taxonomy (NCBI): domain Eukaryota; kingdom Metazoa; phylum Mollusca; class Cephalopoda; order Sepiida; family Sepiidae; genus Acanthosepion; species Acanthosepion esculentum. The sequence goes on from OZ038495.1 coordinate 84,905,123, forward strand.
AATTAAAATGGTAGTATCTGTTCTCTCCTCAATTGAAACAGGAGAAAGCGTCCGGTTCGACCCTGTGCCCAAACCTTCCTCATTGCAATAAAAGAAGAGTCGTTGTAACATAGATTCCAAGGTGACAGGGACTGCAGGGACTGGGCAGATTTTGTCCTTGGCCCATATGCATGTGTATGGGCACCGAACATTAAAAAAAAATGACCACGTGTCACATCCTACCTTAGAGGTGAGGTCAAGCACACACCAATCGCGTCTCGGTCTTTTGGTTAAAATCAAAGCGTAGTATCTGTTCTCTGCTTATTCCAGATGAGAGAAGGCACCCAACACTTATAGAGGTGGGGCCGGTGTAATACCGACGACAGAGTGACATTGGCCGCGCTGACTAGACAATTATTGTCATTTCCCCATACGCAATTATGAGCGCACCTCACACGAAAAAAAGGTCATTACATCACACCCTGTCTTATTGGAGAGGTCAGGTAAATAAACGTATCTCAGCTTTTGGGCCAGGATCAATGCGTAGCATCTGTTCTCATTATTTTACAGAGAAGACCTTTGATTCAGCACCATCCTCATTGAACTAAGAAAGATAGTAGGGTCGATGTAATATCGACGCCAGTAGAGCCGCAGGGACAGGGCAATTTTTGCACTTGGCCTATATATGGACACCACATTATATATATATATATATATATATATATATATATATATATATATATATATATATATAAGGTCTTATCCCACAACCTACCTTTCTGGGGAGGTCAGGTAAATAAAAAAAAAATCTTCCAAGAACGTTACTTATTTATATCTTAGATGAACCCAAAATAAAAGCATAAAAAGATTATCTTGTCTTCTAAGGTTACAACTGAAATGGCTAGATGTAACCGTAAGTTCTATGCTAATAGTTTCTTCCATCGCATTTAGAACTCTTCTGGCTATCCGGTCAAAAATTTAAATGCAATGTTATCTTCTGTCTTCTAAATTCCTGTCCTCTTATTGTTCTCTCGCCTTAGTAGTATTTTTCTCATATTCTTTAACTCTCAGTAATCTTAGTGGCTTTATTGCCTTACTTGGGGTGGAATGATTAAAAAAAAGGGAAAAAAATAGTTAAAGCGAAATACAGCAAAAAGCGGTGACAGTTTACATCGAAACGTTAAAGATACAAGGATGCTCAGCATTTAAATCTTGATGTTCGAAGCATCTAACTTTTAAAATCTGAAATGAACCCAAAATAAGTGGACTTGCCTAGATCCTGTTAAATCAGCATTTGAAATCTTGCTTTTAGCTGGGATTGAACACCAACCACAGGTACCGGTGGATTATATGCAATTGTTTAACCGGCAAGCAGACCCAGTTGGTATTTACTCATCTAACTTATACTTCTCTAGCATCAGCCAGGATAGTTTAAGATTTATATTAGCTCAAGCCCCAGGTAGTCCCCACCGCTCCACGAGTCCCCGCAACCGGCAATACTTCTCCTTCAGGAAAATGCTGATATCATTACCTGACGCCCTTGGCGTCCCCAAATAAGGTACCGAGGGGGCTTCAGTAATCTAGGGATAATAAAAATCACAACCTAGCTCGACGACTATTACTCTTCGTCAAAGTGTATCTTTTGTGGATATTGTTGCGAGGAAAGGGTTACCAATCCTATAGAGCAATAGTGGCTGGTGCTGTTGTAGGGTTGGAATCCACGAGATTTGGCTTTTCTCGTTGTTTTTCTATGAACGGCCCAAAACAAGAAACACAATAGAAAAGAACAGATATTACACTTTGATCCCAGTCGGAAAACTGAGTAAATTTGTTGTTTTTATTTAACACTATTTTTCACCCAATACAAGGCCTAAGAGCCACTCAAGGGTTACTGAATGAGGTTGTTTTATGGATGTAAGTGGAGGAGTTATAAAGTGCAGATTATGAGGAGAGCTTGGATAAGTAATGGTTGTCCCTAGAGTTAAAGAGGTTAATATTATAATCGCTGAGAAAGCATCCACTCAGGAGTCTGTTCTACAAAGCAGCGGCTCTTGGGAGGGAGATGTTTGAAAAGACTCCGAGATTAGCTTGAGAATAATTACGCTATGCTAAAGTGTACCTTGATATTGTTCCTTTAGAACAATGCTGTTGAAATTCACAGGATGAGACTTTCCATATTGGTTTTTCTGTGAAAAGCACGAACCCAGAAACATAATAGAAAAGATCTAATGTACCTTTTGGCGGTATTGTTACGAGAAAAGGGCTCTCAAAATTGTTTTTGTTTTTAATCATTTCACCCCAAGCAACGCAATAAAGCCACTAGGACGCAAGATGTTACTGAGTGTTAGAGAATATGAGAAAAACTACTAATAAGAATTAAGACGACAGGAGATAACGATTGACATTGTATTTACATCTTTTATAGAGGTGGGGTGGGGGATATTACCCGGTGCTTGAGGTGTCCCCAAAAGACTTTCTCTTCGTCTCTTCTCGAACTCTCTGCCTCTGGGCGGAGTGGAACCCAGACGAGGTTATGCCGAAGGGCAGATTCTCGTTTGGGGAGGTAGACAAACTCGATCTCGTGTATACGGAGTCTACGGGCAATTTGTGCCCGAGCCTACGGGCTCGGAACGCCCAACGTTAAAAATTGGCCTTGTGCCACATCTTGCCTCGTGGAGAGGTTGGTAAATAGAGAGATGTCCCCAAAAGAGATGTCGAGATGGCTTGAGCATTTTTTTCCACGAGATTGCCGGAAACCCCACTTTAAATCCCGACTATGTGTCACATTCGGCAGCAACGTGGGGGCGCTGAAAAATTCACCTACAGATTTACATTTTTATTATTATTTTTTTGGGGGGGGGGATATTTTTTTTATTATTTTACAAAATTGGTAATAATGGCTACTTTAAGCTATAGATGAACTTTTCTTGTCAAATATCCAGCGTTCCTTTCATATATACGCCCGGGGGCGACTGCCATCTTGCCCGCAATTACTACGATTCTGGCAATAGATATACTGTTTAAGCTTAGCTTAGTCTGGCACAAGGCCAAAATTTGAAATTTAGAAGACTAATAATGATTCCGGTCCACTTGCTAACTTTTGCGCTATGGCGAGGCATCCTAGTTATGTACTTATTCTAGCATGTATATTAAACATTAGCAAAATCATCATATTTACTTAACTTAGTCTGCCACAAGACTATTAATATAGAGCACTCGGAGTATCAAATTCTGTAATAGTAAGGGTTAAGTCTAACCATTGCCCCAAGGTAGATGATCACCATGAAACATTCTTAAACTGATAGATTTCTCATCGCATATATATATATATATATATATATATATATATATATATATCCATCCATGCGAGCCAGGGACGGTGCAAGGGTTTTGTGAGCCCCCACCGAGTTTATGATACGGGCGCCTTCACTTTAACATCTCAATTTTCATGAGGTAGTATTTATATACAATACACATTTTATTGTAACCTAATCATGTACAATAATGGATCATATGCAATATAGGTGAACAATTCAACTAGAAAAATTGAAAATAAATACAATGTATCTAAATACAAATTAGAGACATGTCATAATAGATTATTCCATCTTAAATAAATCAACAATATTATGCAGAAATTTTAGCATCAACTTGAGATTTTTCTTGTTAAAAAGTTGAATAATTTTAACACGTTCAACATTATGGATAAAAAAAATAGTGAAATTTATATAGAGTTCTTTTTTTTTCAGCATGTGCAAAACAAATTCACAGATTTGTACAAAAAAGACCCTAAAAGGACATCAAAATCTGCAAAAGTTCGGAGGCCCTGACATGGGCAATTGAATAACAAAATGGGAAAAATTCTTTGTAACGGGTTTCATCCTTTGAAAGGACTTCTTCAGTCTAAATAATGCTTTTATCGATGGAATCATGTAACGTATATTCGTGTATAAGACTATTTCATGTATAGTGCGACGCCTGAATTTAATTGCATGAATTTTAACCCTCCCCCCAAAAAAGAATTTACTTGTCTATAGAGAAACCAAAAATGCAGGATTTTTAACCACTTTAAATATATATATATATATATACACACACACATATATATATATATATATAGTGCAACCGCCTATTGTTTTTGTTTTTGTTTTTTTTACGTAAACGAACTGATCATAAGAACTCGCCCTATACTCGAGTCTATATGGTATATGTAGAGGGCGGAAACGAAATACAACAAACGTCGATTACAATTCTACATCGAGAAAACGCAGAAGATACAGGGATACTTTACTTCAAATTTTAAGGTTTTTGTCGTCCAATGTATATAGATATATACCTATGGATGTGCGTGCTTCACAGATGGAAGCGCCTGGTTACGTAGAAAGTTCAAATTTTAAAAAATCGCAAACACAAAATAAGAACAATGTAAGGACAAGCAACAGTGTAAATGGAATACTACTTTTTTTTTTTCAAATTGAGATTCGTCTGGCACAAGGCTATATTTATAGGACACCAATTGAAGATCAGATATACTACAATACAAATGGTTGACTAGGTTTGCTTTCTAACTAGTACACAAAAGTCTGTCTATTAACTTACTACGGCACAATGTGGAATAACGAGGTTTGAACTCATTCTGATAGTAATATATAGTCTACACATGGCTAATGTTAACCATTGCTCTACAGAAAGGAGTCTGATAGGGATTTTTTTTATATTCCTTATTTTAGAAATGAGATATTTTATGTGGATTTATACGGAGAATTTCAGAAGCGAAATTGTCGCAGTTTCGAGTTTGTCTCACGCCGAAAACATCGTTTATATAAAATAAAAAAATGTTACAAAACAGGAGACGTTAATGACTAATGACAATGCAGGTAAGATTGTTAGCGGCAAACTTGTGTGTTTGATAAACGAAAGGAACTTACCTGATGTACAAAAACATCCTGGGATTTGTCATCAGGGGTAATAAATCCCCAACCTTGAGCCACATTAAACCATTTGCATCCTCCATGTTTCCGGCGTCCACCTACAAAAAAAAAAACATAAAAATATTATCGTATTTACATATGTTCACGATTATATATATATATGTGTGTGTGTGTAACACACCAGACAGAAATAGGACAAAAACAGGTGTACAAACAAAAGCAAAGATAGAAACAATATATGTCTTTAACTCTTTATACTTTATAGAAAATGAAATATACCTAAAACAAACCAGACTTTTCTTTTGTAGCCTCAAGAAATCTCAAAAATGATATTATTATACTCATAGCCAAAAATAGTTTCTAAATGTGGTTATCTCTTTTTTTTTTCTTTCGACCATTACCTTTCGAATTGATAAGTACTGATTTGAAATATTCATAGTAAGTAGATGTAAAAAGTTAACCATTCTGACCATGCTAGTCTCTCTTCTGCGTGACCACATTAACACCAGCCATTCATATATTTTTTTAAATTTTAATCAAATAAAAATAAATATTCAAAAATATTCATATTTAAAAAAAAAAAAATCATTATCACTCTGATTTACACTATAACTATATAGAATAAAAATAGAAAAATTGCTTTTCGACTTTATATCGATTACAACGCTGTATGAAGACGAAAAAAACATTTACTTACTACACATGACTGAACTACCTTCTTGCTATCTTTTGTTTTGTTAATAATGTTTTTGTTGTTTTTTTGTTTTTTTAGTGGGGTATTTTTTTTAATATTATTTATCAATTATTCATTACCAATTGTATTTCCGTAATACACTGTTTTAAAATTTAATATCACAAAATTTAATTTAAAATGTCATACGATCATTAAAAAAAAACTGTCGCACTCTTGTCTTTCCCGACTTTATTTATTTTATTTGAATGAACATTGGAGGTGGGGGGGGGGGAGAAGGTCCACAAGTGCGAATTTCGTTGTACTATTAGTAGTACGAACATAACCGTTTGGTTGGTGGCTGTGAAATGTGCTTACATATTTCAAATCTTCAACTGTATCCAGGATATTGTCAGAAGTGGCCTCGTCCTTAACACCCTCCCCGGAAAGACCATAACACACACACACAAAATAAGAGTACGAATAGAAAGCATTCATAAGATTCTACGGTGCGTTGTACTATTTCTTTCTTTGTCTCTTTCTTTCTTTACTTTCTTTTTTTTTCTTTTTTTTTAATCGTCTACATTGCATACACAATCAAGAAGCAACTACAATCCATAACAGTAGTAGTAGTAATGTAAAATAAAAGCAGAGTTATCTTTTTGCCGACTTAAGACATAACGATAGCTTGGAAATAACTGGCCTTTCCTTATTTTTAGTTACGTTTTATTTTACTTACTTCTTGCAACACTTAAACTAAAACAACAAATACCACAGAATTATTTATATATATATATATATAAGATAAAAATATAGTTTTAAAAAGGTATGCTATATTTATGGCTTGAAGATTGTGTTCAAGCACGAAACAGACTATCGCCACTCTGTGTTGACCTCAGTGTCCACTTTTATATTTATATATAAAAAATTAATGTGCCCGATCCTAGTTAATTAAATTTAAGGATATCTTTCCTTATATATGCACTAAGAACATGTTCTAATGTAACAGTGCATAATAAATAAATATTTATTGCTCTACTTTTGTATTGAGCCCTGTTTTAAATTAATGTTTTGAATGTTGAAATTTTATTCTTCGTTCTTTTACACTTGTATTAAACAACGTGCGCATTTACATAATCGCGTAGCAGAAAATTGATCCAACCTGAGAGGTTTTAATTCTAAAAGACAGAAATCTGTAACGCCCGTGTATTAAAAAAAAAATCCTTATAATTTAAACAACGGATAGACATGGAGAAATTTAAAAAAAACAAAAAAAAAACAAAAACAACTATGGCTGGCTTTTGTTTTTGACATAGCGAGAAAGAATTCCCGATGTACTTTCAAGCGATATTCTTAGTACATGTAAAGTTAACAATAAATAACTTTAAAAGTCGATAAAAATTCCTTCTCGGGAGTTAAATGGCAGGGTAGGCTGGCCTCTCTTGCCTTGATTGACATTCAGTGTAAGAGAAGAAAAAATCTAAATTTACACGTTAGAAACCACTCTATCTTTCTCAAAAAGGCATGGCATTTATTTCACAGATAATACATGAAAAAAGGAATCGCTTATGTCTTGAAGGGACATGCCCTTTAAAAAAAGGATTAATAAAAATAAAAAGGGTTATTATTGATCAACAAGTAACGAGAAATGAAACTCCTCCCTCCCATTGCTCCCTCCCCAACCTTTTTGCTCAACGGACTTGAAAAAAAAAATGAAAAGAAACCACGGACATGTTTTAGAACTAAAAGTGACAATTAAAGTTTTGAGATAAATTTGGCTTATGGCAAAACAAATTAATACGCAAAGAAAAAGGAAGAAGGAAACTCAGGGTGGGGGGGATCTAGAGAGGAAGGGATAGTGGGGCTGAGGGTAGCGGTGTCAGTAAGGGGAGCAACAAATACTATATTTGCATCTTTCTCACCTCTGTTCAGAACATACATACTCCAGGGTACGCCGTCTTGTCCGGGTTTGCTGACCACGGTTGGATCACAATTGCTAGTCTCATAAAGACGAAGAAGAAGTAGAAAAAAAAACAGAAAAAGCTTTTTCTTTCTTTCTTTTTTCGTTTTTTTTTTTTTTTTTTTTTTTTTTTAAGTCTCACTTCTCACACTGTCTGTCTTTATACAACCAGATACAATATTCGTCTGTTATAGTTTTCTTAAGATTCCACATTGTAACAGTTCATTATAGTAAAGTTGTGACTGCCGTAGCGGCAGGTGTATATATGCTGATTAGCCTTGTAACAGTAGTAAATCTAAGATAGACATAATATGAAGATGTTGTTGATTACAATTCGTTTCACTGCTTACAGCACCGTTGTACGTACAGCGTGCACTATGGCTGTTAGAAGCAAAGATAGCACTAACGTCGTCCATTACAGGGTCGAATGGGAGTGCTATGGTGATTCTATTCGTGTACCCTTTTTCTCCCATAGTGGATCGCATCCGAACAAGGTGTGTCGACTCAACCACAACAATGTTTCTTGTCCGTCGCTTATCCACAACGACAATTCCTGAGGTGCCTCCGATAGCAGACCGTGTGCTATTATGCATCCAACCACACATCCGAATAAATTTTTCCCCCTCCCCTCTCTCTCTCTCTCTCTCTCGCACTCTCCACTTATCTCTCCTTCTCTAATGCTCTCATTACTCTGTCTACCTCACTTGCTTTGTTAACCATCACTGTCATTTCATTTAACTGTACTTGTTAGTACGTTGTGTGTGCGTGTGTTCGCGCCTTTAAAAATGCTATACCAAGCATTGATGCCGATGTGGGGGATCCATCGCTACTACTACTACTACTATCTTTCAAGTCGAGTAAAACTGGAGGCTGACTTGTAGCTTTTGTCGTTGTACGACGAACTACGTTGCTGCTGATGCGGTGAGAAAAAGAGGAATAAGTAAAAAAAAAAATAAACAAAACACACACACACACACACACACACACACACACACACACACACACACACTTCGATCAGAAATTTACCAGCAGTTGTTAGTGCATCTGGTCGCAACTTAAAAGTACACGATCAAACGACACTTTCGTCGCAGGGCAAAAATATTCTTCCCTGAATTTCAGAGATGACGAATTATTACCATTATTATCCACACTGATTTATCCTGCCCTAGTATCCTTATCTTGATTGTTATAGTCACGTCACAACGTTTCGATCGTTGTCTATTCTGTCCTTCGTCAGTTGTAGTTGAATCCTTCATTCGATCCACGAGTGTAGGTTCTTCTCGTTCCACTGTACGAATATTCCTGTTCGAAATTCCCGGAAGGTTAGTCCCCGTCTACAATAGCTACCTGAGGAAGTCGTGACGGTACAATGGTTGAAACGTTTTGACTTTATCAAACTAGATGAAGAACCTACTCCAAGTAAAATAATAAAAAATGTAGCTATCGGAGAAAAAGTTTTTAAAAGATTAATTAAATGGAAGAAAAGTCATAAAGTACGCTTTGTTAGGACAAGAAAAATCATAGAAGAAAAGTTATACCTTCATCTTGTGGGAAGGAAAATAATAGAAATATTTTAATTTATTTATCGAGGAAACACGGGAGCAACGAGTAAGTTCTGTGGCACATTATGAAGAAAGAGGGCTTTGAAAATTTGACACTCATAAGACATACTGAATAAAGGAGGGGTAGGGGGAAACAGCAAGTAACTTATTAATAAGTTTGAGTGGAAAGGGACGACAAAAAGGAATAGTAACGTCAAACGTTACAGAGAGATATGAAGTTGTGGAGAGACATGATCTACGTACGGGAGTGACAGGGTGCATAGAAAAAGAATATATCTTTAAAAATAAATTGTATTTAATTTAGAGTAATTAAATAAGCAATATTTTAATAATATGTTGATTAAACACTCAGTTCGTGTACTTTTAAAAATGGTTATACAGTGTAACCCGGATATAAGGACCCTGATATAAGAGTAACCCGGATATAAGAGAAATTGTCTCTTGTCCCAAATTAGAGCCTGTGTTAATGTATATAAAATAGACCAAACCCGGATATAAGAGACTTCTTCTCCGGTCTCGACAACTCTCTTATATCCGGGTTACACTGTATTACTTTTTAGAGGTTTTCGTTTCGGCTTCAAACTACGGTTACGCGTTATGCACTTTATTCAAAACGGTATTTCTCAACTGTTTCTTCCTTGTGGCGCAAGTTTGGGATAAGAAAAAATAAAATAAAATCAGACCCACATACGCACAAACAGAAATTCCACGTAATAGATTTTATTTACAAAAGCAAAATGGAACAGAAAATATAAATCCTGATTAATGACTACACTGTTCCTGATGTCTACCTATCAGCTTGTCAAGTTGAACTTCCAAGCCTTGGTTCAGCTCCTAGCGTCAGTCTCCTCTCATTTCAATCTGCACCTCCAGACCCCATTTTAAAATATTTCTCAGGCCTACTTTTGTGTCGAAAGGACCACGATGAGTATCACTGGTTTTTAAAGCGTCTTCTATATTGACATTAAAAATACGGTTCAAATTACGGATTGAAACCGAATCGAAATACTCTAGCGGCAGACCTGCGAACTAATAGAAACAGATTCAAAACACAGCGGACCATCAGATTTACCGGATTAGAAGGTGCAATAAACTTGCACCCCTCTAATCCGGACAGGACTTATTAAAAAAAAAAAAAATTATGTTTATTTAGAAAAGTATACACCGAAGACAGTTAAAAACTAGTTATTTGTTGCAAAATTCTGTGCACACCTAAATTTCAAATTAACAATCTGGTGACATAGTAATTGTGAGTTCGATCTCTGTTTCAGGCAGTTCAGACTTAGTCTCAGTGGAAACAGGGCGAGCCCATAACTGAGCAATACGAAATAAGAACAAGACGAGATATCCCTCGACATTGACAGCGGAATGAGAACAACCTATCTCCGTAGATTACATAAAGGGTTCAGTTTGAATTTCTCTGAAGGTTACCTGACAAAGCACCTGATGAAGGCTGGGGGGGGGACAACGACCGAAACGTTGTGATAATGACAATAAAGATGATAAATCTTCATCCCAGAAATTCAGACATAGGAACTTGTGGAGAGCCATGATTGCGCACGCTCTGAAGAGACACGGCACATAAAGTAAAATTCATTCGCCTAGGACAAACATACACACACAACGGACTCTTCATTTAGACAGAAATTAATAATTTTAAATTGATCGACCAGTTTTAATTGATTAATAAAATATAACACTTGGCCTCAACATAATTTTTTTACCCTTTCTAATACTTTTCAAGCTCCTCCCCGGTCTTTTGAACGGGAGTAGAGTTTTTTTTTCCTTTGTTTCCTGTTCAAGATTGGGTTTCCGGTTCCTTTCCTTAAAGTCTTCGCATTTTCTTTCCCTCTCAGTACGTCTTAGTGTCAGTATCACCTTGCTTGGAGTGAATTGATATAAAAAAAAAAAAAAAAAAAAAAAAACTGTGATACTAAATTCTATTAACAGGAACACAGCCAATTATTTAACTGAATCTGTTGAATGAAATTTCTTAGTTGTTGATTTCTCCGCTTCACGAAATACACTTGACGAGGGTCGAAGAATAGAACGGCTGAAACGCGGTCCCGTCGCCTGTGTTTTAAGATAAAGTGGCCGGCCTTTTCAGTCAGCGGAGACGCAAGTAAGGATCTGCACACGCATCATTTTCACAGTGGGGATAGCAAATGATTTTATGGAAGTTGGGTCCAGCCCTCTCCCACTCTTGCGACTGGCCTGCTGAAACGTTGTCTTAAGCACAGTTAGCATAGAAACAGTATTGGGTAACTATCCTCTTAACTGACTGGTTTCGTCATTGTGAGAATTGATATTATGAAACCTACGTCATAGGTCTTTAAACCACAGTCCACGAGCCATCTCCTGGCCCCCACGAGATTTTATCCACTCAACAACAGCTTGAAATATTAAAATGAAGTCTGCTTTTCTCATATGTAGTTAAGTTATCGTACTTGACGACCTAAAATACGCACGGGTATATTATACGCACCCATCTTTCAACTGGATATCAGACGCACCCCTATTTCAACAGATTGATTCGTTTTCTATGACTTATCAATCTTTTGCAGGTTATTTAAAGCCAGAATATATATATATATATATCAATATATATATCAATATATATATATCAATATATATATATATATATCAATATATATATATATATCAATATATATATATATATCAATATATATATATATATATATATATATATATATATATATATATATATATATATATATATATATATATATATATATATTGATTTAGTCTTACTGTGGAGTAATGGATAGTGGCTCTTATTGAGGAATCGGAAAGCCGAGTTCGAATTCCAGTCGAATCCATTACATTCACTTACGTGTTAATACCCTTCGGAAAGGTATGAATGCTCCTCTCCCCCCCCCCACCAGCTATGTTTAACTAACAGGACAGACCGGGTTCTATAGCCTTGGATGGCAACTGGTCTGCCGTAAAAAGAAATGGAAACCTGCTGCGGGAAAAAAACTGCCTCGTCAGTCATGTATCTTTCATGTATCACGCATGGCACATACTTGACAATAGGAAGCACGGTGGAGTAATGGATAGCGGCATGGATTGAAGAATCGGAAAGCCGAGTTCGAATTGCATTCGAAGCCATTACGTGCTACTACTCTTGGGAAAGGTAATGGGTAACTAACAGGACAGACCGGGTTCTATAGCCATGGATGGAACTGGTCTACCGTAGAAAGAAATGGAAACCTACTGCGGGAAAAATAATCTGAAAGATACATGATAGCCTAGCCGTGTGTCACGCATGGCACATAACTGAATTAACCCATAGCTGAGTGAAAAAGAGGTGGGTCCATACCTTTCCCAAGGGCATTTGTACGTAAGTGAATATAACAAACGCAATAGGAGCTCGGCTCTCCGATTAACAATTCCGAGCCATTATACGTTACACCACCCGCACAGGCTTACAACATCTGGTATTCCCAAGCGGTCACTCATCTAGGTACTGGACAGGCTCAACGTTGCTTAACTTCGTGGATATACTCAAAGAGAAAATTTGGAATGTATTTAATCATGTAACCTTTAAAGTAAGCTATCGGCACTTCACAAAAGCACTTCCGCTATAGCAGAAAACGTTAGTATATATAAAAAGCAAGCTAGTAGTACATTAGAAAACATAAAAATACTTTGGCTACATCCGAAAACATTACTGTATATAAAAAGCAAGCTAGCAGTACAGGCGGGCATAAAGCAAGAAATTACAATAGTGAAATTATCCTACGAGATTTCAGCAATAAAACATTACAAGAGAAAAGAAAGCAGAAAACATTTTATAAAATATATATGCTATGCCATATTTTCTTAGTCAAGTCGAACTGATATGACAACGAGGCAATTATGGGAAAAAAACAGTCTAGAAGAGGGACAACTTTGAATTGAATACTGGTTGGGTGTGGGACCAGCAACTCCACTCTTTAAAACTAACTTGCAACAGAAACCACAGCCACACCTAGCACGGTGAAGCTGTAACCCTATATTCCTCAGAGGAGTCTACAGGAGTACCATACATCTATATAACTATTCGGACCTGGAACCACTCTCAATCGGCAACCATCTGAGCCGACTGTGTTACCCGAATAGAAGCGGCACCGACCTGCAAGATTATGCACTGCTTTTGTCAAAACCTATACGCATATCGCACACATTTGGCTGTGATGCATGTGCGTGGTATACACTTAACAGACTGGGTGGCAATGTGGGTATATTAGGCTTTGTATATTTGTACCCCGTGCTGCTCTCACACCCAATAATAATAATAATAATAAT
>OZ038495.1:84928535-84951035 GCA_964036315.1 Acanthosepion esculentum
AGCAATTTCCATGGAAGTAGCGATAGAGCAACGAGGGACTCACCAGATCCCGTCTGTGACAGCAAGGTCGTAGTGTGGAAAATAATTCTTCTCCAACAAGGACTCGGAGACGCTTTTGAACTCTATTGGAAAGTGAGGTCTGAAAATTTTAGCAAGAGTAACCCTCACTCCGTTTATTCGAACAAAATGAGGATAAATGACTCTTGTTTCTCGAATCCTTTCATAATTAATTGAAGAAGAGTAGAGGTTTATTACTTGTTTCCAGTGTAGGATATGGTTTACCGGTTCCTTTCTTTCTTCAATGGCCGTAATGATTAAACTGTCTTAACTTTTTAGTCATCTGACTGGCCAGTGGTTGTGAATTTTCATTTGTTAGGGTACCAGGTTGACAATTTTCTGGTTGCTACATCCCGACTAGCAGTAAGGACCAAGAACTCTTTGAAAGCGCTTAGAGAGGCTGCTCTTGTCAACAGTTGCATAATATCAGGGTACTTGCAGTGCCTTGTCGCACATGCATAGGTGTCCTTGCATGTACTTCCGGTGGGCAACCCCGAGGTCACATTATGACTAGACATAGCCCCCTTATATTGTCATAGACGATGGACAGAGATAATTATTTTGGCCTTTTTCTCCTGAAAATATAATCTAGTTCTTTTATTGTTCTCTCTCCTTAATAATGTTTTCTTTTCTCATATTCTATCCTACTCAGTAACTCCTTGAGTCTTAATGGCTTTATTACCTTGTTTGTGTTGAAATGATTAAAAAATAAAATAAAAGTGTTTTCAAATAAAATGGCGGTGTAATCAAAAATTTAATAAGTGTATCCCCACGAAGTTTAGTCAAGAGCAAACAATAATTTTCCCCATTCTGTAATCTTGCCACTCGAATAAACGGGGAGGGTGTAAGCTTTTTGGAATCTGGAAAATTGAGTGATGTCCCTCATCTCATTTATTCGAGACACCAGGGGGTGCGAGTGGTCAAACGGTACAGAGAATGGAATCAGGTCAGATTCCAACTAGGACAGTTGATATTCACTTCACGAAAAAAGGCATGAATCCACTCCCCTGTCTCTATGCATCAGTACTGTTGGATCCCTTTAAACTTGTGATGACAGTCCATCAAGAGCGTTCGATAATAGAGACCCTGAGGGGTCTTTTTTGCTGCTGGTACCATGTAACCTAGTATAACTTGGAGAGGAGATGGGCGCCGCCAACTAACTTTCTCACCTCCCTGATAGATGTCATTAAGGGGAATTACACGCCATAGCCTCAGGGCGATATAATGTGTCATCATGGGAATCACCAGGTTATGAGGTCAGATCTCCATATTTTTAAAAGGCTTATCTTAGCCTGATATATGGAAGATATCTGACGCAGCATAAGATTCGATCTATCTACTTGACTTAAAAATCAGCTTTATAGAATATTCGTGTTTTATCTGCACTATAATATCCAATACTGGGGTACGTAGAAAATACACAACTACATTAGCTTTGATGGTTCAGCTTAAAGGTAAAGTATGGTTCTTTATTAGGACACAATTTTTCGTTTAAATGATTTTTTCCTGAAGGAAAAACGGCTTTCCCTGTTTTCTCACGGATTATAAGCATGAAGATAGATGAAAAGTGAATCAACCGAAACATTGTGTTAAAAACATCAAGTCCGTGAAGAGGGAGTCCAGTTGACAAAAAAAATATTGGAATATTAAGAATGCTACTCGAAGTTATAGATAATACAGACTTATTATACAATTATTGTTTTGTTCAAAGCATTAGTCAAATAAATAAAAATGGAGTATAATTAGGTTATAAAAAATGTCTTGAGCCACTCTCCCAAAGAGGAAAAGTCTGACAACTTAGAAGTAAAAGTGACGGTGCAAGGGTGCACCCAATCTATGATACGGTCAAGTTCGCCTCTGTGATACGGCCTACATTTCTATTACGACACAATTTTCATAAATTAGTATTCATATAAAATACAAATTTTATTGTAACCTAATTATGTACAATAATGGATCATATGCAATATAGGTGAACAATTTAACTAGAAAAATTGAAAATAAATCCAATGTATCTAAATACAAATTAGAGACATGTGATAATAGATCATTCGATTTTAATTAAATCAACAATGATTTGCGGCAATTTTTTTACATCAGTTTGAGATTTTTCTTGTTAAAAAGTATGAATAATTTCAGCACTTTCAACCTTATTACGAGTAGAGAATTTTAAGTGTTGTTTTAGAGATTTCGCGTGAGCAAAACAAATTCACTGATTTGGATAAAAAAGCAATATATATATATATATATATATATATATATATATATATATATATATATATATATATATATAATTTGTTTTAGGATATTAAAACATGTTAAAAATCGCTACATAATGGCAATTATGTTCCAACACCATAAATGTGTCTCCGAGGACGATGTTAGAATACTGGCGAGTGAAAGATTGATGTCAATAGTTTAACCTTACCCGAGGAGACACATTTATGGTATTGAAACATAATTACCATTATGTAGCGATTTTTAGCATGTTTTAATATCCTGAAATAAATAATATTTAACTCTACTCTGTATTGAGCCCTCTTTTAAATTAAATGTTACGTACAGCGAAATTATTCTTCATTTGTTCTCATTTTACCTGTATATATATATATATATATATATATATATATATATATATATATATATATATATATATATGTGTGTGTGTGTGTGTGTGTGTGTGTGTGTGTGTGTGTGTGTGTGTGTGTGTTAGTTGAAAGGTTATTTTTAGTGGATACCTATATTTGACTAATACAATCTGTTTTTTTAAACGGTATCTATTTCGTCTACCGGTCCACGTACTTGAGAAAACGTAATAAATAACAAAGAAAATGTTTTCTTCGACAGGATTCGAACCTGCGTCCGCTCTTTACGGTAGGGACCACCCTCATATCCGGCGTGCTTTTACTGCTCCGCTAAGAGGAGCATCTCAGTAAAATAAGGTTCTACTTTGTCTGTAAACTACACTGACTCGTTCTGATTTTCTCGAAAACACATTGGCTCAGTTTCATATACCGAAACGCAAATAAAGCAATTTATAAAGAATTAATGGATTTTATATATTAATCCGATATGTGTATTACTTCAAACGTCATTTTAGTGGTTATTCATAGACGATCTGTTTATTTTAAATCGTATTTAAAGTAAAATGTGCACGGGCCTAGGGCACCCAAAGTGTTTTTTTTTCTTCTGAGGCAATATGCTTTGTAGTGACCATGATTATGATTGCGAGAAAAACTCTTAGGTTTGTGTATGATCGCATAAGAAACTGCTAAGAAAAATTACTTACTTTCTTTGTAAAATATTTTTTCAAGATAGAGCTCTTTTTATCTTTTCAGTATCAGTTTGCCTATGGAAGATCTCTATACGTTTTAGCAATGACTAATATCATTTTTGATGATTTACATTGGAAAAGTCTAAAACTATTCTAGTTCTTTTTTATGTATTTATTTTAATAAATTTCCTATATATTCTTCTGCATTTTTAGTTAAATTTACTAAAAAAAAACAGACGACAAATCTCAGCAGACATTTTTTTATCTCGTTTAAGTACTACAAATGCCAATATCTTTACAACCAATATTTTAATGAAATATCGTTTGTTTTCTTCCAGTTCCGCCTGTGTCTTTCAGTTAATTTACCTATCAACGACAACAAGATTATTTTGCGAACAAACACTATTTTTTTAAAAATGGCGTCGTAAACTAATTCTTGTGTCGTCACCATATAACACAACGTCCTTTAAATACACATATGCCACCTATCTTCCGGAAAATGATGGTCACCGCTTTTAATACGGTCGAATTTACAAGCAAGCATTTGTGTTTCACGCTGTCATTAAGGTATTTTATTCAATTAATTCACAATATAATTTTCATTTTTTAATAATAGTGTAATATACGCGTCTAACTGTTGACGATGGAGTAGATACGAGGGATGTATAATTTGTGTGCCAAAGGGGGATTATTGAATAATTGTTACATCTGTTCGTTGAACAAAACGGATAATCCGGTATATCGATGAGATTTTGTGTACCGGAAAATCGGTTGTGCTATTGTATTTAATAAACACTTTTCTTGGAGCAATGGTTCGCACGCTAGTCTTGCAGACCGATTACTACGATAATGAGTTCGATCCATACTAGGTGACAAATATTTTGCTCTTGTGCAAAACTAAAGTTAGTTTAAATTAATCTCGCAACGAAGAGTTCAACTCCGTGCTCACCAATATGACCTTGTACCATGCTAAGTTAAAATTGGGATACCGTTAATTTTATTTTTAACCTTGTCTGTGCCACATTTAGATGAGCGTGTTCAAATTTTTAGTCTGGTATAAAGCTGCAAAATTCTAATCAAAGGAGTGGGCAGGTTAATATACCCGGTTCATACCCCTCCCCCGTCTTTTGGACAGGAGTAGAGGTTTATCCCTTGTTTCCTGTTTAGGATTGGGTTTCCGGTACCGTCAAAATTCTACTTCAACTCTATACTTTTAACGTCTACGCCTAAACTCTGAAATGTATTTTTGGGTTTCCGGTTCCTTCTAAAATCTAAAGTCGGTTCCTTCTCTTTCACTTCCAGTACTCCTTTACATCTTAGTAGCGTTATCGCCTTGCTTGGTGTAAATTGGTTAAAATAATAGCAATAATAATAGTAATTATGAATAATAAAATAAAAAATGAAAACAATGTTCTTTTTTCACACACACACACACACACACACACACACACACACACACACACACCTGATTTAGTAATGTAAATTGAATAAAATAAACCATATGTTCATATTGCATCTAGTATTCGAATTAAAATTTATTCACGGCAATATGGGGGTGGGAATGCGGGGTCTGCAACCCCCAACATTTTTTGTTGAAGCTGATAACTAAAAAATCTTCACAGCCTAAACATATGACAATGTTTTTGAACTGAGCCGTATCATTTGTCTAAGAACGTTACTGCCTTTAATTTTCAGAATGAATAAGAAAACCTCATCTTTTTTTCCCCGAAACATTAGCTTATAAAACTTTTATCGATAAATCTTATATGCAGAAAACATATCTATAGGTCTCATTCTAGAAAGTGAGTAAAAGCGAAAAGAGAAAAAAATATATTTAGAATCAAAAGGAAGAATCGTTTTAAAAAAAATTTTTTTAAATTTAAAAAAAAGTGAAAACTGTTCCTTTTATGGGAGGATCCGATAAAAAAAAAATATAGGATCAAGAACATGAACGTCTGAATCTTGCCCCCCCCCCACACCTACCTTTAACATCTGATTTAAGCTACCTCATTTTGAATACGATTTAACCACCCCTACTTTTAAAACCTGATTTAGACCCCACTTTTTATCTTGTAGCCCCTTGCTTGAAATAATTTAGTTACTAAACGTGATTGGAACGTTATCTAAAAAAATAAATTTTAAAAACGATTTTCAAGCAATTTGGTTGGTCCGCAGATTTCATTCTCTATTCTTAAGCATATTAAATATTCGATAATGGAAAAAAAAACAAAATAAAATTAACACAGGGAGCGTTTTGTGAAAGACGACAACAAAGCTTCTTCCTCCTCCTTCTTCTTTATCTTGCTTTATTCAGCTATCATTACTATTACTACTACTGCTATCAGTAGTGATGAGCAGTCGTCAGGGGCTGGTGTGTCTCCGTGTTCACGTGACACGATGCAATTACACGCTTCTCTCTACTAATTAGAAATTGCTTGCAAAGTGCATTGGCCGGCCGGCCAATCAGCGAACGCCTACGTCTATCGGTTCATAAAATAAAATCTATTCCCACACACGGAACATGCATTTTAAAGAGGGGGAGGGACATACGCCCCCTTCATGATCGCCATCCAAGGCTGGCAAAGGTGGGTGGGGGGTAAGTCATCTCCGCCCCCTCGCCTCCCTCTCTCCCTTCCTCGTTGAATTTTAACACCAAATAATCTGAAATCTTTTTCTTTCCATCAAACTTTCCAAACGAATAGCGAGCTTTTAAAAAACGAATTTACATTTTTAATCCTGAAGGGTAAAAGTTAAATTGTTAACTATTGGAAATGATTTAAAAATGATTAAAGAGGGTTTCTCATAAACTTATATATATATATATATATATATATATATATATATATATATATATATATATATATATTCCCTACGCCTCCAAATGTTCTTTTGTTGATACCAATGCTTAGAGTGGATGCACTATTTTTTTTTTTTTGTTTAATCAGTGTGAATAACGGCTACCGGCGCGCACGTCCGAGAGACTTAATAAAGAAAATGTGATCCCTCAGCAGGTTTCGAACATGCGTATCATCTTGAAGGAAAAACAATTGTCAGAAACGATTTAGATCGCTCGTCCAAAGGGTACGTAAGAGCAGAGCCTTTTTTTTTTTTAAACAGTGAAATTAATAATATTGACAAGCCAAGATTGAAAAGTGCTACTATATATATATATATATATATATATATATATAGGCCTGACGATTGCGTCTATCATGAAACAGCCTGTAGCTTCTGACTGTTGACTTCAATGCTCACTTTTTGTAACATTCATATATATATATATATATATATATATATATATATATATATATATATATATATATATCGTATCATTCATATATATATATATATATATATATATATATATATTATATATCGTATCATTTATATATATATATCGTTTCAATCATATATATATATATTATATATCGTATCATTTATATATATATATATCGTTTCAATCATATATATATATATATATTATATATCGTATCATTTATATATATATATCGTTTCAATCATATATATATATCGTTTCAATCATACATATATATATATATATATCGTTTCAATCATATATATATAATATATATCGTATCATTCATATATATATATATATATATCGTATCAATCATATATATATATAATATATATCGTTTCAATCATATATATATATAATATATATCGTATCATTCATATATATATATAATATATATCGTTTCAATCATATATATATATATATATATATATATATATATATATATCGTATCAATCATACATATATATCATATCATTCATATATATATTTAATATATATCGTCTCATTCATACATATATATCATATCATTCATATATATATTTAATATATATCGTCTCATTCATATATATATATATATATATATATATATATTCTATCATTCATATATATATATATATTCTATCATTCATATATATATATATATTCTATCATTCATATATATATATATTCTATCATTCATATATATATATATTCTATCATTCATATATATATATATATTCTATCATTCATATATATATATTCTATCATTCATATATATATATTCTATCATTCATATATATATATATATTCTATCATTCATATATATATATATATTCTATCATTCATATATATATATATATTCTATCATTCATATATATATATATATATTCTATCATTCATATATATATATATATATTCTATCATTCATATATATATATATATATATTCTATCATTCATATATATATATATTCTATCATTCATATATATATATATATATATATATATATATATATATATTGATAATATTAGTGGTCAATATACATATATATATATATATGTGTGTGTGTGTGTGTGTGTGTGTCTGTAATAGAAAATCTCAAACACTAATATTCCATGGTTATAATTAATATTAGTGATTGAGCTTTTTTATTATATTTCCCACCCCCGCACATACACTCTCACTAAAATTTTATTTTCCGATTTCTTTTTGAGTTTGTATGTCTGATGAATTGGATCGTTTTCACGATTCCAATGAAATAAATTATGACCATGGAATATTAATGTTTGAGCTTTTTATTATATACATACATACATAATATATATATATATATATATATATATATATATATATATCGCAAATATACGTTCTGATACATTGGAAAAGTATGAATCCTCTTCTTCTTCAACCCCACCCCCCACTAGCTATGGGTAAATATTAGGTGCTATAGCCTTGGATGGCAACTGGTCTACCACAGAAAGAAATGGCAACCTACTGAATATATATATATAGTATCATTCATATATATATTATATATATATTATATAGACATCGTATCATGCATATATATATTATCGTATCATTCATATATATATATATATATTATATATATATATATCGTATCATTCGTATATATATTTATATTATATATATATATATATAGTATCATTCGTATATATATTTATATTATATATATATATATATATATATATATATATATATATATATATATATATATCGTATCATTCGTATATATATTTATATTATATATATATATATCGTATCATTCGTATATATATATATATATATAAAAATAGTATCATTCATATATATATATATATATAAAAATAGTATCATTCATATATATGTATATAGTATCATTCATATATATATTATATATATATATATAAATAGTATCATTCATATATATGTATATAGTATCATTCATATATATATATGTATATATATATATATATATGTATATATATATATATATATATATATATATATATATATATATATATATACACATTATATATATATGTATATTATATATATCATAAATATATATATATATATTATATATATATCATATATCATATATATGTATCGTATGTATGTATGTATTTTTAAATATAAGTGACAACGAACGTCTATTATGTTTTATCGTGAGCCGTCCCCGAAACTAAAGCCATTATACGAAGCTTGGAACAGCTCATCATAAATGGTAGGGTATAGCGTACGCGCTAATAACGACGGAAGAATAAGAATTAGAACATGGCATCTTGTGCTTAGTCAGCTCTAGTTTATTTTGACAATTTCTTTTGTTTCTTTTTTCGAAATCCGCTTTCTTTTCAATGATTATCCACAAATTTATCTTAACGTGTATTTCTCGATAAAAGAAAATGACATTTTGGGTCAATATCGGAAATATGACCACCTAAGCAAAAAAAAAAAAAATCAAAAAAAAAAAAAATCATTAGAGACTCTAAATAAATAGAGTAAACTAATTTCTCTGTAAGTTATTCTTAACATCGCTTGAGAATGAAACCGTGCTCTAAATTTTAAGTTTAATTGAACTTTAGGACTTGACTTTCGGTGTCGAAACAGTAAATTCTGTGTCGCGATGGAGACATATTTTTTTAAATTTTTTTAATTATAATATTATGCTCTACATTGTATCGAACACTGTTTTTTTTTAAAATAAAACAAAAATACTAAAGAACTTTGGATAAATCTGACTGTTTTTCTTATTACTTCACATATATATATATATATATATATATATATATATATATATATATATATATATCCATGTGGTGACAACCTGTTTCATACTTAAACGCAATTTGTCACCGCTGAGATACATGATCCTCTTTTATATTC
This sequence comes from Acanthosepion esculentum, assembly GCA_964036315.1. Lineage (NCBI taxonomy): Eukaryota > Metazoa > Mollusca > Cephalopoda > Sepiida > Sepiidae > Acanthosepion > Acanthosepion esculentum. The sequence continues at coordinate 84,938,050 of OZ038495.1, forward strand.
ACATACGCTCTATCAATGATATTGAGCACTTTAACCCATAAATATAGCATATCTTAAAACTATATTTCTAACACACACATACACTATATATATATATATATATATATATATATATATATATATATATAAGATATATATATATATATATCAATGATATTGAGCACTTTAACCCATAAATATAGCACACACACACACACACATACACACACACATATATATATCATTTTTATTTTTCTAATTAGAAAAGTTCAATGAAAATGTTGAACTGGCTCGATAATTGGCGCACATAATTGAAACTTTCCGTGTATTTTTTTTCTGTTTTTATAAAAAAAATTTTTTTGTATTTATGTCCAATTTTATATTAATTTATTATCTCTGTCCGATAATTGCTGTTACATTTATTTTATGCAAATGTGTATGTAAAAACGCAGTAGTACAAACGTAGTACTTTATTTTAGTTATTTATATTTATACTTCCTTGTACACCTTTTTCTTTTCTTTCTTTTTTTGCCAAGACGTATTTCCGACACTATCCTATTTTATATATTTATTTTAATAACGCTAAAAAATTAAAAAAAGAAAATATTAAATCCTCAATTTGAAGAAATAAACAAAGAACGATAACTTTCTGCTGGTATTTAAATTTGGTTCTGAATAATTTTTTTTAACTATTGACCAGTTTTCACTCTTAATTTTTTGTGACCTTTTTTAGGACTCCCGTAACCATTCAATGAAAAAATGCTTATTTTATTTTTTACTGAAAAATAAGTTTATGAATTGTATTATAGAAACAGTAATTGTATATGCTTCCTTTATATATAATCCTTATATAATTTATATATTAAATTAATTTTAGTATTAATATTTTTAAAATATTTTATATTAATTAATTTATATTAATATTTAAAATTAATATCATTATTAATATATTAAATTAATTTATATAATAAATTATAATCTTTATATAATTTTCCTTCATATATATATGCGCCTGACGATTGCGTCTAGCATGAAACAGCCTGTCGCCTCTGAGTGTTGATTTCAATGTTCACTTTTATATTTATATTTACATACGCTCTATCTCTGATATCCCATAAATATAGCACACCTTAAAACTCTGTAGGTCTGATGAATTGGATCGTTCTTACGATTCCAATGGAATAAATTATGACCATGGAATATTAGTGTTTAAGTCTTTTTATTATATCCTTACTCTGTCCTGGACATCGAGTTCTACCTGTATTCTATCCTCTTGGAATTATTTTTATACATATACGTATGTGTATATATAATTGCATATGTATGTGTATATTCACCACTAATATTGTCTATATACAGTGTAACCCGGATATAAGAGAGTTGTCGGGACCGGAGAATAAGTCTTTTATATCCGGGTTTCTCTTATATCCGGGTTTGGTCTACATTTGTTTAGGTAAGTATGGCTCTAATTTGGGACCAGAGAGAATCTCTCTTATATCCGAGTTTCTCTTATATCCAGGTCTCTTATATCCGGGTTACACTGTTTATTCAAATTTTGCAATCAAAACATCTGGACGCTAACTTGATTTTGTTTTCTGTCAGTTTTAGAATTGTTTTTCTATTTTAAGTATTTTAATATGGCGTAGATTACTGCAGAAATTCCAATTCTGAGTTATAACAAAATTGAGTGAAATTGCTCTATGGACCACTAAAATATTACCGTGGACCCCCAATTTTCTCTTCTTTTTTTTGCGTGGACTGCCAGTACTGTTACATGGACCCTGGTTAACATTTTAGATGTCCTCATTGTCGCTTAATCAATGAATCAAGAATAATGAGAGACATGGCATCTTTTTTTGTTTTCTTTTTTTTCTTTTGCTTTCTTTTCTTTCCTTTCTTTTCTCCTTATTTCAGTTTTCTTTTTCTTTTCTTTTTTGAGATTTGTGGAAAGTTGCGACGAAACTAAACTAAAAATTAAGACGTAGAATCATCATCATATAGTGGTTTTCTAAGTCTAGCTTAAATGTGGCACATGGCCAAAAGTCTGAAGCACCCAGTGATGATCAAACTAACAACTCAGTCGTAATTGATCTAAAGAGACAAGTTTACTAACCAGTGCACCACGTTAAGGTGCCACGAACCATCATATTTATGACTAGTAAATATAATTTTTACTTAATAACAATATCACTAACCAGTACAAATTAATACAAAATTTTAAAAGATTTAAAACTATATAAATTATTCTAATTAAATTTTAAAAAAAATGAAAACAACTCTTGTAAAAATTCATAATTCATCGAAAGGGAATGTTTTTCTTAAGACAGTGTCCGTAATATATATATATATATATATATATATATATATATATATATATATATATATATATATATTAAATAAAAGCAATTAAAAAACTTTCTAATTAAATAATGTCTTAGTTTTATTGCATTTTTTATTTTACAATTGAGATTAGATTTTGGGTAACTGGGAGCCCTGTTTTACCAAAAAATTAATTTAAATTCTCCAATTAATTGATTTTAAAAGAATTTCCAAATCAATGTGTTTTCCACCGTAAAAAAAAAGCCGCTAAAATTTCATTTATTAATTTATGGTCACCCAATACGCAAGAAAAACAAAATCTTTAACACAAATATTGAAGATTGTAAAAAAGGCTTAAAAAATATAATTTAATTTAATAATATAAAAAATCCTTTTGTCTTTGATTGTGATTTCGATGATAAAACTTTGTTTTTAAGTTTGGGTCATTTTTTTTTTTCATTGTGTATGCTCTGTTTTAAGCGAATCTTTGGAGTTACCGCCATTATAAACATATGTATCATTTTTGTTCAGATCAAATGTAAATGCTAAACAAGAACTAATTTGAGGTTTGAATATTTTTTCCGGAAATAATGTAAAGACTCCGTTTTTGGAGTGACACTTTTAAATTTAAAAAAATTTTAAAAGCTTTTAAATATGAAAAAACTAAATTTTTAAATAAAAATTAAATTGTTATGTGTGAATAGACGTCAGGATAAAAATGTTTTTGAAAAACATAATGCCTTGTTCACATTTAAATTTAAAATGTTATTCCTACGAATCATATTCAACGCAACCCTTGAAATGAATAACTTCAGTCAATTTGTTTTATTTTAATTGTAAAAGAATAAATTAAAATTAAAAAAATAAGTTTGTGATATGTTTCTTATTTAATAATACGAGGAGCGCCGAAAAGTTACCCATATTTCACATGACCAAGCATCATATATATATATATATATATATATATATATATGTATGTATGTAATGTTAAATGGTCGGAAAGAGAATACTTCAGCCCCTACTTCATAACAGAAAAAAAACGGAAAGCCTCACTTTTATCAAATCAGAAGTTATAAATAGTTTATCAAAAATCCATTTGATCAGTAGCATCTATTTTGTATTGGCTTGACTATCTTTTACCCAGCCGACGGTCCTCGAGGTAGACATCAACATGAATAAAACAGCTGATAAATGGAAGAATTCTAATTGACTAAAATTGTGACGCAATCTTATCACAATATTTTGACATGTTCCCCTGAGGCCTCGTTGAACGATCGCATTACGATAAATTGAACTATTGTTTCTACTTTACTTTCTCTACCCTTAACTGAATACAGTTGCTCAATAATAGGTGAGTTCTTTTATCTTATCTACATTTTTTTTAGTCTTTATGCTTCTTAGGTTTTCTTTGAATTCTTCGCCACCGTAAATATCAGCACTGTGCGTATGTCTATCAATTCCGTTTTGTCAACTGATTTATCGAAGTTGTTGTCTCCTTCCAAGACCATTCTTTACTAAACTTTAGTAAACGTCTTAAAGAAATAAACTTGTGTCAAACGAGTTTATTTTGCGCGGTGTTAAAGAAATCAAACGAGACAACTAGTTGGTACTTAGGGGCGATCACTTAAGACAGAGGTTTACAAATTATTTAAACGATAGACCCCTTTATGGAAAAGGCATATTTTTTTAAAATGGGCATCACCCCATGCAAGGCAGTAAAGCGACTAAAACACAAGGGGTTACAGGGTGTGGAAGAATTAGGAACAGAAACATTAATAATGAGCGGGAAGAGGAAAGAGTAGTCAGTAGATAGTGATTGACATTGCATTTAAATTTTTTGCAGATTAAAGTTGGCTGAAAAGCATTGAGCCGGAAGGTAGTTCCACAAGCGAGAAGTGCGAGAAAAGAAACTGTTAGCATCGAACTTATGGCTATAACTTACCATTTCAACTGTAAATTGATGAGATCTCGACACCAGTCTAGTACTGCGCTTAAATTCATAAATTCTAGGTACCATAGCGAAGAGTTCATCCGAACAATTATCATGAAAGTATTTATAGAAAAGGCAGAGAGAAGCAACCTTACGGCGGTGGGAAAGTGACTGGAGCTGAGCCGTCAGATCAGGGCTAATAATATTGCCGATTCTTCTTTGGATTTTATCAAGGAGCTCAAGGTAAATAGCGGAGGCACCGGACAATATGTGACAACAATATTCTAAGGATGCACGAATGGTTTACTTATAGATATGTAAGATAGATTCTGGTGGGAAACACTGTCTCGCCCGACACAGTGAACTGATTTTCTTAGCAGCTGACTTAGCAATAGATTCAGTATATTCTTTTCATTTTATGTCAGCTGAGAATGTTAGCTCGAGAAGGCGCAACGAGTCACTTTCCTGGGTATAGAAAAAAATATCAATAATTATTTTTTATTTTAATTTTAGAAATTTCTTTCCTCGTTTCATTCATAAATGTTTCCCGATAAAATTAATTTTAGCGTTATTTCTTTTTTCAAATTTTTATTTCTCTTCCTATACTAGACGTGTTTGTTCAAATAATAATAAGATTGACTGATTTCTTACAACCTATCAATCTTTTGCAAGTCATTTAAAGCCAGAAAATATTTTTAGATTGTAAGAATTTTTTGGAGACAACCATAATTTACTGATACATGATACAAGTCCTACTAATTAATCCATAGCTAGGGGAGTAGAAACATATTCATACTTTTCCTAGGGATATTTGCACGTAAGGGAATATAACGAACCCGACTGGAATTGGAACTCGGCTCTCCGACCTCCAATACTGAGCCCTTATCCATTACACCACCCGCACACCCAAACTTACAACATCTGGGAAACCCAAGCGGGCAATCCATCTAGATACTGACCAGGCTCGACGTTGTTTAACTTCGGTGATCGTACGAGAACCGGTGTTTCAACGTGATATGGCCGTAAGCCAAAAAGAAGAAGAAGAAGAAGAAGAAGAAGAAGAAGAAGAAGAAGAAGAAGAAGAAGAGAGAAGAAAACTCCATAAATACAGTTAATAAACAATTGAAAATAACGCAATAAACATTATTACTGAATAGGTTAGCATCATTGATGAGAAATGATTAATGAGCGAAATTGGTGAGTTTTAGTCATAATTCACTACGATTTATTTATCAACCAAGTTAACCCTCCCATGGATATATAGACACTTTGGATTGTCCCATCGACCACTTTGGTTGGGGATCTATGGCTGAGGAGCATTAGTTAAACGGCAGCAGCTTGTGGCCTCGTGTTAAAGACGAGAACTGCTTAGAACCCGGCCCGTCGCCAGAGTGTTTTAAGTGTAGGGACGGCGTTTATGTCAGATGAGAGTGCTGGTAAGACTTCGTCTACTAAAGTTAGTTCACGTCATTTCCACAATATGTGTGTGAGGGAGGGGGGGGGTTAGCAAATGATTTTCTCGGCGGGGGTCCATGCTTCTTCCTGGAAAGGTGCATGCTTAGAATGTGACTAAGCAAAAAATAAATAAAAGAAAGGGGCTCTTAAAAATCTAAAAATTGATTTAATTTTTTCTTTTTAAATTCAGTTAATAATATTTATTAATAGTCACGTAAAAACTTTGGTTTCTAGCAAAGAATATCTATTGGAAAATGTAAAAAAAAAAAATCACTAAAATTTCAATTCAGGTTCTTAAAGAGATAAAATTTAAGTTCTCTTTTTACATAGCTAAAATCAAACTAAAACAGTCGAAAACCTAAGAAGATGGAGATACAGCAAGAATCGCTGAGAAAATATTTATTTCGGGAAGGGGATACGATACAAGATATAGCAGCGCACACACACATATATGGCAGAATATGATATCTAGACTAAATTTTTATATGTAAGAACAATTGAACGACAAAGTGTCAAAATTCTGTGTAATGCGCATATATATATATATATATATATATATATATATATATATATATATATATATATATATATATATATAAAAAGGTGCATTTAGGCGCATTTGTAAATGCGCTTGGGTATTTTAAATCTGTATAAACATTTCAATAGTTCAAAAATTTCTTTAGATATAGTTAAAAACCTTTTTAAACAACATAATACTATCGTTATATTTACGTTAAAAAATTCAAACATTGCATTCCACATCACGTGACGTCCGCGTCTAAAGAAGAACGCTGAAAAGTGTAAACAAACTGCCAAATACAGTAATACAGTAGTAATTCAATTAATTTCTGAGGAAGGACCGAGGTGGTCTGAAATATTAAATATATATATATACATAAATATAGAAATAAATACTTTCGCAAAAAAAACAACCAAATTTTTTTTCAGTTATTTTATCCATATATTATATATGTATATATAAAAAGGTGCATTTAGGCAGCAAAAAGTCTCTTAAACAAGTTTTGTTAAACAATACTGACAGTGTCTACCCAATTTTTATTAAGTTTTTACAACTTCCAACTAACTTGTTTTATGTCAGAACTAAAATTACTGAACATTCCAATTGGTAATACTGATATTACAACGGAGAATCAATAAGTCCGTAACCCGAGACTTAATTAATTGAAATTTGAACTCTAAAATCATGTTCGACATATATACGATTAACATTCATCACTAAATTAAGTGCACTGACAAAAAACAGACTATTTTTTTCTTTTTAAATTTAAATAAATGCTTTCTTTTTTATCATATACTTACGTAAGTGATATTACGATTGTCTTGCACACACGCGCGTGCGCAATCAATTATAGACTGGAGCGGAAGTAAGTCATTGAATGAATTGAAATATGAAAATATCAGAGAAATTAAGTTGGAAAAACAATTTTTTTATGAAAATAGAAATGAAAAATATTGAAATATTTACGATTGCACATTGCTGTTTGTGAAATTTATCCACTTCCCGGAGCGAATTTGCTTTTAGTTTTAAATCACCATTACGTCTTTTTCTTTCTTTTCTTTTTTTTTTTTTTTTTTTTCTCATCTGCTGATCAAAATTATGTCCGCTTTTCTCTCATTTCCTCTCTCTACGGTCTGAGCCTTATTTTGTTGCTGCTGTTGTTGTTGTCGACGTCGTCGTCGTCGTCGTCGTAGGGAGAGTAGGTGACAATGAAAACGGGGAGAAGTGGGTAGGAGGAGAAGAAGAAGAGCCACGGACATACGGTTTTTATTTCCAAGTCAACTTTGTGATAACAAGCCAGTTTGCGATTCCCATCTTACGCCATGCACCCCCTCAATCGGTCAGATGTGTACCCACTACCCAACCATTTCCTCTCCCCTTTCTATTCTCATTCACCTCCACCGGGACCGCCCGCTTCTCAGATCCCATTCACTGTTCGGACGCTACTTTTTCCTGCTGTCTTACAAACATCCCCCCTCTCTCTCTCTCTCTCTCTATATATATATATATATATATACCTTCAAGATCCACACTCTCAAAAATACTTGTCAAATCCACAACCGGTAAAAAACACGTATGTCGGTATGCATATAAAACTAGTAAACGGATTAGTCATTTTTAACACGTTTAGTTCGAATTCTCTTCGGTAAGAAAAATAACAATTATAATAATAATAATAATAATAATAATAATGGCAGCATCTACCTTCAGGTTCTGTCATGTCGGACCTTTTCTTTCTTTCTTTTTTTTTTTTTTTTTGTCTCTATATTTGGACCAAATTGAACGGCTTCAGGTCGCCAGCAACGTTAGCTAGCCCGGGACTTGGGACAGGAGAGCGGTCAGTCAGATGGCCGCTTGACGGCTGACGTCTCCACTTGCAAATCACTTAGACCCTACCACCACCAACATCACCGCTGCCGCCACCCAACTACCACATCCAACACTCTAGACTCTCCTTCCCTGTTTTGCCACTGCTGGTGTAAGGAAGATGCCCTGCCTGTTTCCTCCACCGACACCCTTACCTGACAACGTAAACGGTCAGTCTATCCCTTCATCTAACTATCCATCCGGCCGGCCGGCCGGCCGGCATGTTGCCCCTTCGTAGGCATATACTTGCTTTCCTGCCCGTTTTTCTTTTTACCATCCACTGTGGCATATAACTTAGACATATGCTAACACGAATCTCAAATTCATATAAAACAAATACATCAGATTCATTATTTACTACAAAAACATTAGCAGCCTAGTTATTAAAAATAATATATCCCAAACTTCCAATTCTCTATATAAAACCAACGTTGTGTATGAATATACTTTGTCCACTCAAAGAATGTTTCTCTGCAAATAAAAACACAAATATCTTACATAGGATACAACACAACCACACTGTCCCGGAGACTCACCTGCCAACTATCAGACAAGAGTACCATCAGACAACACATTAATAAGCAGAATAATGATCATAGCTACTCACAAACAACACCAAAATACTAGCAAAATGAAACTGTCAAAACAGACTTAAGATCTTCGAAGCAAGACTCATATAACAACCATCAATAAATAAAAGAAATTATAATTTCGGAACCCGTATCCTCAGATGTATATAGTGCTTTTCCAAGCGCAACTTAAATGTGGCACAAGGCCAAAAATAGGGGGCACACAGTAAGAATCGAACTCACTCCTCAGTCGTATTATTTTAGCGAGACAAGCTTGATAACCATTACACAAGGTCGAAGTTGCCAAATGATTTTCTAAGCTCATTTTAGATGTGGCACAAAGGAATGGGACACACAGTGAGGATCGAACTCACTACTCAGTCGTAATTATTCTAGCGAGACAAGCTTGCTAACCATTACACCGCTCGATGTGCCCCACCCACTCAGATGTATATAAAAAATAATTAAATAAAATAAACACACACACACACACACACACACACACACACACGATATATATGTGATATATTTTTTTATAAGCATTTCAACCAAAGCAAGGCGGGAGTGCCACTAGTACATAAGGGACTACAGAGAGTGAAAGTAAGAGAAAAGACTGGGTATGGGGGTGTGGGTGAGGAAAGGATAAAAAGATGTCGATTGACATTACATTTAAATTTTTGAAGATTATAGTTATCAAGGAAGCATGTAAGAGGAAGGGAGTTCCACTGTCGGGAAGTGTGAGAGAAGAAGCTGTTGGAACAGAAGAGGCGGTTAAATTTAACGGTTTCGACAGTAAAAGGGTGGGACCGATATGCCAACTTAGTCAGTTATGCGCCATGCGTGATACACTCTTAGGCAGATTTTTCCACGCAGTAGATTGCCATTTCTTTCTGCGGTAGATTTTCTCCCGCAGTAGGTTGCCATTTCGTTCTAACCCGGTCTGTTTACCCATAGCTGGGGAGGGGGAGATGAGAATTCATACTTTTCCCAAGGGTATTAGAACGTAAGTGAATGTAATGTATTCGAAAGGAATTCGAACTCGGCTCTCCGATTCCTCAATCCGAGCCGCTAACCATTACTCCATCGTGCCTCCAACCTAGTAGCACACTTAAATTCATGCAATTGGGACACCAGTGAAAATAACTCGTCAGAACTGACGCCAAGAAAATATTTATAGAATAGACAGAGGGAAGCCATATTATGTCTGCGAGAAAGTGACTGGAGTCGAAACCCCAAGTCAGGACCGATCACATTGCATATCCGTCTTTGGATTTTGTCGAGAACCTCGAAATGAACAGCAGTGGAACCAGACCATATATGGCAAAAGTATTCCATGCATGGACGAATGGTAGATTTGTAAATGTGAATGATGGGTCCGGAAGAGAAAAACCTTCTGACGCGACACAGAGAACCAACTTTCGTTGCGGTAGATGCAGCTATTGATTCAATGCACTTGTTCCACCCCAGGTCAGTCGAAAGCGGGAAACCAAGAATGTGCAATGAGACGCTCTCGTGGAGTTGAGCGCCAACCATGCTGATAGGAGGCAGGGAAGTTTCTCTATGGTGAGTAAATGACAGCAGTTTCGTTTTGGATGCATTGAAATTCACAAACCATTTCCTGTCCGAGTCAACCACAGATTGTAAGACGTTTTCGAGACCAACGGCCAGGTTAACTTTGTCAGCAATGCCGTATTTACTATTGAGACAGGAGTAAATGGTAGTGTCGTCTGCGTAAATGCCTACTTGAGAACTGATGACGTCAGGAAGATGAGTGACGAAGATCAGAACCAGTGGAAAAAAGTTTTCATGTTACGCCTTTCGTCCGATGATGTCCTAAGGACACACGAAAACTTTTTCCCATATTGTCACACATCTCTCCTCCAAAATTGTCCTTGATATATATAAAAACCTACATATCGGTATCCCATATATATATATATATATATATATATATATATATATATATATATATATATATATATGGGATATATAAATATAAAAGTGAACATAGAAGTCAACACTTAGAGACGATAGTCTGTTTCATGCTAGACGCAATCGTCAGGCGTTTTATATTTACACACGCTCTATCTTTGATATTGAGCACTTTATCCCATAATTATAGCACACCTTAAGACTATATTTCTTCATATATATATATATACATATATATATATATATATAATTTGAAAATTAATTTATAATGAATTAATAGATATTATTTTTAATCCGACATTATTTCTTAGTTTAAATTTTTTGTTAAGAAAAAAACACTGTAAATAACTAGAAAAATGAATAAAAAACTTACAAAATATTCCTTATCAGTCATATTCAATGAAACATGTATAAAAGAAGGATTGGTGTCAAAAACATACAATATTCAAATTATTTCTTATTATTTCTAATGTCGTCTGCTCTGAATCTCTCATAAAGATTCAGGACGTGGAATTAAATACTAAACACTTCAGATACATAAGGATTTTATACATAGATTTGTCGGCGTTAGAGGTAGTTTTGCCAAACACCGCAAGTTGCTACAAAACTAAAACATTAATATTAACATATTCTTAAATAGATTTGTCAGATCGAGACTTTCATATAGATGTCATGGCGGCAAATTCGTTCAGAAATATCTAAACTGCCAGCTGTATACAAACGCTTTCTAAGATCAATAATTAGAAATGGCTTTAAGCGAGCGAAGCCTGTGGATCTTGGCGAAGACCCAACCTTCTTCGCGACAGAATCACAAACAAAGAACTATACCAGATAATTGAATGTACATCCCTTGAGGACTCTCAACAATAGTGACAACGAAAAAGATGGCACGTGTAACTCGAAAAGAAAATAATAACATAATCGAGATGTTGATGTTCCGCGCTGTCTCAAATACAAAAGGTTAGGAAAGTAGCTCCCCCACCTCCATTATTACTTGAAAGAGCGATAATAGCTGCTGGGCTTGACAAAGGCCATTCTCCTGAAAAATTGTTTGTTATAAATGTTTCAACCGACAGCAGTACTGGCTGTTCAATCAACGGATGCTAAATGTTTCCTTATAAGGAAACGGCTAATATTACCGTTGTCTTTACCATTAAATCTCATATTTTAGTGAATACACGCATTTGACTCCAGTGTAAACTGAAACTATATCTACCTTTTTTACGCTATTGTAATGACTTTTCTATAAATATTTTTAATGGTAACTCTTCTGACGAACTCTATTGTAATGACTTTTCTATAAATATTTTTAATGGTAACTCTTCTGATGAACTCTATTGTAATGACTTTTCTATAAATATTTTTAATGGTAACTCTTCTGATGAACTCTATTGTAATGACTTTTCTATAAATATTTTTAATGGTAACTGTTCTGATGAACTCTATTGTAATGACTTTTCTATAAATATTTTTAATGGTAACTCTTCTGATGAACTCTATTGTAATGACTTTTCTATAAATATTTTTAATGGTAACTCTTCTGATGAACTCTATTGAAATGACTTTTCTACAAATATTTCAATGGCAACTGTTCTGATGTATTTTCCTCTATGGTAGTGAGGCTGTGAATTTTAGCGCAGTACTTGATTGGCGGCAAGGTCTCATCATTTTACAGTTGAAATGGTTAGATGTAACTATAAGTTCTACGCTAACAATTTCTTTTCTCACACTTCTCGCTTGTAGAACACTTCCTACACCTTGCTTTCCAGTCAACATTGATCTTCAAAAATTTTAATGCAATGTCAATCGTTATCTTCTATCTTCTTAATTTCTCTTCTTTTATTGTTCTCGCTCGTTAATAATGTCTTTCTTTTTCTTATATTCTTTCACACTCAGTAACCCCCTCCTGCGTCTCAGTGACGTTGTTGGGGGCGAAATGATTAAAAAAACACACCCGGTGCTAATCCTAACTTTTTGACTCTTATTGTAAACCGGACGTATATCTACCTTTGTGAAACCAGACCTATGTCAAGTTTTCCATTAATTCATTGTGATTTTTGCCATATAAAACTTGTATTCGACATTAAAAGGCTCAACAGGAGCCGTTAAATAAGTGCGTCTCAACCTTTTTTAGCCCATGGACCATTTTCTTCTTTCAAAAATTCAAATGGACCACTTCTACTTTTAGGCTGTTCAATTTTCGCAATAATTATAGTCAATGAAAAGGCAATGTAGTCTATTTACACTTTGAAATTTATTTTTAGTAAATAAGAATAAACACAGGATATCAAAATCACTTTTGATGACGTCATTCAGTCTTAGTCCATTCAGCTAGTGACTACCTTCATCTTGGTACTTCTGACACAAGATATCATAATCAATTTTGATGGTGTCAAATTTATTATCAAACAATATG
>OZ038495.1:84956035-84968535 GCA_964036315.1 Acanthosepion esculentum
CTTTTTTTTTTTCAGGTGGTGGTTAAATTTCATTCATTTTCAGTGACTTACCTGGTATTCCTAAAACTTCTCACGGTACTTTTAGGGAAAAGATCTTAGCCTACGTAGGAGGTAGGCCCATGGTAATGGAGCTACCATAGTTAGGCATGAACGAAAACAAAAAGTACGGTATCTAAATCCTCGTGTCAGATATTTTATGTTATGTAGTTTTTCTCACCTTTTTGGGGCAGCTTTGTAAAAAAAAAAAAAAAAAAAAAAAAACGAAGACTGTTTATTTGCCATAAAATAGGTCCAGGATAATGCCCAGCACTGCAATATTTGACTACGGTAGGCCCACTAGTATTGCTCAGAAACAGGGGTCGCATTATACACGAACTATTTGAAAATAAATCAGGTTTCTCACAAAAAAAAATCAGAGGTCGCACTATACATTAAGTCGACTTATACACGAGTATATACAGGGGGGAAAACTTTTCTTTACTTAACGATATATATAGAAGGTATTTTACAAGCATTTCACCCCAAGCAAGGCGGGATGCCACTAGCACGCAAGGGGTTACAGAGAGTGGGAGCGATAGTAAAGAAGTGTGATAGAGGAAAAGATGAGGAGAAGGACAGGGGATAAATCAAGGCATCTGGAGATGTCGATTGACATTACATTTGAATAGTTGGGGACTATGGCTATCAGGGAAACGAGTAATAGAAAGGGAGTTCACAGGCGAGAAGTACGAGACATTAAGCTATTGGAGTAGAAGAGATGGTTACATTTAACGGTTTCAACAGTGAAAGGGTGGGACCGTGATGCCAGCCTAGTAGCACGCTTAAATTCATGCAGTCTGGGAACTAGCGAATGTAGCTCGTCGGAGCAGTTTCCGTGAAAGTATCTGTGGAAAAGACAGAGGGAGGCGATGATACGTCTGTGAGAAAGTCACTGTAGACGAGATGCCAGATCAGCACCAATCACATTGCATATCCGTCTCTGGATATTGTCGAGGACCTTAAGGCGAACAGCGTGGGCACCAGACCATATATAGCAGCAGTATTCCATGCAAGGGCGAATGGTTGATTTATAGATTTGAAGCATGGATTGGGGCGAGAAAAACTTCATGACGCGACACAGGGAACCAACTTTCCTTGCAATGGATGATGCTATTGATTCAATGTATTTGTTCCATCTCAGGTCAGCGGACAGTGTGAGACCAAGCAGTTGCAAAGAGATGCTCACGTGGAGTTGGGCAACAAACATTCTAATTGGAGGCAGGGATGGTTCCCTGTGGTGAGTAACAGAGAGCAGTTGTTTTTTTTTGGGGGGGGGGGTAGGTATTAATGTTAACCAGGCAATACAATATATTTTGTGTATTTTAAACTGAATATCCCTAATTCAGTTGATGAATGCACGTTCCATCTTCCTTTAACTTTTTTCTCTTTTTTGTTATGCGGTGTTACAAGGCAAAGTATTTGCAACGTGATAAGGTAACGTTGGTGGCACATTGTTGGGTGGTGGGGAGTACAAAAAGTTTTTTTGCAACCATTATGAGGAAAGTGGGCTTAGAAAATTTGACACTGATAGGACATTAATGACAATAAGGATAGAGGAAAGCGGCCCATAACCGACCTAACGTGCGCGTGTAAATGGTTGGCAGGGCCACATTCCTCGTCGATGTTTTGAGCAGGAGTTGACGCCTAACCCTTGTTTCCTGTTTAGTCATGGCTATACACAGAAAATAACGAAAAGGAACCTGTCGAGTGGTATGATTGGCCATTGTATTTTGGTTGGTAGGTGTTGTGGCCTTGTTAGGACCCGGAATAAAGACACAAGAGAGGAATTGAGTTAAACAAATATATTAACAGAAAAAGTAATACAAACGAGAGTGTTACAGCAAGAATGTTCGGTCCGACAGTCTAAGCTGACTGCTGGAAACTTCCCTCTCCAAAAGGCAGTAACTGCTCCTATTTATAGCCGGGAGAGTTCATTGCGTGCGTGGGTAAATTACCATAACAGTAGGGATATGTGATGTTTTGTTGGCGTTACTGTAATGTTGCAATCAACTGTTTTCCTGACTCCAAACTGAAAGCTTACCCACAACGTTGTTACAACATTATGGCAACTATTATGAAATGGTATTTACTTCATATTTTAATCGGTCCCGCGGTAGTCATTTATCTTGTATACCGTGAGTTGCTCTACCCTTACTGCTTGGGCATTTATATAGTCTACCCTGCCTATGCTAATTAGACAAACATTTAGATATCACTACAGTAACATTGTGTTCAAACAAAATCAGAATATTTTTTCTTCATTTTATATGCATAAAAGATATATAATCTTTTCGTATATTTCAATTAAGAATCACTTAAGATGATGAATGTACGTTGTATCTGACTACAATTTGTAAACCATCTTTTGTTATACAATGTTACAACGCAAAGTATTTGAACGTTACAAGGCAATGCATTTGTAATGTTACAAGGTTACATTACGGGCATGTTGTGAGGATTCTAAAAAAAATCGTTTCTGCAACTTCTACTTAACGTAAAATTTCTAGGGCCCATAATGAGTAAAGAGGGCTTGGACAATTAGACACTCACAGGGCATATTGAAGTCAAGAGAAACAAAAAGCAGAGAATAACGTAACTAACGAGCTTCTGCAATTGTTTTGGCATAACAGGGTTTAGGAGAGATAGCAAAAGTCAAACCTTACTAGGAGTCACAAAGTACTGGGAAATGTCGAAAGCGACGAAGGGACACGACACATATAAGAAGATTTGACTTTGCAGAATCGGTGTAGCAATGTCATTTGGTTAGCAGGGATCTAACGAGAATCTTCTTTGTGTTATGTCGCTTCAGGACGTTAGCGATCATGGCTCTCCACAATTTCCTGTCCTTTGTAGATCTTAATGAAGCATTTCGTTTTACTATCTCTCCTAAACCATGTTCTGGAATCCATTTATATAAGCTTGTTAGATAGATTATGCACTGTTTTACCCCTGTCACTCTTGCCTTCAGTATGTCCTATGAGTGTCAAATTTTACAAGCCCACTTTCCTCATTATATGTCCCAGCAATTTCAACTGTCTCTTTCTGATGTTAAATATACGCGACTTTTTTGCTTCCATTTTTCTTAAGACTTCTTCGGTGTTTACGAAAGGATACATACTCAGAATCAGAAAGAGACAGACGAAATGTCTGGAACGCATAATGAGAAAGGACGGCTTAGAAAATTTGACACTCACATGACGTATGGAAGGTTAAGAGGACAGCAAAGGGCCACCTACCTTACCAGGTTGTATGAATGGACGAGTAGTGGGAAGGATGGCAAAATGACAAAGTGATTATGAGCTAGAAAGAATAGGAAGTTGTGGAGAGCAATGATCCCCCACGTCCTAAAGGGAAGAAGAAGAAGAAGAAGAAGAAGAAGAAGAAGAAGAAGAAGAAGAAGAAGAAGAAGAAGAAGTTTGTGTGAGACGACATAGTTTTATACATTCGTGGAAAATTATCATCCATAAAATTGTCTTGTGCTGAATGAGTAATAGAAAAAGAAAAGGGAGTAAGAAACGCTGTAACCAATTCTCATATATCCTGGAGGTGGAGGCCAGAAAATGGGGTTAGAAAAGTCGAATTGGGGATACAAGGAAGGATTATGTCCTCCCAACCAACAGAAAGAACTGGAGGGTCAGTTTTAGATTAAAAAAAAAAACCGGACTGTAGGGCTCGTGGTGGCTGGATTCGGCCTTTTGATAGCAATGTGTGAAAAGTGACCATTTGAATAGGGTAGGGTACGAGGCAGGGGTCGATTTGGGTTAGTTGTCGACCGTGATCATCTCAAAGCACTTCATCCTCGTTCGGTATTATCATATTCAATGTATGGCAGATGTTCACCGTCGAAAAAATAGATCCCACCCGTAACTTATTTTTAATTAGTTTCATTTTTTTATATATTTATTTATGAAAAAAATGATTTGGCACACAGACCGCTGGCTATTTAGTAATTATGATTCAGTCGGCTGAGGTAAACGGCGCATGTTGAAGACAAAATGGAATCTGAAGGTAGATATAAAAAAAAAAATAAACGCAATGAAAATACTTACAGCTATACATTCATGTTCAAAACCACCCATCGTACCCGGATAGGTACTCGCTTTACTTTTACGATAAAACATTTTTTTAACCGACTGACATTTTGCATTTCTTATGTTCTCTCCAACTTCATTAATCAGCTGAATTCTGGATACCGTTTAAAACATATATGGATTATATATATATATATATATATATATATATATATATATATATATTATATATATATATAATGTCCACATTCACAATATTAAAAAAATTACTAATCGACAACACAACTACCCTACACCAAGAAAACAACAAATTCAGACTACAGATACTAGAAGCAGTTCATATTTTTTTTAAAATTAAAGGCGGCACTGAACATAATCAACTATGAATACTGCAGCGATGTTTTAAAATGCCTGTAAAGGAACAGTTTTTTCACGCATTAATGCGCGCATGACCATGACATTATAACATGAAAAAAAAATCCATAATGGATATTTTTTTCACTTTCTAATGAACGCTCAGCACATTGTCAGCCGTTTTGTATTTAAAAGCATAATGAAAAAATGACGGTAATGGGTAACAACGCTCAACTTTGCATAAATACTTGAACTAACGAACAACATATAGTTTTGTACCACTTGCACCCTTAAAGATGATCATGGAAGAAGATCGAAAGTACTTGGGAAATGAAAATAAGAGAAATTTAAACAGCTATAGCACATTTCTCTCATCATTTAACATCAATACACGGAAGGTTATTCGTGAGTATGAATGGATTTTGTTAAAAATTAGCAGACATAATGTCTGTAATTTATTCAGCCATACAAGCCTAAAAGATAATTTGCTACCTAAATACACAAATTTTAAAATATATACGTTATGCGTTATTTATATAGACACAAATATTTAAGTAAATGGTCTGTTTATAATAAACAGTATTAACAACATTTAATGACGGTTCCGTATAGGATGCAGGTTCGATTCCTGTTGGAGGACGCATATTTTCTATGAAATTTCTCGGACGTTCAGGCCGGTAAATGTTGTTAATACTGTTTAGTGTTTATTGTAAACAGAGCATTTACTTAAATAGTTGTGTCTATATAAATAACGTATAACAATAAAATATATTAAATTGTCGGACTTAGTCCATTCCGTTATATATATATATATATATATATATATATATATATATATGCATGCATGCATACATACACACACACACGTTTATGCGTTCAAGTCGTTTGGATGAGCGTGAAACTCGGTTTACGACTAGGGCCATCTTTTCATAGGATTTAACGCTGTTAATCGTTTTTTGCACTGTCTAGGCAATATAGACTTCGAGCGCTTTACTAAGTAGGTAGGTTTGCGTTTAGGAACATTTTCTTTTTTAAGTGTTGTTTTTGTTCCAGACTTTATCTGGATAAGAGTTTTAGGTTTTGGCAAGTTGTCTGTTGATTCCATCAAAGGTTTTGCTTTTTCTTTAATTTATATATAAATGTGTGTGTGTGTGTGTGTGTGTGTGTGTGTGTGTGTGTGTGTGTGTGTATGTGTGTGTGTGTGTGTGTGTGTGCGCGCGCGCCAATACGAGTGGATAGGTTCGCCTACCGCCGGTTCGCACCTCTTCTTCGTCTTTTTAACAACCTCCACACGTTTTCGGTTTAAGAATAAGCTTCCGGCGCTTTTTCTGTGTTTTTTTTTTTTTTTTTTTCTCATTTCTCGAAATGTTTTCGTGTCGCCATGGAGATGAATCAGGGTGCTGGTCAGTTGATATTGACACCTTTATCTTTGCGTAAAAGTAGGAAGGCAAACATGGACCTTAGTGTCCGAAAAAAAAACCCCCAAAAACCGGAATGTCAAAAGGACAGTTTTCCCCTTGACACCGCTATTATTTTAACTACCTTCACTCCTCGGCAATGTTTACTGTTTTAAAAAGCGATGGTTAAAATTGTAATAAAACCTAAACATATGAAAGTGAATTTATACATTTTCTTTGTTCTTGAGAATTGACAACCAAAATAATAAACACTATTAGATTGTTTATTTAATACAATTTATTTATTATATTATCTATTGGAATGGTTGGCAAAACATCGGCTAATTGCCAATTGATCCAAACTTTATAAAATGGTAAATAAGAAGGATTTCCTTATAGCTGTATTCACACATTTTTTATAATTTAGTATATATTTATAAATTTATGAACCAAAATTGTTTTCATATTTATTTCTTTAAAAAATGGTAAATAACAAATATTGCACAGTATTAGTATTAATTGTATTTGTTTTTAGAATAGTGCAACTATATAACAAATATGGCGACAAAGATGAGGACAATAGTCCGACTAATGTAAATACTGTACATAATACCTCATCTCAGAAATATAGACAGACTATATAAGTATTCTTGTAAATAAATAGTATTTTATAATGGTTTGATGTGTATTGCGTGGGGATGTGAGACGCATGAGCGATCATGATTCTTTTCGATTCATGATCACCCAAGGGCATTTACGCCTGCGTGAATATAACCTACCCGACTGGAATTCGAACTCAATCTTCGACTTCTCATTTTGGATCGTTATCCATTACACCAACCACACATCCAAGTTTGCAGCACCAAGGTATTCCCAAGCGGTCGCCCATCTAGTTATTAATCAGGTTTTGATGTTGCTTAACTTAGGTGATCGGACGGGAACCGGTGTTTCAACGTGATATAGCCTAAGCCCTATCGTTTTACTAACCGTTTCTTCAATATATCACAACAGGTGATGAAAAATATACGACAATGTTCAACTCAAAGGGCAGCGAATCGACAAGGATATCTCGCCACAGATGACCCCCCCCCGCCAAAAAACTGAGCTCCATGTAAGAAAGGTGATGTTAAGCGTGTGGTGGGATCGTCAGTGTATTATTCATATAAATTTCTTCAAACGTAATGAAATGCACATTTATACGTCCAGCAGCTGCAACGTGTCCATAAATGTTTGATCCAAAAGTGACCTGTACTCGTGTATAACGAAAATGTTCTCCTCCATGCCAACACAAGGCCGCTTAAAGCAGAAATAACAAAGGGTAACATTTTGGGACTCGGTTGGTCTGTTTTAACCAAGTGCCACATTGCCCCTGACATTATAAGAACCCATTATTACCGTTTTCTTTTGTTTCAATTACTTTTTTATTACTGTGATTGTTTTCGGATTCCGCCATCACTGATAAAAACAATTAAAGGGACACAACTCTCTAACTTTCAATAGCCCATGTTCAAATGAAAAAATATACTGTTCTCAAATTACAAAGTTTGAAAATAAAATTGTCTATGTTTTCAAATTAACTCCTAGAAGCCGTAGCCAAACATACCATTCCATTTTGGAATCAAACCGTTTCTGTGAGCAAATTAAAATCATTATGGGTCGGATTTGGACCCGCAATCCTGAAATCTTGGATTCCCAAGTTTTCATTACTGTGATTGTTTTCGGTGATTTTTACGTAATTTTTTGTGACGATTTTTTTTGTATGATAACATTTTTTTAAGTTGGAAATAAATTTGGGAATAGTTGAAATTAATTGCGAAATCCATCGAAAGTCGCCAATGAAATAAAAATAATTGTTTGTAAGGAAATAACGATCTACGTACATCAAATTGTCTTTAAATTAAGTGGCAGCCGAAGAATTATCGTTGAACTTTTAAAAGCTAAGCATAAATATTAATGCAATACTTAAATGCAGCGATCAATTTTGAGTTCTTCTTTAGTTTATTGTTGCCTATCACATCTACTCCTCCCTAACTATTGTGATGTAGGCCCAGTCAAGAGCCCTCCGCAGGGGCTAGCATAAATACAGTCCGAATGGGCGGCTTTTAAGCTAGTCTGTATATATGAATACAGGTTTCTCAGTATTGGCCTTGATGAGGTTCCTCAAAGTGCTAAACGCGTGGTAAAAATGTTTTCCTTTGCCATTCTTTTAATTAATGTCTTTGCAGATGTATTTATTTATATCTGAATTTTAACGCATACGACAATGTTGAACACAAACCGGAGTGGGATTAACAAGGATAAATCTCTACAAACAACCGCAGTGGGATCAACAAGGATAAATCTCTACAAACAACCGCAGTGGGATCAACAAGGATAAATCTCTACAACCAACCGGAGTGGGATTAACAAGGATAAATCTCTACAACCAAACGGAGTGGGGTTAAGGATAAATCTCTCCAACCAACCGGAGTGGGATTAACAAGGATAAATCTCTCCAACCAACCGGAGTAGGATTAACAAGGATAAATCTCTCCAACCAACCGGAGTAGGATTAACAAGGATAAATCTCTACAACCAACCGGAGTGGGATTAACAAGGATAAATCTCTACAACCAACCGCAGTAGGATTAAGGATAAATCTCTACAACCAACTGGAGTAGGATTAAGGATAAATCTCTACAACCAACTGGAGTGGGATTAAGGATAAATCTCTACAACCAACCGCAAAAGGTGAGCTCCATGGAAGAAAGGTTATCGTGTGCGTGTGGTAAGATCGTCGGCATATTATTCATTTAGAACTTTGAAACTTAATAAAAACACTAAATGCACATTTGTTCATCCAGCGGCTGCAATGTGTCCATAAAAGTCTGGACAAAAAGCACACTGTACTAAATGCACATTTATAACTCTGAAACATGTCCATAAATGTTTGATCGAAAAAGCGCCCTACACTAAATGCATATTTGTCCGTCCAGCAGCTGCAACGTGTCGAAAAAGCGCCCTGCACTCATCAATAGGAAACGTTTTTCTCCTCCATGATAAGGCAAGGTCGCATACAGCACAAGGAAAAAATTTGAAGCTCGGGTCTATCTCACCCGCCATATTCTCCCGACTTTGCACCAACCGATTAATACCTTTTTAGATCGATGCAAAAAGATTTGAGGAAGGAAAAAGTAATACTAAAGTATAAAATGCTGAAAAGGTTTTATTTTTTTTACCTACAACATCAGAATCAATCAAAAAATATGGCAATTTTAATAACCTTAAATGCATGGCAACCTTTGCATTACTTTCAAAAGATATCTTCTTGAATATAGTTAATAAAAAGTATTATACGTAAGTACTTTAGTGCCACAGAGCGATATGTTTGACCAACCGAATATATATATATATATATATATATATATATATATGAATAATACCAAATTGTAATTGGTAGGGATTATTTATTTCAAAGAGGACTTTTCAGTCTATATGAGAGCTCAATGTATGATATAGAGCAAATTAAAATAATAATTAGGAAAAAAAGCTTAAAAATCCATCGTCAGTAATACGTTTATTTCAATGAATATAAGCATATTCATCTCATCAAACCAACTACATTTTATGAAATGGAATCAATATATCCCGGACAGACATATAAACAAAGATAAAGAAATAAAGAATAGAAAAATAAAATATACAGGATAAAACAATAGCAATTGTTTTATCTTGTATTTCTTATTTTTCTATTTTTTATTTATCTTTACTTTTGGGAAACGTGTGAATTCACCTCCTCCCCCCCCCCCCAGATATGGTGCTAATTAGTAGAAATTTTATTAGTAAAAAAAAAAATCATCATCTCAAAAAAAAAAAGTACAATCTGAAAATATTTTCTGGCTATAAATAACCTGCAAAAGGTTGATAAGCCGGAAAATCAAATCAATTGAATGTACAGACCAGTAGACATACTCGGCTGGGGGTCTAAAGGATGTGCGGAAGTTGATGGCATATCAGAAAATATGCTGAAAAGCTTCCTACACATAATCTTTTGAGGGGCCTTATTTATAGCGGAAAAACGTCGTGGCTAAAAACAAAACTGGATGACAAAAAGTGAATAAATAAGGATGCCCAAAAGAAATCTTGTAACCCTTGATAAAATTCCTTTCAGAGAATCTGTTTTTGAAAGGAAAACATAAAATTGCGAACACGCGCCATGAACCTCGTCCATAGTCAATTCGGCAAGAAAGCTGGTTTTTCCTAACAGTCGGTTCCTGGAGAAAACCGGAACTGCCCCTAATTGCCTGAGTTCGATCTATACAGTTTAGTAGTTTATTAAACATCATTTTTGTGTCGTTTGCTATAAATAAATGTATATAAATGTGCACAAAATACAATCCTTGAAAACTAACGTAGCACTATTTGAAAGCATTCGGCGAATTAATGGGAAATTTTAAGAATTTAATGAAACATTTGCTAGACAGAAATTGTCGACATTATTCAACCAAACATGTTTGAATGTATACAATAGGTGTCCATTGATACTCATTTAACTTATATTCTTGTTTAACGTCTGTTGCTGCGATTGATTTCAAATCTTTGAGTGTAGACCCAGTTATGGAAAATGATTTAATTTTGCTTCTTCCCTCAGTTTAAATTCAACGTGGGTCATATTTGATTGGTTGATCTGAGTAAAGATCACAAACTTTATAACCACTTATTTTTTTCTTTTTTTCGTAAAAAGAGGCCGTATTTTGCTTTTAAATCTGAATAAATCGTTCACTCGCCAGTTGATACGCATCGAGCCCTCGTTTAAATTAAAAGTTACGATCGTTGTAATTCTACTCTATTCGTTCTCATCTTATATATATATATATATCGGAAATAGAGCATTTATGGATATAGACAGTGTGGACATTGGAAGCAACACGTTTTCAATGCGATATATGTATAGAATCACACACACACACACAAATATATGTATGTATGTATGTATGTATGTATGTATGTATGTATGTATGTATGTATATATATGTGTGTGTGTGCTTGTTGAGGAAATGTTAGAAAACTACCAATAAATTTTAAATTTACGATAGTTACCGCTCTCATTTTCTGATAGTGTCGTGCATGGACGTCCGTATTTACAAAAGTCGGCACATTTATACTTTATTATAATTTTAAAATTCTTTTTGAAATATTGGGGGTCGATGAATTGTACTAAGCTTTTTTATTTATGATTATTAAATAAAGTTTTTACTTGATAACAATATCACCTAACTCTGCAAAGTAATAGAGAATTTTAAAAGATTTATAACACTTTATAAATTATCATAATTCAAAGTTTTAAAAATTAAAACAACTCTTGTAAAAATTCATTATTCATCGAACAAAAAACTTTAAGTCAATAGTGTCCTTAATATATCTTATTCATATAAATAATTAAAAGCTTTCTAATTAAATAATGTCTTAGTTTATTGCATTTTTTTTATTTTACTACTCAGAGCAGATTTTCGGTAACTGGGGGTCCTGTTTCACAAAAGGAAATTAATGATTTAAATCCTGCAAGGTGTTCTGCTTTTAACTAATTGTTGTAACCAAGTAAATGGTTAAGAAATAAGAAAACAAGAGGTTGCAGATAAATCGTGTATTGAACAGTAAATACAACAGAAGAGTATTACACGACTTGGGAGTGTATATCGATTGACCAGCGTTCAATCTATACTACTTTTCTCCTGAGGCTTACTTTCCTACTAATTTTATAGTAAGTGGAAGTCTACAATAGATTCATTAGAGGGAGGATACTACAACACTAATATAAACATTACGCTCTACAAAATTTAATTCCTCGAAATTTCATAAAATTACATAACTCTGTGGATGGGGGTGGTAACAGATGTAAAAAAAATATTTTTACCAAGATTTTATTAAAATAGAACAGTTCTAAAATAATTTCATTCATAAACCCTGAAAGTTTCATTTAGATCCGCTGTTCATTTGATTTTTGTAATAATTTCCAATCAATGTGTTTTTCACAGCAAAAAGAGACGCTAAAATTTATTATGCTAATCTATGCTGTCGCAAAAAATAGAACAAGATTTAACGTTCTAAAAAGGATTAAAAGATATTATTTAATAATAAAAAAATCCTTTGGTCCTACCTCTTAATAATAAACATTTTGACGATTTATTCATTTTTGGGACATTTTTTCATTATGATATGCTAATTTTTTAGCGAATCAAAGAAGGTACTTATATGAACTATAGCGAAATATGGTAATGATGTCCTGTTGTCTTTTATATACAACTAGCTGTTAATGATTTAAAAATATTTTTTGTCAATAAATATCCGTACGGTTTTATTATTGTTCTTTGTCGATTTTATTTTTATTAGTGCTTCCTCCTCAAGCCCCCTCCTTCCCGACCCCGTTCCATTGCAACCCCGTGGTCTTCTCAAATTGTGTAATGCTCTTCGTCAGACTGACCATCGTGTGCTTCACCGACTGTCTTCGTCCTTTTTCCAGGAAATTCGGTCAAGTTAGTCACACCTTAGAAATTTGTCTTCTAGAACAGAAAGCCTTTTCCACTTTGCAGAGAGAATCGCGTTGTGTGCAGGGTGAACGAGTCGGGCGGGGCGAGGAATTCCAGTCTGTTGGCCGTGCGGTCACTGGGTTCCCCCCACCCCCACCCCGCCCTGCCGATAC
>OZ038495.1:84973535-84976035 GCA_964036315.1 Acanthosepion esculentum
TGATACACATAATAATATAGTACTGGTAGAGTCCATGATGTATTGGTCTCACAACACTTATCCTAATATTTCATCACAGACAAGTGTTTTGAATTTAGAAAACTAGGTTCAACGTTTGATAAAAATGCTTCTAAAATCAGTTCAATTCAATTCTTATCACAGATTGGTCAGGTCGACTGAAAAAAAATGAGACCAACCGTAAGCACAATATCCGAATTAAACGCAATTTAAATTATTTACATTGTTCAGCTGCTTTACACACCGGCCTTCTTCAGGATCTGTCTATATTTCTAAGATGAGGCATTGTAAGTATATACACTATATCGTTCAGACTTTTGTCCTCAACTTTACTGTCATATTCACGACGTTTCGGCCGTTGTAAACTCCAGCCATCTTCAGGCTTTCTGGAATTTCAAACCGAAACCTTTATTTAGTCCACGGAAGCGGATTGTTCTAATTCCACGTACCATGCCTTATGGATATCTCATTTTCAATTAATTCCCCTTGATAACACTCCAAGTTTCTCCGCTGTAGCCGAGGATTGAACTCACAACATTTTGGATCAAGTCACATTTTGGATCAATCAACCAACACTTTGGGCCGGATATTTTTCCCAATTATTTGAACTGAAATCATTCTAATATTTCATCACAGACGAATGTTTTGAGAATTTAGAAAACTAGGCTCGACGTTTGATAAAAATGCTTATAAAATCATTTCAATTCAATTCTTGTTAATTTTCTCGTTGAATTATCACAAATTGTTCAGATCGGAGATGATCGGAAGAAGAAAAAAAAAGCGAGACCAAACGGAAACTCCAAAACTGGATGCATTTTTCATCAAACTGGACAAAACCCTGAACGAAGCGCTTGCAAAAGTTACTTGATTATATAAATGTTAACAATATTTTCTTTTAGAAAATTAATTTTATCTTTTTTCTTTCCCAATAATTCAGATATTCATTTATCCGGAATTTTGAATTATTCGAACATATTTTTTCAAGCCCACAAAGTCCGGTTAATTGGGACGCTAACAGGTAATACCACTCCGGGTCAGTGTGGACTTGTGAACAGCAATTAAGAGGTAGTTCCACGTTCTTCAAAATGTCCAGTCCTTCGATCACAGGCCTAACTGTCGGATACACGTTATTGTCCATGGTTTAGGAGAGAATTCAGAAAGACAAAATTTACTAAGAGCCACAAAACACAGGAAATTGTGGAGAGCAACTTTGCAGACAGTATTCAAAAGGAGCTCGCGGTGTGAATTATCTACTATGAAGCGGGTCTTTCATATCATTAGCTAATGTAGGGAGTTCGATCCGCACTGCGTGCTTGTCTAATAATTCATATCAAACGGAGCTAATCTAAGTAAATATCTACAATGGTCGCTAGCTGCAAGGCGATGTTTATCAAGCTCGTTTCCAAAATCCGACAGAGTTGAGTATGTTTAATTCCTTATTGAACTAAGCTTAACATATAATTACGCATGCTACCCCCACCCGTGTGGGTTAGTGATTAAAGAGCATGTCTCGCAGAGCGTTACTACTACAACGAGTTCGATCCTAACTGAGTGTTTCACATTTGTGCTCCAGTGCAGTTCTATAATGTGTTTAAGAAACGCAGATAACGATTACTTGTACTAGTGTAGAGAGTTCGATTCGCACTGTGTGGCTCTCTAATGTGGCCTTGTGCCAGACTAAGGTTTATAAATATTTAGGACATCATTATTCTTCTATTCCTTTGAGGAACAAGAAAACAAAATCTTAGCTGTTGTCTAACCTTTAATAATGTTCTGTCTGTCCCGAAAGTGTTGTTACATTTAGTGTATGAAATGTGTATACGAATATACCAACTATTATGGGACAGAGATAGTATTTTTACTAGCCTTGTCCCATAATGTTTGCTACATTTAGTGTACGAAATTTGATGGAAATGTAGAAATTATTATGGGACAGAGGTAGCAATTAAAACATTACAATAATTAAATACGCAATATTCATGTCCGGACACAAAGTATGCCTATCTTTGTTGTCTTGATCACAAGTTTTCGATCTATCTTTCTACGGCCTTCTTAGCACTAAAGTCCTTAAATGAAGCATTGTCATTTGTATATGTATAATCCAGACTAATATCGACATCTTTGCGTTCCGATCAGCATGTTTTGGCTGATGTTCTAACAATCCTTCTTCGTAATGTCCAAAAACCCAGAAAATGTAGGAGTATTATTTACTATATACTCGGATAATCATTCTAATCTATCTCGTTTTGACTACAATGTCTTGGATAAGGCGTTAATATATAATCGGTATTTCAATGATATTTCACAGGGGCTGACAACTAAGATTATCGATTATCTCATGCCTACGCGTTTCCCTCATCTTTTGCATGTATCTTCTCATTTTCTCCCTTATCCAATCTATTCGTCGTTGCCGTTCAATTGTTTACCTAAACATTATAAAAAATGGAATATTTTCATATGATGAAAAATGAATATTTAATGA
>OZ038495.1:84986035-84988535 GCA_964036315.1 Acanthosepion esculentum
ACTGCAAATATAATTAACTCAATTTCTTCAGATTATATATGTTATTTTTTGTAATTTAAACCCTCTGTAAACTTGGAGCATGTTAAAATCTTATTAATATATATTTAGTAAAATAAATAAAAATAAAGTAAAATAATTTTTTTTTTTTAAAGTAAAAATAAAAAAATAATCCTAAACTCAAAATTGTAGCCGGTGTCAATTGCGTTTTATTTTTTTTTATTTTTTTTATTCTGAAAATTTCTAAGCACGCATGTGTGTAGAGATAGGCTAAAATGGCATTTTCTAAAGGTCACAAAAACACAACTTTTTTTTTTTTAAATAAAGCAGATTAAAACATTAGATTTCCTTGAAACAAAAACTATCTCACATAAATGGTCGGCAACATAAAGGTATATATAATTAAACAATTACAATTTAGAGACTGTTCAGGTTTCGTTACGGTTAATATAAGCTGCATGGATAAATTCGGACTTCAGATGTTAATTTATACCTTGCACCAGGTGTATACAAGGCTCTCAAAAATGAGCAGGTATGTATAACATCAACAAAAAAAGTTTTAATTTGAAATAGGTGTTATTTTCCTGGTGAGGAAACTGATTTTTAATGAAAAGCGTTTTTTTTTTTAATTCAAAACCTTTAATTTCACTTCTATAGAATAGAAAAAAAAAAGCAGACATGTTTGTTGTTTTTTTTTCTTTCGATAATAAAACCAGAGAAAAACAGTATCAAGATTTTTTCTATTAAATGGAAAAAAAAAAGAAAAGGAAAAAATACAAATAAAGAAAAACTAATTCACACATGAAATAACCGTTCATGAAACAAATAGGAAAAAATAAAAAATAAAACAGTAAATATCGACTATTTGAGGCGGATAATAAAACGAGCAAAGTAGTTATCTAAAATGCAAACATCTTTTAGGGTAAAATAATTATCATACATCGTTATCATCATGTGTTAGATTTTGTTGTCCTCTTTTTTTCTTTCTTTCCTTTTTTTCTTTCTTTCCTTTTTTCTTTCTTTCCTTTTTTTCTTTCTTTCCTTTTATATTGTTACAGAGAGAGAATCAAACCTCACCTCCACACCCCAAAGGGTTTGTTTTGTTTTTTTGTTTTAATGTAAAGCTCCGATTTCACTTGTTTTAGGAATTATCCACGTTTCTGGGTCTTTGTTTCATTTTCTCCCTCTAACATATACAACATTTGATGTTGGACGAAGTGTATAAAGACGCGAGTAGCACTAGAGAGGCGAACCTGCCATCTATTGCGAGAAAAATGTGCGTACAGAATGGGCATGCGCAAAACGATTTCAAGGATTATTATAATTTTTTTCCCTGGCAGTCGCGTTCACAGAAACACGCCAAAACACGGACTGTCCACTATTCAAATGGCCGAACCTTCGACGGTCATTCAAAGCATTTTCTTCAAACAATGCTCCGGAGTTCCTAATCTTTTTATACTAGAATTATCAT
Organism: Acanthosepion esculentum; assembly: GCA_964036315.1. NCBI lineage: Eukaryota > Metazoa > Mollusca > Cephalopoda > Sepiida > Sepiidae > Acanthosepion > Acanthosepion esculentum. Next base: position 84,987,504 of record OZ038495.1, read on the forward strand.
TAAAATGATTTTTTTTTTTTTTCCTTTTCACAACGAGTAACTTTTTTAACAATTTTTTGTGAAGTTTTTCAAAGAACAGGTGGCGTTTTTCTTAAAAAATAAGCTTTTGTTTATTGACTAACATTATTTCTAATATGATCCACAATTATATCATATCCTATTTTAATAATTATTTTAAATAGGTCACATAAGGCGTCAATACAGAAAAATATTTTCTTACTTTCATTAAATTATTTTCTAAATTCAGTTCCCACTTGACATGTAATTATGATAGTCGGGTACATCGGAGTGTGATAATGGTTAACGAGCAAATCTGGTTGACCACTACTACTACCACTGCTACCACTTCTACTTTGATGATCATTGGATGCTTCATACATGTGGCCTTATGCCAAACTAACCCATGCTTTATTATAAAGATCTGTTACAATATTTTTACATACACAGAGATCACATTTACTTATGAATATATATATATATATATATATATATATATATATATATATATATATATATATATACTGCGTTCATGGCCTGTAAGACATGGTTTACTAAGATGTTTTTTTTTGGTATGGGAGGTGGGTGGCTTGCTACTTCTCGTTTAAGACCCATGGACGTCCATTTTTGAGCTTCGGTAGACGGTCTTCTATTCATAATTCTATTTTTATTCTATAAAATGCACTGAACACGGTGAAAATATTTCATATCTTTTTTTTTTTTTGCTATTCAAATGTGTCTCATACATGCGAGAAAACTATTCCCTCTCTCTTTCATATATATATATATATATATATATATCAGAAAATTAATGACAAAGTATAAGACAAAAATTGTTTTGTCTTTTAGGACTTCATCGTACTAAAATCATCTTAAAGAATGAAAAGTGTTACACAATTTTTATTTTATACTTTCTCATTAATTTTCCTAACATTGGTATATAAAAATTTATATATCATATTCTCCCATATATATATATATATATATATATATATATATATATATATATATATATAGAGAGAGAGAGAGAGAGGT
>OZ038495.1:84996035-85026035 GCA_964036315.1 Acanthosepion esculentum
AAATATATTTAATCTAGTATACTTTTTAATATATAATCCTTTTGTGAATAGGCTTGAATTTTGACAAATTTGAACATTTCTTGTGTGACATTATTTTTTATCCACTCCTTTTTTTTTCTTTTCTTTATCGCTGTCTATAAAATTTGTCTGTTCTTACTTCAACGTTCTTCGGAAAGAGACCTTTCTAAGCGATAAGCAGGCACTCCATTTCTTAACCTCGGCAATTATATATTCGTCCGTATCCTATTTACATCGATATAACGACTGAGTGAAAGATTTTCATGCCTCTGTATGGTGAAGGAAATTACTAGATGTGTGTAAAAGTATTCAACAAAAAACCGGTTTTCAACTGTATATTCATTCTCCCAAAAGAGAGCGTTGGGAACTTTTGCAAGCAGTTAATCTTACCAATAAATTTAGTATAACAATAAATTTTATTATACTAAATTGTACAATTTGAAAAATGTTTGCTTAAAAGAGATAAAAAAATTTAAAACTCCATTTTCCATAAACCTCAAACAAACCATATCATACAAAAAAAAAAAAAAAAAGATGAAGAAAAATCCTTATGGGTTTCCGTAGATAAAAAAAGGATATTGTTAATGTTTGATACGTGTACTTGGAAAATATGAATTTAATTCTACTAACTTACCCTGTTGATCTCTCTATTGCACGAAAAGTTAAAGGTATTCCCTGATGTCTGTAGAAAAGATCAACGGATCCCGGTATATAAAACCATAATCCGATTACCACAATTAAATTCCAAAAAACTAGAAATGACTGCGGTCTGGATACACCCTTATATCCGCGGCAAAGCCTGGTAAATCTATTATTTATTTGCTTATTTATTTTCATGTCATTCCAGTGGATAAAGGCGTTGATTAGATCCAGTGACTAGACCCAAAGAGATGCGAGTTCAATACCAGGCTACAGCAATGATGAACCCCAAAACTTGGGGAGTTGAGTTAAAGGGAGATAACTGAGATATCCGGAAATGGCATGGCACTTGGAACTAGAACAATCTACCCCGGTGGACGAAATAAAGGGTTCGGTTCGAAATTTCAATCACCCGAAGAAGGCCGGAGCATACAACGGCCGAAACGTTGTGACTATGGCAATGAAGACGAGGATAACAGTCCGAATAATGTAAATAATCATAATACCTCATCTCAGAGATATAGACATTTTATAATGTCTAAATTATTTCAGTCTGAGTTTCGTTTTGATAAGTAAATAAAGAAAAAAACACATAAATAACAACAACGTGTTACACACCTAGATGATGAGATACAAATAATACAATAGTCGTTTTGTTTTATTCAGATTATATCAGGTATTGACAGTTATACATACATGAATGTCTCTAAGGCTACGTCAGTTTCGCATCTTCGAGAATAGAAATACGTTAGTTTTGCGAAAATGTTTTTTTCATTGTTTTTTTTTTTTTCGTTTTTTTTTGTTTGTTTTTTTTTTGTTTTTTTCTTTTTTTTTTCTTTTTCTTTTTTTTTTACTTCTTTGTCATTTCTGGGCACCTGGATTATCGACAAAACACTTCCTCGCTTAAACAGTGAAATTTTAAAAAAAGGAAAAAAAAAAAAGGAAAGAAAATAAACGAAAAATTTAAAAAAAAAGAAACAAAATCCAGAAAGGGAAACAACTCACACCCAAAAACCATAAGATTTCAGGTAAGCTCATTGATTAATAACATTTTTTGAAGAGGAGGATCCCATAACAGATTTGGAAATATGAATATTTTATATATATATATATATATATATATATATATATATATATATATATATATATATACGTACGTATATATATATACGTATATATGTATATATATATATATATATAAACTACTTAATAAATAACATTATATATAAAAATACTTAATATATATATATATATATATATATATATATATATATATATATATATATATATATTTATGGGGGAAAATGACTTCATTAGACTAAATTTGCTTCGTTGGTGCGTGTACACATGCGCACGAACGAGGGATGTTGGGAATTTAAAATTAATTTGTTTTATTGTGTATTATATATATATATATATATATATATATATATATATATATATATATATATATATATATATATACATATATATAAAGAAAAATACATGATATATTTAATTAATTGCACAATTCTGAGTTTCATGCTGAAACAATTATTAATAATTCCAGCACTTGAAAATTGTTTCGGCATGAGACACGGAGTTGTGCAATTAATTAAATATATATATATATATATATATATATATATATATATATATATATATAGATAGATAGATAGATAGATAGATAGATAGATAGATATGATTCCACATCGGGTTGAAAAGACAGACGATCACTTTCATCGTCTGCCGAAATAGTCTACTCTCCACATGAGGTAAACATTTTTTTTGTTTTTGTTTATCCATTCATATTGCTCTGTATAAATAAAATACATCGAGCTCTCTTTTGTAACCCAATTTTAATATTTTTATATTTCTGGGACCCACCCAGATTATATACCCACGGATTTGTTTTACCTTTACTAAACATATATAAAAGAAATTTAGACAATCAATGGGATTTTTTTAATCCGACAATATTTTTTATTACTATAGACGCTATTTTATTGAGTGCACATCTTTAAGCAGACATCCCATTTTTCTTTTCTTTTTTTTTTTTATGAACGAAATTAACATTTACCTATCAATATCATCAAAAGTCTTATTAAACTCTGGTGAGAGGTGCTTTTTCTTTCATAAAACTTTTGATGATCTAGGCCGGCAGACGTTAATTTTATTGTTTGTAAAACTAAAGGAAAAGTAACATGGATGTCTACTTTAATACGTACAACTTATAGTAACTTTTATAGTAATACAAAATTATATATATATATATATATATATATATATATATATATATATATATATATATATATAGTTTGAAATTGTGATTATCATTATTGTATATACATTTACGTATATTGCTTTTTATATTTTGGAATATACTTAAAATTGCGTCCACAAAAATGAGTGTAGTTTTTTACAAATTATTTTATAGGGGGCAGTTTATTCGTTTCCACAAGCGACGGACAAAATAACTTACTGCAGCCTTAATTCAGTCTTACGTGATAACTAGTTCCATTTGTTATTTATATAACTAAGCAAATATTTATTTTTTTAAATCATTGGAGAATTTTCTACGCGAATATTTAATTTCGCTTTAATGCGTACACGAATAGTAAACAAGGGGAGACTACTCTTCAGTGTATATTTTAAAAAATATCTTTTTCAACGGAACGATAAAAATAACCTGATTGATCTACACTTTAAATTGTTTTAAAAAATAAAAATACTTAATTTAATGATTGGTCAGTGTTAACTACTGAATAGCCATTGGTTTTTGAGGTAGATTACATGATTTTATCGCAACATAGAATTAAAATATGTACAATAATTACTTACAAACGAATTTGATACAAATTCTCAAAAAATGGTACGATAAAAATCATTGGAGTTTCATGATGAATTTCTGCTTTGTACATTGAGGTAGTAGACGGCTTTGATCAACCAATCAGCTTAAACAGCAAGTCACCGGCCTTTCTTTAAAACAAACCCTACGTAACTGATACAAAAAACGGCATCAAACCTGGACAGGCGAAAACACTCAGTTATTTCCTACACATTCATCTAGCAATGCATATATTCAAAAAGGACACAGGTAGGTATGCAAATTAACAACCACTATATATATATATATATATATATATATATATATATATATATATATATATATATATATATATATATGGGAGTTTATAATAGTAACTGGGACAAGAAATAATCGTTCTTCAATTTTTTTTTATATTACCATAGATTAAGTACTCTAGACCCTGAATAAAAAAATTTTTAAAAAATTTAAAGTTAAAAAGGTGGGGAGGTTCAATTTGCTATGTGAATTCATTGTAAACTGATCATCACCTACGGAAGCCAAGTCAAGTTTTTAAAATGTTAAATAAAAAAGAATTTAATTTAAAATTCATAGTTTGGAACTCTTTTTGCATATATTACAATCTATTACTATATTACTATCTATTACTATATTACTATCTATTACTATATTACAATCTATTACTATATTACAGTCTATTACTATATTACTGTCTATTACTCTATTACAATCTATTACTATATTACTATCTATTACTATATTACTATCTATTACTATAATACTATCTATTACTATAATACTATCTATTACTATATTACTATCTATTACTATATTACTATCTATTACTATATTACAATCTATTACTATATTACAATCTATTACTATATTACAATCTATTAAGCACTTCAGATTATCAATTTGAAAAAAATATTAAGAAATCACGCCGTATAAACATATCTTGTTTTGACTTTCGTGTGAGGGGATACAATGAATCTATATAACAAACTGGAGCAACCTATTATCTCTTAGAATTTTTAAAACTATTTTTATATACGCGATCTGGAGGGTTTAATTTATAATGTTTAAAAAAATGAAAAAAAAATACATTATTACTGGCCGCGGTGCCTATTAAACAACTACATATCTATCTATATATAAATTAATGGATTTTTGTTTTATTTTCTTAGCGTATACTCGTATATGCTTTTAAAAACAATAAAAATAACAACGGGGCGTTTACTCAAATACGGGCATGCACTAAAAATAAAGTTTGAATTTATATATATATATATATATATATATATATGTGTGTGTGTGTGTGTGTGTGTGTGTGTGTGTGTGTGTCATTTCAGCTAGTTTGCCAAATTGCTATGATTAGTGTATATCTACGACCAGTGAGTACACAGCAAGTGTTGTGTTATATGTGGTTATTAGCTAAATTTGATCTAAAGTTTTCACTGCATATCTTTAGTTTACATGATTAATATTCGTAACTAAGGGCATTTACATAGAACGTTTTAAAAATAATGGCTTGTGTAAAAGAAATGCTTTTTTTGTTATCTTCCCTTATTCCTATGAGACGGCGTACTTATATATATATATATATATATATATATATATATATATATATATATATATATATATATATATATATATTTATATCCTAGATGCTATCCAAAAGTATGATAAATTGGCTAATCTCTCCTATGTAAAGTTACTCAGGGTTTCCCGAATGTCGCTGGATATTTAATTAATTTCTTGAAAACGTTTCAATGGGAAAAAAACAGTTTTACTTTCTTCATGTGCATCTTAAATTCAACGAACTCTTGCCAAGCACAATATATATATATATATATGCATATTACTCATACATATATATATTTATGAAAGCTGTATTTCGAAAGTTGATTTTACATCCTCATTTACAACATTGGCGCAACACAGTCTTTGCACCTAGGTTGTACTGAACATTTGACCTTGTAGTGAACTAAAATAAGCTAAGTGAATATTTATGTATGTACGAATATATATATATATATATATATATATATATATATATATATATATATATGGACTTATCTCATTAGACCGACTCCAGAGTTTCGCGTAATACAGGATGGTCCTATACATACATACAGTGTAACTCGGATATAAGAGACCCGGATATAAGATAAACCCGGATATAAGAGAAACCCTGATATAAGATAGATTTTATCTGGTCCCAAATTAGAGCCTATGTTAGTGTAAACAAAATAGACCAAACCCGGATATAAGAGAAACCTGGATATAAGAGACTTCTTCTCCGGTCCCGACAACTCTCTTATATCCGGGTTACACTGTATATATTCATGCATGTAAATATGTTTAATTTAGCCCGGATCAGTACAACCATAAATGATGAGTAAAAATAGATTGTGTTGCGTCAACCAGTAATACCTGTGGTGTAAACGGGAGTTTCACCCACAAGGAAAGCTAGTACTCGTACGCACACGCACACATACAAACACACATACATACATCTTCAGGCTGAAGCGATTTTTAAAAAATTATGATCGTCTTAAAGTGTGTGGAGTAGGAATATAATTTAACTATTTTTTTTAGTTGTCTTAATTAATCCAGCAAACAGTTTTGAATCATATGTAGTTCCAATATTTCCAATTTGTAGGGATTTTTTCTTGTTTGAAAGTGAAACCGTCGATTGTTCATATTCATTGGAAGGTTTTGTTTTCCTTTCAACCTACATAAATATCTCAAAATATTTTTAAAAATCTAATAATAACCTATGTATGCAATATATATATATATAGATATATAGATATTTAATATATATATGTATACAATATATATATATATGTATACAATATATATATATGTATGCAATATATATATATATATAATATATATATATATAATATATATATGTATACAATATATATATATATGTATGCAATATATATATGTATACAATATATATATATATGTATGCAATATATATATATATGTATGCAATATATATATGTATACAATATATATATGTATACAATATATATATATATATTTATGCAATATATATATATGTATGCAATATATATATATTTATGCAATATATATATCTATATGTATGCAATATATATATATTTATGCAATATATATATATATATGTATGCAATATATATATATTTATGCAATATATATATATGTATGCAATATATATATATATATGCAATATATATATATGTATGCAATATATATATATATATATATATGCAATATATATATATATGTATGCAATATATATATATATATGTATGCAATATATATATATATATATGTATGCAATATATATATATGCAATATATATATATATGTATGCAATATATATATATATGTATGCAATATATATATATATGTATGCAATATATATATATATATGTATGCAATATATATATATATATGTATGCAATATATATATATATGCAATATATATATATATATATGCAATATATATATATATATGCAATATATATATATGCAATATATATATATATGCAATATATATATATATATATATATGCAATATATATATATGTATGCTATATATATATATATATATATATATATATATATATATATATGCAATATATATATATGTATGCTATATATATATATATATATATATGCAATATATATATATATATATATATATATATATGCAATATATATATATGTATGCAATATATATATATGTATGCAATATATATATATGTATGCAATATATATATATATATATATATATATATATATATATATATATATATTGGATAATGTTCTCTTAACCAAAAAATATTTCCACACTAACTTACATCATCGTCCATTGTGGCGGCTATCACAAAACGAAACAGTTACAGAAAGTAACATAATGTCTAAAGATTCGCCAGCTGAAGAAGTGAAGAGGCATCGTGTAGCACGTGATCATAGCTGTTTTCCTCCGATTAGCGTCTTCGTAGAGAATCGGTGATGTTCGGAGGTTCTCGTGGTCTGCTGTTCACGTTCACAAGGTCTCTCCAACAATGTCGGTCATCTGGATTGGCATTTTAGCCCCCATTTGCCTACACCTTTGTAAGGGTGTCTTTTCTGATATGGCTGTCTCGCGTTGTTGGTTTAGTCTGTCTAAAACGCTTCTGCGCTGCCAGTTGTTGCCAGTTTCAACGACCAGTTTTCGGACCCCTAAAGTTACAAAAAATGAAGTAATTCAGTTTTCTACTACTCCACACCTAGGGCGTATTTTAGAAGAATTTATTAAAAAAAATATAAAAATTATAAAAAAAAAAAAAAATAAGGTCAGTGGATAGCAATAATGAATTTATATTTGCAGTCATAGGAAAAAAAATATTTTTACAGAGGAAAATTCAACAAAACTTTCAAAATATGACTGAGCGGAAGGTTTTCAAACTTTAAGTTAATTTTAAAATATATTTTTACAAACCAACTAGGAAGCCATAATCTATCAAGAGTTGCTTTTTTCTTATTCTTATTATTACAGTGTAACCCGGATACAAGAGAGTTGTCGGGACCGGATACGAAGTCTCTTATATCCGGGTTTGGTCTATTACATATACATTAACACAGGCTCTAATTTGGGACCAGATAAAATATCTCTTATATCCGGGTTTCTCTTTGTATCATTATTATTATCATCATCATCATTATCATTATCATCATCATCATTATTATTATTATTTGCGTATGTTATGTTTCCTGCTTTGTATCGTGTAGAGCCGGGTTCAAACTATGGTCCTTAGGCCCTAGGAGAATTTTCATTTTATTGATAGTACTTTTCTTAGTATATAGGATGTTCCTAGTAGAGCGATCTTCTGGGCAACTTGTATGTTGATGTTACCTGGGACACTGTTAGTAAAATAATAATAATTATTATTATTATTATTATTATACCATAAAAAACAAACGGCTACAGTGACCTGGTCATATATTCAATGATTTTATCTGTATTATGAATTCTATTGTCGCATATGAAAAGGAATTCTGTTGTTGTTTTTTGTTTGTTTTTTTAAATCATTAAAAGTAAAAATATTCAAGGAAATCCGTAGCGACAAAAATGGTGACGATATCTGTGTAACATTAAAATTGTATTGGTTATATTTTCAGCACATGAGTTATCGGATATTTATAATTTATGTATACAATTAACTTTATGATCGCATGTAAGAAAGAATTCTGGTTTTTAAATAATTAAAAGTAAAAATATAAAAAAAATGCTAACACAATCCACACGACAAAAAATGACCGCCATATTTAAGGAATTTTGCAATTGCCTTGGTTATATAGTTTGCACAAGTAATCTTTTAGTGATACAATTAATTCTAATGCCACATGTAACGAAAAATTTTGCTTCATAATTCATTAAAAGTACAAATAATATAAATATCGTAACAAACAAAATAAATAAATATCAACATATTAACAAGCCGTCCTATACAACTACCTTATTAAATATTCTGCTGTTATGGCATATTCTCTAACTGGTATCGAGTAATGCTGCTACTTATCTTAACAACGGAATATCGCATTTCTAAGTATGGAAGATCAGGCTGCGTAACAGATACGTATATGAAGTTATATACTGTGCTTCATATTACAGAATAAAATTAATTGAAAGTACAACGTTTTTACTTCGACTGAAAAGGTTTATTTTTGTTTGTTTTTTTAGAATGGAGGTTGGAAAATATTAAGTCAAAATTTCTTTTCTTGTCGGTCATATCTATTGTCGACGCTTTTTTTTTTTCTATTTGATAATTGAAGAAGAAGAGTAGGAGGATGAGGGGGAGCCGCTGCTAGGTGACAATATCTGACGAATAGCGTTGCTTTAGCGACAGTTAGAGTGGCCGATTGATGCAACGACCTCAGATTGATCAACACAGCCTCATTATGACAAACAATAAACGATCATGTGTCTGCTTCGTGGTTAAGGTTATTAAGTACTTTTAGCATCTCGCTACCACCTTTTTTTTTATCAACCTCAATTTTTGTACAAAAAGTGGATCACAGAGCTTATTCAGCTTAATAAATATTTTCAGAAAATCTCAACTTCTGATTGGTCACTTAATATTTAAGTCATGTTCAAATAACATCGACCTACTTCATGACCTGACCAAAAAATAATTCCGCCAAAATCTGTCAAGCCTCTGTGGGCCTACCACGTGACCAAAGTTAGCAATAAACATTAAACGTCTTTCATCTTCGACAGTGAGCCGATCGGAATCCTTTGAACTCGTCACACAGTTCCAGGCTTTACGTTAAAGTTCCTTAACATGATTCCAGCCTGAAAGAACACTCACTCACACAGCAATATTTTATCACGAACAATCAACTCAAATTTTCCACATTCAACTTGATACACGAATCTTTGTCATACGCTTTCAATCTCAACGTTAATTATTGCAATTAACATAAACACAGCTTGTTAAGAACTACTTAATCCAACTAGAATATTCTCTTCCAACAAGTGAAAACAAATCAAAGAGCGACAATTCCGTAAACCTTAAAGTAAGACGTGAACAATATTTCTCTACTTTAAATACAAACTTGCTGTTTATTTTTCCTTAAATTACAATAATACCCAAACAGATTTTCTCATTATTGAATAGACCGTTCAACAGCTTATAATCTATCAAACCAGAGCTTTAATAACTTTTCAATCTAAACATAAAAGGACGTTTGAACTTTTTAAAACCACATCTTTACTCCAGTTGTTTGTATCTCTTGGTTATATAAATATTTTATTCATTTTTGTGCAAAAACTGTTGTTTCTCATGTTTGTTCTTATTCTATGTTTGTTGAATACTAAAAATTAATATGAGAGGAAATTGTTAATTTCATCACGCAGCTTATTTACTCAACAATTATTGATCATTATAATTTAATCAATTAACACAACGTCCAAATACTTCCCCCGGACACGAGTGATCAGTATTTGAGTCAAAGTTTTCAAATCGTCGATGTGATGTTAAAATGGCGTCCGAGCATTTGTGTCAAATGAGAAAAAAAAAAAAACTATTGAAAAGGGTTTAACTTAACATAAGTTCATTTTTGCTTTAATATAATTTAAAATAAAAAGGAAGCCCAACTAACAAAAGTATTCGTATCAGAATATCACCTATGGAGTATTGCTTCAATCAATATTAAAAACTGATCGATCCAAACAAATTCTTAAAGTTTTAAATACTCTAAAATACTATAAATGCTGACATTTTAAAGTAAATCAATGGTCTTAGTAAAAAAGGCATAGGCAATGTTTAACGTTCTTGCCCGCAAAAAAACGGTGTGTCAAAAGAACGGTTATTCCCTTAACACCGCTATTACTGTATACATTTTGACTCCCTCGGCAATGTTTATTGTTTTAAAAAGTGATGATTAAAATTTTAATAAAACCTAAACATATGAAAGTGGATTTATACATCTTTATTCTTGAGAAATGACAACAAAGATGTTAAACATTATTAGATTGCTTAATTACAAGAATGATTTTATATTTACAAGAGTATAAAATATGTGAACCAAGTATAATGAAATACTTGATATATAGTTTGATATTTTTATAAAATAATGAATAAAAATATTTCGTAATTATTTATAAAATGGTAAATAATAAATATTGCATTGTAGTTGGTTTATATATTTCGATAATGTTTTATAAATTTTTGAACAAAAAGATTTTTTTCAAATTATTCTATATAAAATATCAAATAATAAATTTTTATAAAAGGTAAATAATAAATATCCCATTTTACTTGGTTCACATATTTTTATGAATTTATAAATAAACATTGCCGAGGGAGACAAAAGTGTATACAGTAATAACGGTGTCAAGGGAATAACCGTCCTTTTGACACACAGTTTTTTGGCGGGAATGATGCAAGGACATGATTCAAGTTATGTTTCATGAGATTTGTAGAGATTGTATTCTTTGAGAAGAAACAGTGCAAGGGAGTCGATTTTTATGTAAAAGAAATTGTTTCTTTTAGATTGTCGAATCGGTGAATTCAAGTTTGTTTTTAGTTTTAAAATATCAAATCAAGTGACACGACACAAAGAAAAAGAAATAATATTTCTAGCGAATTCTTGCACATGTAGTTATGGATAATATTATACATTAATTACTAATTTTTTTAAATTAATAACTATTTGTGATCAGTTGTTGACATTAATAGCTATCTGCTGATGTGTTAAAATGTTGGAATAATGCAATAATAATTTAAATTTCATCTCTCTGATAGATGTCGTGATCTGTTAGTACGCCTCAGTTTTTGCTCGCCCTGTTTCCAATGCAGGGGTCGGCAACCTTTGGCTAACTATGTGCCGACTTAAGGTTTTTAAATCATTCAGTGTGCCAACAGCATACGTATTTTTATGCAAGTCAAGGTCAATATACCTGTTCTACAATATATTTGATTTAGTAATATATAGTGTATATTCTTTAGTATATATTAAAATTGAAACAGCTAAATATCTTCTTTGCGTTGTAGTGGTTATTGGTTCGGACTTCGTGATGTCATTTGCGGCTGCGTGCCATTGGAAATTGCTTGGCGTTCAAGTGCGGCACGCGTGCCGGAGGTTGCCGACCCGAGAAAGAATTATATATATATATATATATATATATATATATATATTATAAAGGATTATAATAAAAACATGTTGAAATCGCTACACAAAAGCTTTCATGTTTCAATACTATGATTGTACTGCTTCAGGCGATGATAAGTAACTGGTGATTAAACGATTTTTAAGAACATTTAAAAACAAAGTGTTACCTCTTTTCTGAAAGTTAAAGGGGCGAAACATAAGGTCAGAATTAAAAATAGACTTGTGGGTGTGTCTTGATTAACCAATTAAATATCAGATCTGCGTTAAATAGAAAAGTAAGCTCAGAGGGTGGAGGTGGGTGTGTTATTTTTTCATCCCATGATAAACCAGAACACAGACAGGCCATCATTGAAAATTATATATTATTAATGAAAATTAGGATTTCATCTTATTAAAGTGATGTCTACGTTGATCCAACTACATATGCGGACGAAGGAGAGAGGACGCTAAGATTTTAAACATTTAAATTATTTTTTTAATATGTGTTTGATTATATAGTCTAGCCAATTTAATTTAGTTTCTTTTTATATTTTTATCACTTTTGTTAATAAGTATCCCACATTGAGACAGTAAATGCCTCACGCGAAAAATCTTTCTCAATTTGTGATTAACTTTCCTAACATTGTTCTGGTATGTAAAAAATTATATATTATGTCCTCCCATATATATATATATATATATATATATATATATATGATGGACTCTCCTATCGTGAACGATAAATGAGGGTCAGCATTGGATGGTGCCTTTCGTTTTGCACTTATGCATGCTAGCAGGTCTGTTGTTGAGAAAATCAGGTAAAGGAAAGATACATTTCATTTGTGCTTTCTTAAGTGTAATAATAGCCCAGCGAGCGACAAAGCCACACTGAGAGGTGAAATTTGTTAAAGCAGGATTTTGATGGCGTCTCTGCTTCAGAGCTCGACGAAGCTGATCACGGTGCTTTAGTCTACTGTCTTCAAGACCCTTTAACTTAATGAAATATGTCTTACGCCACTCCTTTCGGTTTGATGCTTGGGCTTCCAAGGTTTTCAGATCAAAGTTGAAACGTTTCAAGTTGTCTCTCAATTTGTCTTTGTAGCGTAAGAGTGGACGTCCACCTGAACGCTTGGAGTTTAGTAGTTGTCCATACACCACCTTTTTTGGAAGCCTATGCTCATCCATACTCACAACATGACCAGCCCACCTAAGTTGTATCTTTGCTAGAATGGTTTCAATGCCTGTGATGTTGTTACATTTATTCAGTATTGCACTATTCTTGACCCTGTCATCCCATTATATATATATATATATATATATATATATATATATATATATATATATATACATACAACTTTTTTTTTCTTTTTTTGACATATTTCGCAGATCATTGCGTCGCGACAGAACTTTTTTTGTTTGTTTGTTTTACAAGTACAAAATCTACATCAGCGGGACAAAACGTTGTGTTAAGTCCAAATATAAATAATTATTAACTGATGTGGCTTCCCTCTGTCTTTTCTACAAATATTTTCGTGGCAACTGCTCTGAAGAGCTTTTTCCCCCTGGTGTCCCGACTACGTGAATTTAAGCGTGCTATTAGATTGGCATCTAGGTCCCACTCTTTTACTGTCGAAAGAGTTAAATGCAACCGCCACTTTTACGCGAAGAGTTTCTTTTCTCGCACTTTCCGCCTGTGGAACTCACTTCCGTTTACTTGCTTCCCTAATAACTACAATCTTCAAAAATTTAAATGCAACGTCAATCGCCATCTGTTTTTTATCCTTTCCTCAACCCCCACCCCCTACACAGTCTTTTCTCTACCCGCCTTGCTTGGGGTGAAATGATTTTAAAAAAGCCTCATCTTTGTTGTCGTCATTACTTACATTATTAAATAATGTAAATAATGATAATTTTTCATTCTAGAAATTCAGACAGTATAATAAATAAGTTTAAAAAATTAACATTGGCTACATAACGCAACACGAACATCTTCATATTTCATGAAAAAATATCGAAAGTATCGGGAAACCAGGATTAAAATTACTCAGACAACAATGCAGCTAAAGAAACAGGAATACTGGGTAGAGTTCTGGAGTACTGGCGAAGTCTGTGGACACTCGATCTCTTGTGAAAGACGACAGATACGAAGTTAGCGGTTAGAGCAGCAAAGCCTTTGAATCTCATTAAATTCCTCTTTTAGTTCCGTTCCTGCAATGTCTACTGTTGTAGAATTGACGGCCTGAGTAAAGTTGCGACAAAAAAGTAACTAAATATTAAGATGAACGTAAATACTCGCCAAAATTAATTAGTTATTTTGATTGTCATTACGAAAAAAAAAATAACTATATTTTTCAGGGAGTCGATATTACTCACAGAGTTGCCTCCCTTTATTTACAAATCGGGCATGAATTCTGGCAGATTGCTTGAATTTGATGTTTTACGAAAAAAAAATTCTCAGTCAAATAAAAAAAAGAATGATAGTTTAATTCCTTTTTTTTTTTTTTTTTTTTTTTTCAAAGAGAGGTTGAATCTTAGATCAAAATTTGTCAGAGTCTACAGCGGCAAACTTACTTTCAAGTTGCAAGATTCATTTGAAATTTTTTAAAAAATAAAGAAAAATTATTATTTTGTTTTGGCTTTTATGCTATGCCGTACGAAGAAAAGAGTAAGATGAGCTAATGTTTTATTAATGATACTTTCTTATTTTTATGCATAAGATATGTTTTTGTAATTCTTCCCCTGAGAGAAAAGATGTGTGTAATGCAAAGGAACTTCATTTTTTTTTTTTTTTTATTGGTCCTGACCTGGCATTCCGGCTTCAGTCACTTTCTCACTAGCTTAATGTAGCTTCCTTGTGCCCTTTTCTCTAAATACTTTCATGGTAATTGCTTTGTTCTATGGTATCTAGAATTTATGAATATAAGCACAGGACTAGATTGGCGGCAAGCTCTCATCGTTTTAAAATTGAAATGGCTAGATGTAACCCTAAGTTCTATGCTAACAGTATCTTCGAAGACATTTCTCGCCTGTGAAAATCCTTTCCAGTTCCATGCTTTCCAGCCAACTTTGATCTTCATAAATTTAAATGCAATGTCAATCGTTACATGCTGTCTTCTTGATTCCTCTTCTTTTATTGTTCTTGCTCCTTTAATAATGTTTCTCTTTTTCTAATTCTTTCACACTCAGTAATCCATTGTGCCGTAGCAGCTTTATTGCCCTGCTTGGGGGTGAAACGATAAAAAATGAATTGCTGAATAAAAATAATAATAATAATTATTATTATTATTATTATTATTATCTAAACATTCGAAAACTTTTCAAATGTTTCATGCGTGACCAGCTGTATGTAGCTATGTCCATAGCATGAAATTCAATTGGATTTAGCATAATAGCCAAAAGAAATTTATAAAAAGATGTCTTACTGAAAATGTTGTTTATGCAAAAGAGGTAAGAGAACTTCAATAATAACTTTTCTCTATTCGTCGAACGGGTTGATTAAATTTCAAATATTGTGCCTATTGTATGTCCCCCGCCTCCTGCTGTCCCATAACTCGTCAGAGTCGTAAGTCTACTGCAAGATGGTTTGCTTAACAAGAAGCCTCCACTTGATCTGGTCATTGGCTGGTCCATTCGGCATTCCATTTAATGTCCGACTTTCTTTGGCGTCCTATTCTCTTTGTACCATTCCTTGTAGAATGGTCTTGGAGAGGCATACCATTTCAACTTCCTCTTCTTTATGGTAGCCCACACATCTTTATAGCCATTTTTATCTGATGACTGACCCTTCATTCGTGACACAGACGGTGTAGCAAATACTAAGCAGACGTTTCTCTCATGTATCTACTTCTAATGTCCAGAGTAGGAAATTCAAGTAGATTTTTTTAGCATAATGGAAAAGAAAAAGGAATTTATAAAAAAAAAATGTCTTGCTCAAAATATTGTTTATATAGAAATTTTAAAGAGGTGAGAGAACTATGACATTTTCTCCGTTCGTACGACATGTATTTGGCTAGACACATGAAAGCAAGAACTGTAAACTTAGCATCAGAGCGCTCTATCTCCGACAGCTTAACTAGCTAGAAAATCGAACTCACGTCACTGTAATAATGAGCGTTCATGAATTTTAGAAAAGACGACACACTGCGCATGACTAGAACGTTAGCGCTTCTGCCATGAGATCTGAATCTATATCGCATTTGTCAAAGGGTGTGACATCCTGATAATATCGGTCTGGGGAGACGTTGGGCCACGCCTTGTAAGTGAAATTGGGAAGACGAAACTGTTCAGAAGCTGTCGATACTTGTGCTAGCACAAACTAACAAATCGTGACCGTATATCTGAGGGTACTTTGTTCAGCTGTTAATCACACCGGATTATACGCTCTCTAGCAGAAACTGTAACTACGGTCTGCTCAGCATAGTTGCAGTATCAATCACAGACACGTTGGCTCTGTGGGTGTTGATGAAACATTTGACTGAGCATACGTCTGCAACAGGGATTAGCTAGCTATTCGAGCAAACGGGTATCCTCGGAAACAAGCATCCGGCCATTATTATATTGTACAGAATTAATTATTCGAGGATTTCGGGTAGAGTCAGACCCTTCGCAAGAGCGATTTAAATGCTGGCTCAAAAGTCGGGGGCGCGAGTTAGAATTTGAACATTTTAATTAAAAATATTTTAATTTTATTTTAAAAATTCGACATTATTTCTGATTACTAAAACTTTATTTTTAGTTTTCTTTTGTTTGAGTGGACATCTGTTTTTAGTTTTAAATTAATATCAACCGGCCTAGATCGTGAAGCTCTACAAATTTCTCTTTATCAGGATTAAAGACCCATTTTTCTTCCAAACAACTGCTCCGTTAGTTCGGCTTGAATTAATTGTAACGAAAATTAATCATTTGATGAATATAATGAAACGTGTACATTCGTGTAGACGTCCACTGAACGGTTTCATAAATATACAAGAGTAATCTCCCTTTAAACAATAGGCTGTAAGAGGTCTGAAATGTTCTCAGCCCAACCCACTTTCCTAAATCACTATTTTAATGACCAGACACCATGTTTATTTCTCTTCATATTCAAATTTAGTCAACGCTTTGATTTATTCCTGACCACCGGCAGACTCTTTCTCATTCTATAAATATTTATAACGTACCGATATTCAGAGAATTTAAATCAATTACTTGGATACTTATTTTAGTGTATCATTTTACTTACAATTATTGCCACGTGACGCAAATAGTAAATGCATTTTTTTTAAAAACAAACTAGCCGTAAGTAATCAGCGGCGCCTTTTTATAGCCATTTTTATGATTATCAACTAAGACGGTTTACGTAAGTAGAAAAGTAATCGTTCTAAGTAACGTGGTTACTCGAAATAAGTGCTGCGTAATTTGTTGTGATTAAATTATAGTTTTAAAAATCATTGCCAACTCGAATGGGGAATATACGTAAGGGTGGGATGTAGATAATCAGTCGAAAAGAAAAAGAAAAGAAAAAAGTGGAATGTGTAATAATAATCAAGTCTTATCAGAAAGTTTTATTCATTGAATGAAATTTGAAAGAAATGATCTTTTAATTCACACACAAAAAATCCTGTCATTTTTTAAAAAGTGAATAGATTATATAAAAAAGTACAAATAAATATACTAAAACGTATTAAGATAATGACTTTTTGACTTTTAGTAAAATAATATATTTTCTGTGTCATAATTTGGTGAACTGTTGTTAAAAATTAATCAAGAAGGTTTTTAACTTACTTAAAAAAAAAAATGTCATCCCCAAGGCGAAATTTATAAAATTGTATATAAGTATAGTACAGGGTGGTTCAAAAGTCTTGTCACTTCTATATTATATTATTAATAATTATATTAATTTTCTATTTCAGATGGCAGACACAAGCGCCTACAGTTTAGAAGAGAGAGTTAGGGTGACAAGACTTTCAGACCACCCTGTAGTACTATAACATCCTGAAGCCTTCTAGAATTTTATAGAACCTTGTAGAACTTATTTTTGTTTATTTCTAAGTTCGTATATTATGCCACAGTAAAAATGTTAAACGCGTTAAAAATTCATAGGTACTATCCGATTACATCATCAGAAAATTGAAAAATAAGGATTCTGAACTATTTTGACTTTTTGGCAAAATCGAAATTTCGGTTTGGGATGAAGAACTAAAACAAATTAATGCCTTTTTTCATTACTTTTGAACAGAAACATAGGCTTACAAAAAATCATAATCTTATACATACATATATATATATATATATTTAAACATATATTATTAAATATAACAGACAATGAATGTCTATTATGTCTGATCATGAGCCGTTCTAACGTTCGAAAATTTGTTTTAATTTCGGGTGAAAATAAAGACAAAAATTGTCCAACAGATGGATATTTTTTTATTAAGTTGGTCCTAAGCTTTCCGCTCACATAAGCCACACTCAGAGTGTTTATACAGACATGAAACAAAGGTATCCATCGTCAAAGATATTATTTTGACATAGAAAATTGCTATGCGACGATAACGGTCGCGGAATAGCAGACGCAGATCGTAAGTTCAAGATGCGGTTCTGTGACGTCATACCAGGCGATAGACCGAAGTATTACAACAGAGCCAATGTCTAGATGCAATGTAATGTGTTGTGACGAGTTTGAAATGTAATAATATTATATATATATATATATATATATATATATATATATATATTGGGTTGGACTTCCTAAAAAACACACAAAAAAAAAGAAAAAAAAGGAAAACCCATTTTAAATATCTTCTTTGAGGTTAAATTTTGTTTTTATTTGAAAGATGACGCTAATCCGAATGAAAAGAAAAATAAATTTCTGTATGTAAATAACGTTTTCGGATATTTTCAAACAATGGCACGTTTACTCATCGAACCGCCATTGTAGACGAAAAATGATAACAAAATATTTAATTTTTTTTTAAATATCCAATATTTGTCCTACATGTGCTTCAAAGTAAATTGGTAAATTTAAGGATTAATTAACTTGATTTTTATAGAAGTAATACTTACTTTTTGCTTACAATAAAAATAATATTTATTTACACACGGTAGCCTGTAATAGCATAGGTCAACAACAAATGCCAGCTTTTTCGTAAAATTTTGGTTTTACTTGAGAGTGCCTAAATCTCATCCATATGAAAAGAAAAATTAACTTCCACATGTAAAAGATTTCAGACATTTTAAAAATTGAACCGCGATTATAGACAAAAAAATATAAACTACAAATTTAAAAATCACTTAAAATTCTACATTTGTCAGAGATGTGTTTCAAAGTAAATTAGTAAATTGAAGGATTAATTTATATATAAAAAAAAGCTTACTTTTTTTTATTAAAACAATGAAAATAACGTTTATTTACGCAAGGTAGCCTGTGATTTCATAGGTCAACGACAACAATTTTCTACTTTTATCACTGGCTTTAAAAGCGCGCGAAGAATTTAAAAAAAAAAAGTATACCAGCAAAATTAGTATTTATGTCTAAAAGTAATTTATCTTTAAATATATATAACCAATAATTTAAGAATATATATTTTTTATTCTATACCTTTTTATGAAACTTATTGGAATTAATAATTTTAGTTTTTACGCATTATAGAAGTATATAAAAAATTACTGAAAAACTAGTGAAATGAGATTTTTATTGTATCATTTTACTAACAATTATTGCCAGATAACGTAGATTGTCAATGTCTTATTTCTTTATTACCGTCTTACCTTTTTGGTGTGATGAAATATTTATTTGCACCCAATGAGATTTTTATCATTATTTTGAATTATTTTGTGCTATTGAATTATAATATATCATATTATTCTTCCGGCAGGGAACAGTAGTCCGGCAAAAGAAAGTACCTCAGAATTATTTCCTTTTTAAACTTTTTTTGAACAGTTGCTAAATAAAAAAAATAAAATAATAAAATAAAATTCTTTTAAAATGGTTCACGCTCGAAAATGGCATTAGACATTACAACTCTCGATTCTTCAATTATGTCTTTATTTAATAAAAAGAATTTTATTGCAACGAAAAGCAACGGGAAGGATTTTAAAATCGGGCTGAAAAATTACAAGTTTTAAAAAAATATTCAGTGTAGATTTTTTTTTATTGTCCATTCTGAAAGAAAATAACGTGATTTATTAAATTATGCAAGCACCAACATTCAGAATTTTTTTGTTTTTTTTTAATTTATTGAAATATTTTTTTCGGAACAATTTTCGGCATACACACTTGATATTGCATGGATTTTTTACTGAATTAACATTTTCTTTATGAAAATAGAAAAATAAAAACGAAAAAAAAAAAAAAATCTGATATCCCAAAAATATTTCCACGAAATTTTCTAATAAATGACCTATTCAATTTACAACTCCTTCATTAATGAATAACTTAAATACTGAAAAATTCGTTTGAATCGGATAATTTTCGGCAATTTTCATTACAGAAAAAAAACGCATCAATTTATGTACACACATATGAAAAATTTCTCAGAGTTAAGCAGTAGAAAACTTTTCAGTTGACAGTATGAATACAATAGCGTTTTCTAAATTCTTCCAGTTGCTAAGGACATTTTGTTTTGTTGTTAATAGTTACTTTGTTTTAATAAATTCATTTTGTTTTTGTCTTGAAAAAGCCACATTGGGCGAAACGCGTCGGCTAATATTAGTGTTTTCCTATTGTCTTTTACCTTTATAAAGACACACACACACACACACACATATATATATTAAATAGCTCTGTTATTTTAAATTGAGCACTGTTTTTTTCCTACACTAGATTATTTATATGCATTTGTATACGATCACTCCCTCGTATACCTTACCTTAATTTACCTATTCGGTTATTTATATATTTATATAGATGTGTATGTGTGTATCCATACACATATACACATACTACATACACATATGGCATTGAAGATGAGAAGCTAAAGTAGAAAATCTATAAACGACGCGTTTCGCCGACGTATGTTAGTTTCGGTCACTTCAGGTTAAGAATAAAAGGTAAAACTGTGTGTCAGGAGAATGCGTTAAGATTTTTGAGGCTAAGAGGGGGTCATAAATTAAATTACCTTATTAGTTCCGACGATACATAATACACACGCACGCACATACACGGATTTTTTTCGCGGGGTGGGTGGGGTTTTGAATCGTTGTTCTGTTTTTTTGCAAATACTCTTTACAATTACAACAACTTTTTTTATCCCGAAAAATAAATTCTGCTGTTTCCTCCTCACTCTCACTGCCCCACCCCAAAAAAAAATTAATTTAATTTCCATAAATAAATGAAACTTAAAAGTTTTATTTTAAATATTAGGAAAAAAAAAACGTTTAAAAAAATAGAATAAAAACAAAAATTTTTTTAAATTTTACTCCCCACCCCCCACACAAAAACAAAAAAAATATTATTTTACACCCCACCCCACCACGAAAAAATAATACAGGAAACGATATCAAGAAAACTTAAGTTAAATTATTTATTTGATATTTTAAAATTGCATTTAAAATTTTTAAAAATGACACACTATGACGCAACAATATCTTCATGACACAATATCTCCAGAGTTTAATTTTTACGACGACTTGATTTGTTATCGGGTTCTCCCCCAACTGAATGCTAAACGGTGTTTACCGAAAACTGTTCTTGTCAATTTCAAGCTAAAGTGAACTTTTGTTGCGTCATCATTACGTCACTTATTCATTGGCCAATTATATTTCTTGTTGCTACCTAATTTTTAAATTCTCTACGTGATTGGCTGGTGAGGTTTACACACACTCGACAACGTGTTTCGCAGCAAAATTAAATTACAAGGAGTGGTTGTAAAAAATTTTTAAAAAAATTAAAATAAAAACAAATGGTTTAATTCTTCTCAACAGCAGCTGTCCCCCCCCAACTTTATTATTAATTAAGAATTAAACTATTAAAAAACATCTTGAAATCACGTGGGGGATTTTTCAGAGAGAGGGGGAGAGCAGAGAAAGAGAGGGATTGGGAAAGGAGAGGTTGGGAGAGGACAGAAAGAGAGAGATTGGGAGAGAAGAGAAAGAGAGAAGAGAAAGAAAGAAAGAAAAATATACTCGGTGCCTTACACAGTACACTTGTAATCTATTTTGTGTCGCATTTACTACCGCCAAAAACTAATTTATTATATAAACTAATTTATATAATAATAATAATAATGATAAATTAGTTTTCAGTTGGCTTACATTAACGATATAATAATAATTTATTATTATATCGTTAATGTAATCCAACTGAATGTTATTTAAAGAAAATATGTAGATATTTTAAAATTTTAAACTTTTTAAAAACATTTTTAGAAACGCTTTCATTGTTTTTGTTTTTTTTAATATAAAAACGATTGTTCAACAAATAAATTCATAAATGAATTAACTGAAAATTTTAATTTAAAAAATAAAATAAATAAGAAAATAAAGCAAAAAAAATATGATATGTATGTCAGTAGCGTATGAGCCAAAGGCCCAAAATCTAGGCCCACTTCGAAATGTTTGCTTTGGGCTCTTCCATAAATGGATTTTTCTTTAATTTTTAAATATAAATCTATAGCAGCGGAGAATGCCGGGTGAGACTTGGTAATATTTTATGTCTTCAAATGGGGATTTCACTGTAAGACACATAAAAAAGAAGGACTTTTGAACATTAAATTTTGAGAAAGACTTGGTAATTTTGTAATTTTATAAATTGTTTAACTGCTTGTTCTTTCTGAGACATTTCTGCCCTCCCCCGACCACTGAATTCGGGGGCACCTAGCCGCGGTTCTGCATTCAGTCCAGACAAAAAATGCCTTATAGTGGATGTTGCTGTTTCAGTAGACGACGAAATCAAATAAAAGATTTAAAAGAAATCCCAACAATTATCTGGACCTTGTTAGAAAAAAAAAAATAATACAAAAAATAAGTAAATAAAATAAAATAAAATAAAAGAGCAATATGAAAGTGGTAGATGTACCCATCAATATCGGCATGCTCGGAACGGGGCTGAATAGCTTTGTGCAGTGAATGGCAGGCTTGTGAAATCTTTGAAATAACCCAAATCATTCCACATCTAAACGATGGTTTTAGTGAGATTAGTAAGAAAAGAAAAGTGCTGGAGCTACACGTTAGGTGTAGTAAAATGATTTCTATTTTACAAAAAAATTCTATTTGTTATCTTTCTCTGTGGAATCTACTTTGCGGGTAGTTTCAGGTGCGTCAGCTTTCATTACGGCAGAGCAACTTGGAATCATTTCCCATGAACTTGGGGATAATGAAACATACATAGATATTTATTTACTAAAGCCCGTATAACAAATGCTGGCTTATAAGGTAGTGATGCCCTCCTAAATTAGAAAATTGGCGCAATATAGTCTTTCTACCACGCTTTTATCAACCATTTGTCCTTATACAATTTCTATTTTACAAAAAAAAAAAAAACACATTCAGGGCTGGTGCAAGAGTATCGTGGGCCCCCACCGAATCTATGATATGAGGCCATACGAATGTACGATATGGCGACATTTCTCTACTAGATTTCAATTTTCATAAGGTAGTATTCATATGAAAGACAAATTTTACTGTAACCTAATTATGTTCAATAATGGATCATATGCAATGTAGGTGAACAATTCAACTAGAAAAATTGAAAATAAATACAATGTATCTAAATACAAATTAGAGACATGTCATAATAGATCATTCCATCTTAAATAAATCAACAATATTTTGCGCCAATTTTAGCATCAAATTGAGATTTTTCTTGTTAAAAAGTTGAATAATTTTAACACGTTCAACATTATGGATAAAAAATAGTGAATTTTATATAAGGTATTTTTTTTCGAAACTTAGCATGAGCAAAACGAATTCACGGATTTAGACAATAAAAAAAAAACAAAAAAAACAGAATGACGTCAAAATCAGAGAAATATTTTTCATCTTTTAATAATCAGTTGTGCTTCGTTTCATTTGTAACGTTTATAAATGTAGGTAGAAAAAAAATCAAGTGTTGATAAGATAGCGAGGGTCAAAAAGCACTATCCGGGATCCCCAATCAGGCTTACCCCCACCCACTGTTGGAGGGTAGTACGCACCGGCTCTGCATCCATTTTGTGCCTTCCATTATTTAAATAAGATTAAAATGATCAATGCGCATTTTACAAAATGTCGATAATTTTCGTGAAATGTCTTTTTTTTTCAATTATATATTTAAAAAAATAACTTTGAAGTGAACACACAAATTTTGTACCTGTCAATTCGCACTTTACGAAATAAGGTCCATAACTTTCATAGAAGTTTTTTTCGCTTTTTTCCATTAAAAGATATTCTTTTTTTGTTCAGATGAAGCACACACGCATGCGCGAAAATTAAGCTGTTACCTATATACTGACTAAATCAAAACCTAATATAATTCTAAATTTAATAATACAAAATAAATTTGACACTAATAAAACACACACTGACCGCTTGCCACCCAAGGCTAGAGATCACGATCTACTCAGCTATTTTACCCATAATTGTAATGGGGAAAGAAATAGATTTATACAGAAAGGAGTACAGATATAAGTCGTATTCGCGCAGGTTGTTCAATGAACTAAGGTTCCGCAAACCTACCCGGAAATCAAATTTGACTGGGAATGAAAAAAGAAGCGCTGGACATTCTTCTGAAAGTATTGGATTGAGGAACCAGGGGGAGAAAACGTTATCTTTCTCTGTGGAATCTACTTTGCAGCAGTTTAAGGTGTGTCAGCTTTCATTGGGGCAGAGCAGCTTAGACTCATTTTCCATGAACTTGGGAATAATGAAACATACATAGATATTTATTTATTAAAGCCCGTATAACAAATGATGGCTTATAAGGTAGTGATGTCCTCCTAAATTAGAAAATTGGCGCAATATAGTCTTTCTACTCCGCTTTTATCAACCATTTGTCCTTATATTGAACAAAGCTAAGTGCCATACCTTGACATGTGAGAGTTAATTTAGAACCTGACCTTCAAACAGCAGTTTTAAAAAATCCACCAAACAAGTATTTATCAAATCAAAATTAAAGTTCGTCAAAATTTATTAAAATTCATTAAAATTCATTAAAATTCAACAATGTTAAAATTCATCAAAATTTATTAAAATTCATTAAAATTAATTAAAATTCATCAAAATTAAATGATTGCTATAAGGATTTTAAATGTTTACGGCATTTTATGATTCAGTGGACGTTTATATAGCACGGGATACTTTTACTTGTATAATAAAAGTATTTTAATGAAATTCTAATATTGTTCCATAAATTTAGTGTATGAAATGTGCATAGAAATATAACGTCTTTGACATGGTGTAATGGTTAGCAAGCTGTATCAATTACGACTGCATCAATTACGACTGCAATGGTGAGTTCGATCCTCACAAGAGGCTCCCATACTTTCGGCTTTGTGTCACATCTAAACTATACTCAGTAAATCGTTTATGGAGAAAGGATTTTTTATAGTTAAAAAAAATTAACGAGTAAATTAAAACATTTAACAAGAAAAGGAGTGCACATAATCTGATCTCTCAACACTGAGGGGTTAAAAGCTGTTATAAGTCTGGCTAAAGAAGAGCGTAGCAAATTAATAAAAAACAGAAAAACATTCGTTAAAAACAAAGATAAGAGTACTGGACTGTTACGTAATATCAGTCTTTCTTTTATGCCAGTGGACAATCTTCTCACAGAAGAAGAATCTTGGAACAACAGAAATGTGGTTCGACAGAATGACGCTGAGACTACCATAGTCCAGACATTTAAGCAACGACAAAGTTCCAGAGCAACAAGGACACTTATAATTAAAATCAGGAAGAGAGTTGAAATTTCTACAGCACATTATGAGGAAAGAGGGCTTGGAAATTTTGATACTCACAGGACAGATTGAAGGCAAGAGGGACAGAGGAAAGCAACGCATAACTTCCTTAGCGAAAATTAAGTAAATGAATGGCGAGACAGGGTTTGGGAGATATGGTAAAAAGATAAATTATTAATAGCTACAAAGAACAGGAAACTATTGAGAGCCATGGTCGCCAACTTCCTGAAGGAACACGGCACATTCAAGAAGTAAGCCGTATTTCAGCTACGCTTTTAGCCAACAAAAAATATGGCTCACAAAATAACCCCCGGAGTGCCGTATGCAAAGGTATTTGGTAAGCTAATAAATAACACATTACAATACCAATATGGGCCGTGGATTTACTTGACCTCCCACACGGTCAGGTTGTGACACAAGTTCCGGGTTTAACGTGGGACGGGAGGGGGAGTGGACCCGAGTTTTCACCCGGGCCGCAGTGCTTTGGCTTTAGCTGGTCTTAGCTGGTCATAGCTAGTCATAGCTGGTCTTAGCTGGTCAGAGCTGGTCATACGTAGCCGCGATACTACCAGCGCAGGGACGAATCCCTGCGACCGGCCTCTATCAGTGATCGATCCCGGCCTAAAGGCGATCATTCAGCGAGCAATCTGCGAACAGATACTACACCTTGATCTTAGCCAAAAGGCCGAGAAGCGATGAATACCAATATGGGCCGAGTGGTTAGAACGTTCGCTTTCTGACCATGAGACCCGGGTTCGAATCTCACCATTTCTTGATGTTATCGGTCCGGAGGAGGCGATCTTTGGAAAGTGCCTGAAAACCATATAACGGGTTGACCTAAGCCTTGTGACTGAAATTGAGTAGACAGAACCTTTAAAGGCCGTCGATGGCTGTACCAGAACGAAGTCACAAGTCATCGTGACCGAGGGTTTGAGTATGCTGGCCTTGTTTAGATTGTTGATCACGCTAGATAACACACTTCTCTCCCAGAAACTGTAACTAAGGTCTGTTCAGCATAGTATAAGCCACAGGTGGGCTCTGTGGGTGTTGAACAAAAAGAAAATGCGCCCGAGCAAGCGCCTGCAATAAGGACTAGCTAGCTGCCCTGGGAGACGCGTATCTTCGAATACGAGTGGCCAGACATAAATCATATTACCAATAAGTACATGTAATTAGCCAAACTACATAATCTTTCTTCTTTCAGAACATGACTCTCCACAGCTTCTTTTTCTTATTGATTTGACTATAACTTTTGGGGAAATATGGTAGAGTGGTTTCTTGTTGCTTTCTAAACGGTTTGCAAGTTTTTCTTCATTTAGATTGTTAGCCACCGAAGGCTACAGAACCCAGTCTATCCAGTTATTTAACCCATAGCTAGAGAAAGGGAAGGAGAGTCGAGTTCATGCCTTTCCTAAGGACATTGGTGCGAATTTGAACTCGGCTCGCCGATTATGACTACCAGCATATGTATCTGCGTGATACTGTAATTATTAGATATAAAAAGGTGGGTAGGTTTTGCCACCATGAAAAATGGTAGGGTATTTTCCGGACAAAGACATGTTCGGCACGTCAATGACTTTCGGAGCAAGCACAAAAGAAAATTTAAAAAAATATAATGCTTGTTTATTTTAAAGTACATAAACTCTGCAACATATAATCTTGGAGCAACATGATCTTCCTACCCAACAACCTCTCCAGTTAATAGTTTTATAAGCCGGACATGATTGTTTGCATACATACAAGAATGGTTGTTCCTCAGATATATATATATATATATATATATATATATATATATATATAGCCATTATCAAGGATTTCTTTAGATTTTTATTCGAGAAATAAAAACCAATAACAATGATAATAACAAAAATAATATTTATTGTATATTATTCTATATATTCTAAAGCCCTAATAAGCAGTAATAATAATTACTGTTGTTTTTTATCTCTCGAATTTCTTTCATCAGCCTGCTATATATATATATATATATATATGGGTTTCAGGTTTTTGCGATCATCAGATGAACACTATATATATATATATATATATATATATATATATATATATTGTAAATCTATATTAACTCGGTGGGTGAAAAAACCTGGATAGCACAAGTTTCAAACAAATTGGCATCCGATGAAAAGATTTGGAAAAAAAAGAAAAAAAAAAAGAACCAGAAACTGTCTAAATACGTTTGGAGTAAAAACTGGAAGATAGAATGGATTCCAAACTAAAATGGGAAATACTAAAAAAAATGTAACTATAAAGCCGGCAACAAGTTTTCTACATGGAGAAGTTAGCAACCTTCAACAAACTATAAATTTCATTAAACCAGAAGTCAGAAATCTTTAATAGATGGAGACATAAGAGAGACTGGTTAATAGAATAAAGGTTTGTTTTTTTGTTGTTGATTTTTTTTAGTCAGGTCTTTTATGTTTTTTTAAGGCTTATAGTCATTTAAGGAGGCACGGTAATATATAGCAGCTCGGATTGAGGAATCGGAGAGCCGAGTTCGAATTCCAGTAGAATCCATTACATTCGTTCACGTGCTAATACTCTCGGGAAAGGTATAACCCCAAGCTATGGGTAAATAGCAGGACAGACCGGCCTTGAATTGCAACTGGTCTACCGCAGAAAGAAATGGCAACCTACTGCGGGAAAAAATCTGCCTCGTCAGTCATGAAGGAAAGATACATAATCGCCTATGCGTGTATCACGCATGCCAAACAAATGACAACTTGGTACTAAAATAATTATTTTTGTTTGTTTTTTAATTAGAAATATTTATTGAACAAAGTAAAAACAAAACAAAAGTCATTGAAACAAAGCAAGTTCAGTCGACCAATGATGACAATTCCAGAACAACGTAACTAGGTTTTAGCCGTGATTTATCAATAAATTTGTTCACCCTGATGACCCCATGTGGTGAAATCATTAGGATATATATATATATATATATATATATATATATATATATATATATATATATATATATATATATATATATAATATGGATAAAACAACTGAAAAGTTGCAAATTAAAAGAGAAATACTGGATTTTAAAATTAGACACACATAAATTAGGGTTAAACAAAGACTTGGGTATTTTAAATCTGTATAAATATTTCAATAGTTAAAAAATTTTTTTAGATATAGTTAAAAAACCTTTTTAAACAACATCGAAAATATTATCGTTAGATTTACGTTAGAAATATTCAAACACAGTTGCATTCCACATCACGTGACGTCCGCGTCAAATATATTTATATCAAAACATAAATAAATACTTTCACAAAAAAACATTCAATTCTTTTTCTTTTAATTTGCAACTTTTCAGTTGTTTTATCCATATTATATACATATCAAGAAAGTATATGTGGCTTCTCATTATGCTATATATATATATATATATATATATATATATATATATATATATATATATATATATATATATATTCAGTTGTATTGATATGAGTTTGTGATCTTGGGTTTCACGTTTTTGCGATCATCGGACAAACTGGTTTATTTTTTTAAAATTGGATCTATTTATGCTTGTTTGACCCTGTTTGGTGGTTGTAGGCTTATATATATATTGCTATAACTCTAGATACCTGCACAAAACAATGCATATATTCAGTTAAAAGTAAAATAAAATTCATTCTTGATAATGGCTAAAATGTATAGACTAAAGTGCTTGGAAAACATTCGGACAATTTTTATATAATTTATGTCCTAAAAAGAAAAAAATACGAACACTTGAAAATATATGAAAAAAACAAAAAAAACAACCACCACACCTAGCATAAACGAAACTTGCATAAAAGAGGGATTGCTGCCCAAATACAAATAGGTTTAAAAAATTTTATTATCTTGTTTCGTTTAAATTTTTTTTATTCTCTTGTTTCGTTCAATAAGCACATCATCAAAACAACTGAAAAAATTAAGTAAAAATCGTTGCTATGACATCCTTGCTACTTAGAAACGCTGTGGTTAACTTGAAAGTCGTTTGAAAATTAAACACTTAATAAAAACTGAAATATATGT
>OZ038495.1:85028535-85096035 GCA_964036315.1 Acanthosepion esculentum
GCAACAAAGATGAGGATGATAGTCCAAACAATGTAAATAATGCTTGCCTTGAGTTTTTTTTTATTATTGTTTAAGGGTATTTAGATCTTTTGGTAACGTTGCCTGTTGGGTCCACCAAAAGTTATATATATATATATATATATATATATATATATATATATATATATATATACACTGTCTTTGTTCATGTTCAACAGAGCAATTACTCCTGCAATTATACTGAGCGGACCTTAGTTTTTGGGACGGAGAGCATCATCTGGCGTGATCAACAGTTTGAACGAGGCCAGTACGCTCAAGCCCTCAGTCACGATGACTTGTGACTTCGTGCCAGTGCAAACCATTGACGGCCTCCGAACAGTTACGCCTATCCAATTTCGCTCATAATGCCTGTATCAAAGCATCCGTGGTATACGGTTCACGGGTGTGAAGGCACGGATCGTCTCCCTAGACGAATTCACCGTTGCACTATTTGCGCTCTTCGGCAGGATCAGGGTAGAGAGAGCCACCGATGCGCCTATGACGCTTTGGCCACGAAGAGACAGACGATTAGGCGAGATCAAAAGTGATGGATTTTGTATTTATTAATCAGACAGATTTTATTGCTTAAACGTTAATATGGGTAACCACTGAAAATAACGTTTAAGTAATAATAATTATATATATATTATTATTATTATTCAAAAAACAGTCTCCTTGAAGAATGGACAATTCCAAGAAACTTCGAAGTCGGGAAAACAACATCAAACATTGATATTTACAGTTAAGTAACTTTACCATATATATATATATATATATATATATATATATATATATATATATATATAAAATAGTAGAAAATATTTTATATATATATATATATATATATATATATATATATATATATATATAAAATAGTAGAAAATATTTTTATTGAAGGAATAGAGTCCAGTTATTATATTTCTTCATCAAATTAATATAAAGGCTCTATTCAACTTTGCTTGGTCATCGACACATTCTGTAGCCGAAAGGTCAAAGCACGTCCTAGGGGAACGCAGGTTCGAATCCTGCTAGAGAGCGCGTATTTTTCCCTAATACGATTTCTCGATTATTCAGGCCGGTAGACGAAAATAAATAAATATGCTGTTTTATAAATAAATGGAACGTCTACTCAAATACGAGTATCTGCTAAAATAAAGTTTAAGTAATAAAAAGCTCTTGGATTAATAAATAAAATCCATCCCTTTATTTATATATATTTATATATATTTATATGGGCGTAGATAAGTTCTTGGGTGCACCAAAGAGCCCTTCAGCACCTGATTTTTGTGAAGTGGGATGGGCCAGGAACCTTTCGTAATTATCGAATTTAGCCAGCCATAAACTTTCAACACATTATACTTTCAAAATCTTCAAAGATCTCAAAAAAGTTCAGTATTTTTATGCCTTTAGAATTTATTGTAACTTTGCAACAGCAGGCTTTTTAACTGGGGTTCTCATCCGACACGTTAGCTAGATAGATAGACAGACAGCTTTTTCCCGAATACTGCGGCATTATTTTCCTTGTTAGCTACTGTGTCATGTAATTTAATAGCTGGGTATTTGGGCAACAATCCCTCTCTGATACATGTTTCATCGAAAATGACTACTGATATACTGATGTTAAGTTTTTTACTTATTTATTTTAATGTGTATTTTTCCTTTGGGGAACACAGCGTATGTAAAATTGTTCAAACATATATGTCACAAAAAGAAATCTCTTGTTCGCGCACATAGTTTTTGAGCGATGCATTTTTTTTTTTTTTTTTAATTATTTTTTTGATTATTTTAAAGAAAAAATTGAAGAAAATTCTGTTCTGGCATAAAATTTGTTTGAAGATGAAATATCCAAATTGGGAAATTTGTTTTAAAAAACAAACAATATAGCAATAAATGAAATCAACACGAATATATATATATATATATATATATATATATATATATATATATATATATATTTAAAAACATTTATATTATGTTTAACGTTCTTTTTATAGATACAAGTATTTAAGCAAATGCTCTGTTTTATAATAAACATTCAGGCCGGTAAATGTTATTTAATACTGTTTATTATAAAATATAGCATTTGCTTAAATACTTGTATCTATAAAAAGAACGTTAAATATATATATATATATATATATATATGTGTGTTTTTACGCACATGTTACCCTGTTCATTTTATTCAATTTATTTTTAGAGGATTTCAGTAAATTGGTGCCCGGTTAAGTATCTTCGTCACACGAGACAAAGACGTTTTGAATTCATAAAGAATTTTGGGGGTTCATCTATTTTCGTTGGAATTTTCATCATGGTTAATTGCAAGAAAATCGCATCAGGTTTTGTTGTAAGAAATGTTTTCACGTCTTAAAGAATGTTTTAGACTGATTCGATATATATTCGCGTATCATGCGACTTTGAAGACCTAATTTTGAAGCTAATTTTGGCTACAGTAAATGGTTATGTCGTTTTGGCCAGCAGTACATACGTTAATATTATATCTCGTGTATGATGCGACCTTAGCTTCAAAATTAGGTCTTCAAAAGTCGCATGATACGCGAGTACATACGATATTTTATGTCATCCTAAATGAAAAAAAGAACGGTTTTTGTTTGTTGTTCGTTAAAATAAAAACAAAAGAAAAAAATTAAATTTCGACAAGTTAACATAGATTTTGATATACATCCACAAATTTGTAGAACATTACATTTTTGAAAATCTAAAATAAAGCATTTTTATTTAATTTTCTTTTCAAAATTTTTTATTCTCTCTTTTAAGTTTTTCTTTTCTTTTCTTTTCCTTTTTTTGTTTCGTTCACGGTTTGAATTTAACAACCGAAGAAGAATAGATCGGCTAAGAATGTTGCGATAAATAGCAAGAAAAATGATGAAAGATTTTTCTTTTTAATCAATTCACCCCAAGCAAGGGGATAATGCCACTAAGACGAAAGTGACCTACTGGGACTGACACAGAATGAGAAAACTTTAGAAGGAATCTGAAAGCCAATTCTAAACAAGAAACAACGGATAAACTTCGGGGAGGAGCGTGAACTGGACAATAGGCGAATCTATCTACTCCTGTTTAGGAGCTAGTAAATAAGTGCAGATTGTTAACCAAGGTGTTGCAACACGTATATTATGCATTTTGCTTTTTGGTTATGAATATTGGTCAGCTTTTATTTGATCTGACCTTGCCTCGGCCTCAGCAACACACTGACCGGGGATAGTTAGTCAAAGCTAAAGTATAATAATGAAAAACTTAATCTCAGAATTTAAAAAAAAACTTCGCTGTATTACTACGACTTGTTAATCAGCAAAACAATTTGTAATAAAGTAGTCGAAAACTCGGTAACAAATCATAGATTAAAACTCCACCTAGTCAAAATAGTTTTAGAATTTTAATGTTTTGTCCATGAAAAGGACCATTTGCGATATGAGGCGGGAGTTGGAGACTTGATACTGATTTCTTTATTTAAGAAGACTACCGCTAGTTTTATGTATTGGCTGAAGAATAGATCGGTTAAAATGTTATGATGAGAATCTAAAAGCAACATAACTGCTAAATTAACAGCCGAAGATGAACAACTCAGCTAAAAATAAATGTAATAATAAAAAGCAACAGAACAATGAAGAAATAAGTCAGAATTATTTTAAAAGAATAATATAAGATTTTTTTAATACGACAAAATGCCGTAGGAAAAGAAAAAGACAATTTTTCTCTCCAGAATCTATCTTACATATTTATAAGTCTACCATTCGCCCAGGCTTCGAATATTGCTGCCACATATGGTCTGGTGCGCCTGTTATATATTTATAGATTCTTAATGAAATCCAAAAAGTATCTGCAATGTTATTGGTCTTGACCTGGCATTGACTTTCTCACCGACATAATGTAGTTTTCTTGTGCCTTTTTCTATAAATACTTTTATTGTAATTGTTCTGATGAGCTTTGTTCTATGGTATCTAGAATTTAAGAGTTTAAGCGCAGGGCTAGATTGGCGGCAAGGTCTCATCGTTTTAAAGTTGAAATGGCGAGATGTAACTGTAAGTTATTTGCTAACAGTTTCTTTTCTCTCACTTCTCGCCTGTGAAACTCCCTTCCGGCTCCATGCTTTCCAGACAACTTTGATCTTCATAAATTTAAATGCAGTGTCCACCGTTATCTACTGTCTTCTTGATTCCTCTTCTTTTATTTTTTCGCTCCTTAATAATGATTTTCTTTTTCTTATTCTTTCACACTCAGTAACCCTTTGTGTCTTCGTGGCTTTACTGTCTTGTTTGAGGTGAAATGATTAAAAAAAACGTGAATGGTATTATATTATAAGAGTTCATGAAAAAGTACTTCTTTACTCCTAAGTACTGCTAATGAATTTAAAGACCGGAGAGTGAATAGGTCAATAAATAAATGAAACAGAAAAATATAAACAAACAAAAAAAACTTGATAAGATAAAGAACAAATAGGAAACGCTTATCAATCTAACATGTATTATTTTTTATTAAAAACTTCATTATTAAAAAATCTAATAATGAAATATATTTAATTTAAGTGTATTACGATTAACTTAACATAGGAAAATAATCAATAGTCGAAGAGGACTTATCCGCTAAAATATAAAAAGATAAAATCAAAAAATAAATCAATCGAAAAAATGAAAATAATAAGTAACACAAACGAAGAAAGAGATCAAAATAAAAAAAAAAGACAATCCTGATATAAAATTTTTCCAATATCTACACGGATATTTAAAAAAAAATATAGATTAAATCCGAGAGAACGTTTAAATAAACACATGGTAGGAAAATCTTCATAAGTTTAACACGCATTTTCCTACCTGTTTCACACACAATATATATGTAAGAAATGATTACGAAAAAAACTTAAAATCCATAGTCAATAATGAATTTACTTGGATATTTTTTTAATTTTTTCAAAAAATGTAGTCGGTCTGACGAGATGAATACGCTTATATTCATCAAAATAAATTTATTACTGACTATGGATTTTTAAGTTTTTTTCATAATTATTCTTATAATACGCTCTGGGTCATACATCGAGCTCTCGTATAGAATGAAAAGTCCTCTTTGGAATAATCCTTACCAATTACAATTGGGTATATATATATATATATATATATATATATATATATATATATATATATATATATATACACGCACAAACATACACACTATAAATACACACACACACACACATATATATATATATATATATATATATATATATATACATGCACAAACATACACACTATGAATACACACATATATATACACGCGCGCACACACACACACATATATATATATATATACGCAAACACACACACACGTGTGTGTGTGTGTGTGTTCATCAGCGATACAGTATGTCTCTGGTTTTAACCCACTCGCTTTTAGAGATCTGCATGGAATAATTCAGAGAATAGGAATAGGAAGATTGTATTGCGCCATCCTTTCAAGTGTAAGTAAGGTTTTAATTATTTATTTTCATCTCAGCTCATACACTGACCAACGATGGTCTCAACATTGATTTTATTTTATTGATTGACAGACGACGCAAGAAGGAATGAAAATAAATATTTAACAAAATTCACATTACGCAATATAAGTACAGAAAAAAAAACAACAAATAAACTAATGACTTACAACTTCCAAGTATCAAAAGAAAACACGTGGAAACCTGACTGCATACTTCACATCCAGAGACAGTGAGAGGTGAAAAAGTTTAACCATTGATTTTCAAGGCAGGCCCTTTTCATTTAGAAGTTTGGCGCAATACAGTCTTCTTATATTTTATCTTTCAGAAATTGTAATTGTAATGGATTCTGTTAACGTTTCACAATCTAATATGGCTAAAGGCTAAGAATATTGTATGTGCGGGAGGTATTAAGTGTATCAAAGCTAAAAGTGGAACCAGCGAACTGAGTTCAAATTCCAAGCTAGTGAGTTGCGTTCAATTTCGCCTAAATGCCTTTGGAGAAGGCAAAATTGTTCTCTTCTCCTCCCCG
Source organism: Acanthosepion esculentum (assembly GCA_964036315.1). Taxonomy (NCBI): domain Eukaryota; kingdom Metazoa; phylum Mollusca; class Cephalopoda; order Sepiida; family Sepiidae; genus Acanthosepion; species Acanthosepion esculentum. The sequence goes on from OZ038495.1 coordinate 85,034,568, forward strand.
CTGGGAAGACGGGGCTGTTTAGTCTAGAGCCAAATAGAAGGAACTCGCTGTATTACTACTGTGAGTTCCAAACAGTGGAAAATGCAACCAAAAATCTTTCCACTATCCTAATATGGCTATTCTCAGATAATAAAGAAAAAGTAAATGTGGCGAGCCATGAACGCCTACGTCCTGAAGGAACATAGCATTATAAAAAAAATGTTAAAATTATTTATAAACTTAAAGCAAAATATTGTTAGAGTAATATATATATATATATATATATATATATATATATATATATATATATATATATATATACACACACACATTTAAAGTGCGACTTAAGTTTCGTTGTTTTACCAACTCATCAGGCACAAAATATACTTGTGATTATTAAAACAAAATAATAGCGCTATTATGTTTACACCGTAAAGTAACTGTCTATATTTCTGAGATATATGTATAATGTAATAAATTATGTACACTATTTACATTATTCGGACTATTGTCCTCATCTTTGTCGCCATATTAATTACAACGTTTCACCTGAAGAAGGCCGGAGCATACAACAGCCGAAACGTAGTAATAAATATGGCGACAAAGATGAGCACAATAGTCCGAATAATGTAAATAGTGTACCGTAAAGTAAATTTGGTAAGTATTTATTTGCTTACCTATGTATGACTCTAACGCGCCCATATACGATTGCTAATATCTAGTTATTTGATTTACCCACTCCTATACTTACATATATAATATATATATATATATATATATATATATATATATATATATATATATATATATATATATATATATATATAGGTGATAGAATTTTTTAGAGATTTGAATAATTTTTCATAATTGAGAGATTAATTAATAATAATAATAATAATAATTAATAATTGATAGATTCTAGAACAAGAAGACTCAACAGAATACAAAAAAAACACTGCACGGTCGTTTCGTCCTTTTGCGTACTTATTAGCAGTACTCATCCACTACCGAGAATCGAACCCGGATCGTTACGATACAGCGCAAGCATGGGCCAGTGGCATGATGCTATATAACAATTAATATTTAATGTATTTATTTATTCAATGAGATTTCTTATTGCTACAAATGTTATTTTAGTGGGTACATGTGTAAGGCACATCTAGCTAAAAGATGGTTTCACTTAAAATTATAAAGACGAAATGTAAGTTCGATCCTTGCAGAAACATTATCGTTAATAAGACTTTCAATGATCTTGGCAGGTAGACGTTAATTTAACTGTTTCCAAATAAATAAGCAAGTCTCCTCAAATATACGTAACCACTAAAATAATGTTAATATTATATATGAATTAGAATCAAATATAGATCGGAATCTGACAGAATGATACGATATGGAACAAATTGGAAACGTTTATAGATTATAATATGTCATTCCCGATGAGGCTTTAATAAAGTCGAAACATGTTACATTTTTAAACGTTTCCTATTTGTTCCTTACCTTTTCAGATATATATATATATATATATATATATATATATATATATATATATATATATATGAGAATTTTCTAAAATGGATTTTTTAATTAATCCGACAAATCTTTATCTCATTGAACGTTATTTTTAGTGGATACTCGTATTTGATTAGACGTTCCTTTTATTTATTAGACAGTATATTGATTTACTTTCGTCTACCGGTCTGCTTGTTCAAGATATCTTATTAAAGAAAAAATTGCCAGAGCGTTAATTTTTTTCTTTAATAAGACGTCTCAAATATTCAGGCCAGTAGACGAAAATAAATAAATATACTGTTTAATAAAGAAACGAAGCGTCTACTCAAATATGGGCATCCACTAAAAAATAACATTTAAAGTGATATATATATATATATATATATATATATATATATATAAAGACAAAAGGAAAACTTTTCTTAGCCAACGTGTTTCGTCCTCTGATGGACTTTATCAAGGGCTTTATTTTGCAACAAGTATTTAGAAACAAAAGTAAAAATATCATTAGTTTTTCAGAATTTTACTTAAGAACGCTCATAAATATATTTCAAGCTATCTGAAAGGCTAACTGAAACTATGGAAGATGCGAAGTGATGTAATTTAATGTCAAATAAACGAAAGTGGGAATATGTTGTTATTGACTTTATATAATGTAATTATTATTTATATTATTTTAGTTTGACAAATGAATTTATCTATTATATATTTTAAACAACAGAAGCTTTTGAATTTAACAGTTTTCTTTTGCTTTTTTATAATTTTTATAGTCATGAATTGTGTCTTGGGAAAGGAGTATTTCTTTCAGGAATGGAGACATATGAAAGAAAAATCTAGTGCGCAGATTTATATTTTGGTAAGATACGATAGCGGCAATCTCAAGAATGTTCCTTTCTTATATATATATATATATATATATATATATATATATTAGATCTATGATATTTTTATTATGGTATCTATATATGAGAGCGACATATTTCATTACTGTTGTTAATTTGATTTTCGTCCTATGCTTTTCTATTTATCTCAGTCTATTCCTATCTATCTCAGACTATTGTCTGTCTATATCAGATTTTTCATGTCTGTTTATGTCTATTTATCTACCTATGTATCTATCTATGACAGACTGTTAATCTCTATCTCAGTCTGCCCATATCTATCTATCTCATTCTGTAGTTTATCTATCTATCCCAGTCTGTCCATATCTATCTCATTCTGTAGTTTATCTATCTATCCCAGTCTGTAGTTTATCTGTCTATCTATCTATATCAGTCGGTGCATATCTATCTATCTATCTATCTCAGTCTGTCAACATCTATCTATCTATCTATCTCAGTCTGTCAACATCTATCTATTTATCTATCTATCTCAGTCTGTCAACATCTATTTATCTATCTATCTCAGTCTGTCAACATCTATCTATCTATCTATCTATCTCAGTCTGTCAACATCTATCTATCTATCTATCTCAGTCTGTCAACATCTATCTATCTATTTATCTATCTATCTCAGTCTGTCAACATCTATCTATCTATTTATCTATCTATCTCAGTCTGTCAACATCTATCTATCTCAGTCTGTCAACATCTATCTATCTATCTATCTATTCTAGTCTATCCAAGTGTATGTATGTATGTATGTATGTTGTATGTATGTATCTGTCTATCTATCTTTAAACAGTTTGGGCATAAAACACCAACCCTGGATGATAACACGTCGGACGTGGCCATCAAACCATTTGATGATCGTTTAAAACGAGAAAATGAAAGTTACCATGCAATACTGATTTCTACGACTACAATGTTTATATCTAAAAAAAAAGAAAAAAAAGAAAGAAGCTATATGCCTGATAGTCAACATTCCTCCACCATAAATGTTAAACAATATATACCTATATTCTTCATAACATAACATAACATAACATAACATTTCTTACAGTTTTTTTTTTTTTACTTAACCATGTCTGTTTCTGGATCAGAGAATAGAATATATATAGAATATTGTTTTCTTTATGATCGAGCGTTTTCAGTTCTTTCAGTTAGTCATTACCAATGTTCAAGTCCTTAATGTTGTTATTTATTGTATTAAAAATACAATTATGGCATTAGGCCGAAAAGGGGGAATGGATTGAGGCTGGTCTTCACTATCTTATACCTAGCTAATCAGATTCACGACCCATTCACTCGTTACAATTTGCGCATTCACCACAAAAACTCGCCCGTCACCAATCAATCCTCCATGCACCATAATACCTCATCCTCTCAGGGGGGACCAAAATGCACCCAGAGATTTAAAAATTTAATGATAATAAATATTTCGTAGATAAAAATCTAATATTTGACAATGAGAGGGGGTGTGAGACCCCAAACAAACTAAATATCAATCATGGCAAAATATAATATAACCGATGTTAGTAGGGTCCTTCCAACTCTCAAAAAGGAGAGGCCGCTGTATTCTGCCCATTGAACAAAATCAAGATGCTTAATATTTGAGGATAAAAAGAGTGATTATAGATGCTAAATGTTTCAGTTTATTCATTTATTTTTAATTCAGATTTTAAATTTCAGTATCGTCTGATGTCACCAATGCACCGAGCAAAACCCAAGACAGGTTTATCGACAAGGATGCGTAACATACGATTATGTAATTCAAAAAACAAAGATAACCCATAATTTTTTATATTATTAAACTGTTGTATGAGAATATTTTTAATAAGAAGGTATTTATTTTTCTAAGAATCCATCGTCCAAAGAAGTAGAAATGAAAGCAACAAAAAAAAAAAAGTGACGGTTTTCGTGTATAAACCGATACATTTTTATACATCAATTCTTTCTTTAAAAAAAAATAATAATAATAATATTAATAATGCGGATATTTTTACTGGATTCATTTTTTTTTACTCGAGAGAAAAAAAGAAACAAAAAAAGTCATCATGTGCCTGCAATTTTCCCCACCGGCACACGACCAGATCCCCAAATCTCGACGAATTGATTTTAACAAGTGTAGTAATTTTTTTTTTTTTTTTTTTTTTTTCAGCATGTTCTTATTTTCAGGTTTAAATTTCTCATGCATACGGCCGTCGGGATTGTGATACAACAACTGCTGCATAACGATTGAACCTATTTTTCAGAGGTTAATCTGCCGGCTGACCAGCCAGCCAGCAAAGCCAGACCAGTAAGCAGGAGCAGAGCAGGAGCGAGCGACATGCAAACCTTACACCCGTTTTAAGAGAGACTGACGGCGACAGAGAACGTCACTGTAAACACGCTGGTTTTTTTTTGTTGTTGTTGTTGTTTTATCACGCACTGTGATGTTTTTGTTTATTTTTAAATAAGAGTTTGGTCATATAAAATAATTGTTTTTTTTTTTAATTATTATTTTACAGTTTTTTTAAGAAAATTGCCTAAAACAATTTCTTATCTAAAAATGATTGCTGCAAAAAACAAACAAAAAAACGAAAAAATGAATTTTACAATAAAAAAGAAGAAACTATATTTTTTTCAAGTTAACACACCCACTCAAAAATATAGATGATTTTACAGGATTTCTTTTTTTTTTTTTTTTAATCGCGCTAACAAAAAAATAAAAAAAATAAACAGTGCTAATAATTTTCGCCACTGTACATACTCATGTAAAAGTCAATTTCAAATACTAAAAAGTTTAGATAAATTAATTTCCATGTAAATCTTCTTTTTTTTTTTCCGAAAATCATCCAGATCTTATTATTATTAGGACTGACAGATATCGACATAAAACTAATAAGGTGAGTTATTATTCTCATTAAATAATGAGTTATTCTCAGTAAATAAATAAACAAAATAAATACCGTGTATCTGTATAACCATGTATACGTCGATTTCATGTATAGTGAAATCAATGAATTTTTTTTAACCTCACCAGAAAAAAAATTACCTGTATATAGTGCAACCAGTCACTGAAAATGCATGATTTTTAAGCACTACAAAAAAATTACCTGTATATATGTTTGCGTAAAGACTGGTCATAAAACCACGCACGATACTCGAGTATATAAATATCACAACGTGTCCATTAATGATCTACGTGAGGTAGATATTTATTTTAGTAGTATGTAAAATGTCACAGGTAAGAAAATAAAATATAAAAATAAAATTCATTATTTAGTTAGAGAAACCATGTTTATCAGATTTGACTACTTTTGAAAAGACCAGCACTATTAAATTTTGAATTTCACTACTTGTAAATTTTGGGGATATTTTTTTAAAACAAGCTGGGCTCATCTGGGTTACTAAGAGAGAGAGACAGAGACAGGAGCTAATTTAAAATTTATTATCGCTAGACTTTGAAACGTAGCCCAAATCTCTACTTGTAGCTCAATATGGTAACTTCAACTTTGACTGGAACTTGTATTTTTCAACAAGTTGGGCTTTTTTAATGTTATAATTTTAATTCACCCATAAATTTCACGTTCCGAAAAACGCTATATATATAATGAATTGTCGATGCCTTAATTTAAGTATAGTTAAACAAAAAAAAAAAAATACGACTTTTATACAAGTATTTTTTACCCAAATATATTTACTCACTATACTCATCTCAATGACGATGGCGACAGAATATTTGAAGTTTTTGCGTTGTTTCTCGATAAACATTTACTCTTAAAATCCACCGCCAACTTATCGATTTCATCGGTTCCTACAAGTCAAATGTGAAGATTTTAGCAGATATTTCCTAAATATATCTACACGGACCTTATTATGTTTTTTGCGAGTTTCCTGTTTTTACAGTTCCAAAGGATTTACATATTTTAATTCTTTAAGAACTGAATCTGTCAATATTTTTCGTTTAAATAAATAAAAACAGCAAGTCAAGAGAAACCTTAAGGACAAAATTATAGTTTCTTACTAGCATTCTATCATTCACAATTTCATTTGTTTCTTGAAACGAAATACAATTCTAGCATAAACTAAATTAATTCTGACTTAATAATAATTTCGCGAAATTTAGATATCTGTTGACCTTCATTCTTGCTTGATGTTTTTTTGTTTCTTTGGGATTACCTGAAGTTGCGGTCCATCCAGTGGCGTTCAGAAAGAAATTCAACTGCTAAAGTGAAATTATTAACTGTTTATGGGAAAGAAATGTCCGAGGTTGATAATAAAAATAACAAAAGTAGACAAAATCTTTTCCGAAATTCTGAAAGAAAAAAAAACTCTAAAAACCGGATATTTTCTCCAATTTAAAAAAAAAATCACTTTTCAGAACATTTTTAAAAACTAATAAGGAATATGTCAGTAATTTTTTTATCAGTTTTTATTTCATGTCACTTACCACCTTACAAATAAAGTAATATTATCTTTAGTCTTAATTTACCGACTTAGTGTAACTATTTACAAAGTTTAATGGCAGTACCATTCCGAAGCAAAAGACAATTCTTTACCAGTATTACCATTGTGAAATCTGAAAAAAATCCGTATTTTGAAAAGTGTCTGATCAAGATATTCCGCTAAGAAACTTACAATGGTCATTTACGTAAGATCATTTCTTATTTAGCACTCATACTGAAAAATTTCAATTTTCTGGAAATTATTATATAAAAATATATAAGTAATAATAAAACAAAGAAAAACTTATTTAATTTCTACAGTAAAAGTTTCTTCCAGTCCACTTTATAGTTTACTTTTAAAAAATCCAATTTTTTTCTTCGATATATAGCTTAAACTTACGTTTAAGAATTCTGTACATTTAGAGTTTTACTTATATATATATTTTTTTTTTTTTACAAAAACTGCAAGAAAACTGAAACAAATATAAAATTCGTCGAGTTATGCAAAAAATTAAGTCTGCGTAATTCATTTTATGCCGGAGTTTTGTTGTCTTTTAGAAATTCGGCAACATATATTTCTTGCAAAGAATAAAAACAATAGTTTGCAATGGAAAGGTAACATTTCTAAATACTTTTTTTTAAGTACAAGTTATTTAAACAAAAGTTTTTACGTATGACTTTTTTTCGCAGGATTTCTGTTCTAGATTTGTTTGTAGAAAATGAGAAAAATAAATTCTGTCGACAGTTCGATTTAGAACAGGTCGATAAAAATATCGATAACATAGTTATCAAATAGGGTCTGAAATGTTGTGTGCGGAACTTTATTGAGAACTTTCTATGTTTACTTTTTGAGCGAAATGAGTACTTTATTTTATTTTTTGTTAATTTTTGGTTATTTTTTTTCTTTACAGTCGAATCAACTAATTCGATAATTAGGACTTTTTCTTTTTTTTTTTTTTCAGTAATCCGGAACATAGAATTTAGGGATATATGGTAATTGGTCGGCAATCGTAGATTCAAGAACTAAGATTTTTTTAAATATTGGCATGAAAAACGGGCTTTTTTTTCCATTTCTTTTTTTCTTTTCTGAGTTAGTCTAAAGAAACAGTATTTTACTCACCTTCGACAAGTATTTCCTCGGTGTTTGGACCTGGCTGGACAAACTGAACAACAGACAAACATGGAGACTTTGACACAGACATGGATGCGGTGTGATCGTGTGTTGATTTCTCGGGTGGCATCAGCGGTTCTCGGAGATGTGATGTTAGGTGACGAAAACCCGCTACACACCCGGAATTGACTGGAAATCAAAACGGGTGGTCTATGTTGAAGTGTATAAGTAAAGTATTACGAAGGAGGAGGAATGGAATGATAGAAAAGAAAGGAAAAAAAAAGGGGGGGAAATAGACGCGTTAAGAAAAGCCGACAGTCAGAAAAGTAGTCGATTGGAGAGCGTTTGTTATGTTGTCCGTCTGAAGCAAAACTACATGGTCAGAACGTTTCACAGCTAATTTAAGCGGATTTACAACAATACAAAAAATGAATTTCTAAAGACGATGACGCTCTCAGGGCGATCACAGTATTGTCTAGCCGTGGTCAGCTCGACTCGATCGTTAATTACGCGATGCGTAGAAAGCTGCCAGGTGCTCCAGGAGACCCGGGCGACCCCCGGGGCGCCCGCGACCGTACAAAGGCGCTGGGATCGTTACGCTGTCTCCCCTCAATGTCCGCACGACCCCCCTGTTCCCCCCCAGGTGTTTGTGTTTCATCCGACACCAACGCATGCATCAGGAAGACATTATCCATAAAAACAACAACAACGTTGAAAAAAGCAAGTGGAAACAATTATATCGGGGATAGTCAACGAAGCTTAGAAGAAACGTCGTTGATGACAGGACGAATCGCAGAAAAGTTGACCGGGGGTGGAGCGAGGGTCTCTGACGCCGACGATCGCACTATTGTGTCAAATGTTAATATGTGTACTTCCGTTCCAGGTGATCCAGTAAAGGACACCCCTCCTTCCCACCCCCCCACCACCGTCACCACCAAAAAAAAAAAAAAAAAAAAAATGAATGCAAAAAAACAAGATTTCAATGAAAAAAGTTTTTGATAACTTTTTCCTTCGTTAAAGGAAAAAAAAAATCATCAAATATTTGACTAGTTTCTGTTTATTGAATGAGGGCCGTTAACTCGTGATGGATTAAGTCCCCTATCTGGAGTAGAGATGGTTGGGTTGCGCGGGCCACATTTCAGAGGGACGGACGGAGGATGGAATGATGGACACTCAAGGACTGTATCATAAATTAAATTTGAATAGGCGGTTAGGTAATACTGAGTGAAGGCCCGGCGTTTCTGCAGCAGCCCATCGCATTCACACGGTGCGGCGAGAGAGGCGACGACGGGGTCTGGAACGAGCGAACGACCGACCGCCTTCTTGGTGCACTCTAGCGTGGATAGAGATAGCGAAAAAAGCAGGGGTGCGACTAATGAAGGAAGGAAGGAGGGGGAAGAGGGGGAGGCAGGTAAAACAGGGGAGGAGGGGAAGGAGGAGGTAAAAGGCACGGCAAAAGTGGGAGACGACGAGGAGGCGGAAGGAAATGATGATGGTGGTATGAAGGAGAGGGAGGTTTCGAAAAGAAGAGAGAGAACGAGAGTGTGTGTGTGAGAGAGAGAGAGAGAGAGAGACATAACTCTCCCACTTTCTCAGATACGAGCTATGAAAGAAAGACAGTGAGTTGATCTAGGTCGAATCTCCGAATAAAAATAAAATAATATAATAATAACAATAATGATAATAATGATAATAATAATAATAATAATAATAATAAAAATAATAATAATAATAATAAAAATAAATAAAAATAAGTAGTTGAAATTTTTGAAAAAAAAAGCAAAACAAAACAAGAAGAAACAACAACAACAAAACGTTAAAGAAGCCAAAAAATACAAGTGGTAGTGGTAGTTGTACCTTTTCCGAGGAGAAAAGAAAGGAAGAAAAAAATTTGGGGTGGGGGACAACCACATGCTCTGATATAGTCAGTGATCCTGTCGTCGTCAGTAAGCAGTAGGGGGATGCTATTACTGATGAAACGTTTTCGTCCCAAAACACAATTCTAGCTAACTACACAGCAGTTGTCATTAACTTAGACAGACACTAGTAGAAGCAGTCACCTCTCAGGATTTCTTTTCTTCCTATTCCCCGTTCTATCAACAATAACATGTTTTTACAGTTTCCCGTTTTTACAAAATATTCTTCGTTTATTTAACTTGAATATTTATACAAAAACGCTTACAATTTTATCAAAAAAAAAAAAAATAGTTATCTCTAGGAAGGTACCATCGTAAAAACAATAAACAATTTTTAAAATAATTAAAATTAAAAAAATATCACCTACACAGAATTACATTATTTAAGTGTGATAAGTTTGTTAATTACAGTACACGCTTCACATTTGTGATCTTGTACGAAAACTAAAAAAAAAAAAAAAGCTAAACTTCAACATCTAAAAGAGCATCTATAGTGTAATGGTTAACGAGCCTGTCTCTCACTGATCAGTAATTTTCTCATCAGGACTTTTTGGTTAAAAAAATGTAAATAAATAAAATAACGTCGTTGACCGTATAGTTATGGTTAACAAGTTCGATCCGCTGAACAATCTGCTAGTAGCGAGGTGCAAGCGAGTTCGAGCCTCGCTTGCACCCCGCACTTAAAGCCCACAGAAGCTGAGCTAAGCTAAGTAAGTAAGTAAATAAACATATAGCGCTTTCGGGAGTATGATGGTTAACATTAACAAGCTCATCACCAGAATTTAGATTGATCTACACTGAGTGTCTTATTACTTTAATTTTAATAGAAATGATTTTTTTACGCTACACATCGTGGCACACACACACACACACACATATTTTTACTAAGGACACGGTCGTAGCTACAAGGGTTTGGTCATCACTGGATTGAAATACATTTATGAGTGGAGGTAAAAAAAACTTACAAAATAAAAATATATTGTTATTTTTTGATCGTTGTTGTTGTTAGCTTAGCATATCAATCTTAGAAAGAAGAATTTTTTGGCCTGACTACCGTTTACCGGGCTCACGGTCCTGGAGGTAGAGAACGACTTGAATTAAAAAGTTAAAAGTTAAAACAGTTGACTAAATCATATGGAATAAGTAAACCTAATTGACTAAAAAAAAAAATAGTGACAAATCACAATTAACTTGACAGACAAGTTCACCTGAGGCCTCATTGAACGATCTCATCACAATATAATTAATCAAAGTATAAACTTTATTTACTGTTATTTAATTGTAATTAGGTTGAATTGCACAATAATAGGCAAGCTTTTCTTTAATTTAAATTATTAGTTGTTGCTTTTAGGACCTAGGTTGTCTTTTTAAATTCATTCTCCGTCATAGTAATTATATCAGCACTGTACGAATAATGTCGTTCAATTTCATTTTTAGTCAACTGTTTTTATTTAAATTGTTGTCTTCCTCCAGGACCATAGACTCGGCAAACTGTAGCGAAGCCAGTTTTTTTTTTCAATTTGTTTTCACGTCAAATATCGAATAATTCAATGTAAATTTCATGATCTCACATAAAACAACAATAAATTCATTTATTCCCGTATCCTTGGGTAGACGAATAAAAACGGTGTCGACCGTGCATGTGTGCCCTCCAGAGTTTAATGAAATCCAAGCAAATATTTTTCTTTCTTTGTAGATTATTTTTTCGTCAAACGATAGCAAATATAAAATCTAATACTGGTCAGTTGGCAAGCATTTATAAATTAAATTTAAGATCATCTTGAATATCTTCGATTTTCTATTTATTTAATAAATTGGAAATATTGATTTTTAAAACAGTGCTGGAAGCTTCCTACAGCACAATATTTTATTTTTAAATGGGGGGAAACAGGTCTTAAAAGCTAGCATTCGAAATGCAAACATTTTAGTTTTTACCTGGGCTAGAACACGGATCGCTGGTATCGGCAAGAAATGCATAACTTTTAGCTACAGGAGGCTAAAAAGTAAACATTCTATCTTGAAAAACTCATTCCCAAATTCCAGACCACGGATAATTTTTTATTTCCAGCGTCTTAAAAGCTTTTAATGAATAAAACGTGTTATTTTTTAAGATTTGTGTATTAAGCTGCATGAAAAATAAGTTTTATTTTTTTATTTTTCGTAGAATTTAATACTTATGTTCTCATTTTAATTTTTGTGCTGTGTGTAAAATCTTGTGTCTGTGTGCTCGCCTGTTCCTTCACTTTGAAAGGCCCCCTCGTAAGCCATCATGGAAGTCGCTAATCAGAACACACAATCAGGTGAAAACGTGCCTCTCGCACTATTTACTTCCATCCCTAGTTCTCCTCGAAAGAAAAAAAACAAAAAAAAAACGCCGGGTATAGAACGCAAACACACACACACGCTGAAGTGAAAGAAAGACTTCCGAACACGTTAACAATTATTATTAAATATTGTACTAAGTACTGTTAAAGTTCTCTTGCTGATATGCATGTTTTCTGAGAAGCTAAAATGCAATAAACAAGAGACATTCTATGTGATATATATTAATTAACCGGTTAAAATCGAAAGGTTTTCGAGATCTGCCTATCTATTTATTTATCTCATTCTGTTCATATGTATGTATGTATGTATGTATGTATGTATCTATCTATATCTATCTATCTATCTAATTCTGTATATATCTATCTCATTCTGTTTCTATCTATCTATCTATCTATCTATCTATCTATCTAATTTTGAATATATCTATCTCATTCTGTTTCTATCTATCTAATTCTGTATATATATATCTCATTCTGTTTCTATCTATCTATCTATCTATCTATCTATCTATCTAATTCTGTATATATCTATCTCATTCTGTTTCTATCTATCTATCTATCTATCTATCTAATTTTGAATATATCTATCTCATTCTGTTTCTATCTATCTAATTCTGTATATATCTATCTCATTCTGTTTCTATCTATCTATCTATCTATCTATCTAATTCTGTATATATCTATCTCATTCTGTTTCTATCTATCTATCTATCAATCTAATTCTGTATATATCTATCTCATTCTGTTTCTATCTATCTATCTATCTATCTATCTATCAATCTAATTCTGTATATATCTATCTCATTCTGTTTCTATCTATCTATCTATCTATCTATCTATCTATCTATCTATCTATCTCCATCATGTTAATATTTATCTAGCCGTGTCATTCTGATTACCTATCCACAAAAAGATTTTCTTTAATATTGTATATTTCACGCATTTTGAAAATCATGTTTATTATTTTTTTGTGCGTTCTTTTCTTTGATTTCTTTTATTTTGAGGGCATAAAAATTGTTCTCTCTCTCTTACAGATTTAATAAAGGTAAATATACAATCTATCTATCGATCGATCGATCGATCGATCTATCTCCATGTTGTAAACATTAAAACTTACCTTCAAGAAGTATCGATTCATCGATTACACGCAAAAACATTTGTAACAAGATTTTGTCTGATTTTATTGTTTTTAGTATGAGAAATTATCATTATTATTAACAAATCTACTCGAGTTTCTGTCCAAATCCTGGTTTTTATAGTCACAACGTTCCGACCGCCGTACCCTCTGGACTTCTTCAGGTATCTCTCATAATTGTTAACTTTCGTGGAATTTAAAACCGAAACCTTGATTCTATCCCGAGGGGTTATACTGTTCTCATTCCGATGTCTATGCGTGGGAATATCTTGTATCAGTTAATTTTTTTACTACTTGAAAATGAGACAGTAAAATCCGTATCAGATGAACGAAAAATGTATTCCAAAAGCTAAACAAAGTATAAAGAAATAGGAAAATTCCTTTAAAAACAAAGAAAGGAAGACTGTATTGCTATGTGATATCAGCCTTCTTGCATAGCAATGAACGCTAGAAACTTTCACCACAAATGCAAAGGAAACGGGAGTCAACAGAAATTTTGTTCTACAGAAAGATGCTGAGAATTTCACGGACGGAGGGAATATGCAACGAGAAAGGCTTACAGAAACGGTAACAAAAAGATACGCAGAACCAGAAAGAGACAGCTGACACGTAAAGAGGAAGGAAGGCTTGGACATTATAACTCTCAAATGGCAAATGGAGAAAGGCTGTTAAGAGCTACGAACGGATTGGAGGTTGTGGAGAGCCATGATCGCTCATCTACTGGAGAGACATAGCACATAGAAGAATTCCTGATGATGAAGACTTCTTGATAAAAACAACAGTGCGGCACTCATGTAGATATAAAAGTCTACAAATAAGCTGTGGTTGCTATCAATCTAGGGTACATGTTTGTGAAACTGAAATTGATTTGATCTGAGAGAGGGCCATTAAAAATCAAATTCACTGACAATGCAATGGCCTGCTAACATAAACTGGCTATCTATTTCTCTACAATGAGTGGCATGAGAAGATAAGTCTGAGACAAATTTGGTCATTAATTTTATCCCAGTAAGTTTTATTTTGTATTTTCTTAACAAATAAAATTCAAGTGAAATTTTCAAAATGTTTTAACAACTGATTTTAATATCATTCAAGTTCAGTATCTTTTTATCTTCATTTCATTTTTTTGTAATGCGAACTATACTCTTTACTTCAATATATATATATATATATATATATATATATATATATATATATATATATATATATATATATGATGAAAAATATGGAAAAGACAAAACAAAATCCGAATATGCAAGTTTACTGTTTTAATGTTGTTTTACTGTCGACATCAGCCGTTTCGTTCTAGTAGACCATCTTCAGGACATGGTTATTAGAAACATACTTAGGATTAGACGATGTTTAAGTCAACATGAAAAGACGAGAGATTAGTCTTGTGTCTATCGTCTCTTCATGTTGACTTAAATATCGTCTAATCTTAAGTATGTTTCTAATAACCATGTCCTGAAGATGGTCTACTAGACCGAAACGTCTGACGTCGACAGTAAAACAACCTTAAAACAGTAAACTTGCATATTCGGATTTTGTTTTGTCTTTTCCATATTTTTCATCATACCGTCGGATCTACATCTTTGCTTACATACATATATATATATATATATATATATATATATATATATATATATATATATATATATATATAGGGCCGACGCGTACTGAGCCTGATCGGGGGTCTCGTACAATACTTTGTGACCATCGCTATCTTATCAACATTTACTTTTTTTCTACCTACATTTACATACGTTACAAATTACTAGCGCAACTGACAGCTAAATGATAAAAAAATTTTCGCGGATTTTTCGCCTTCTATTCGTTTCATCCAAATATGTGAATTTGTCTTGTTCATGCTAAGTCTCGAAAAAACACTATATAAAATTCAATATTTTTTTTATCCATAATGTTCAATGTGTTAAAATTCTTCAACATTTTAACGAGAAAAATCTCAAGTTGACGTTAAAAATTGCCGCAAAAACATTGCTGATTTATTTAAGATTGGATGATCTATTATGACATTTTGCGTTTAAATACAATTAATTTATTTTCAATTTATCTAGTTTGAATTGTTCACCTATATCGATTGCTATCCATTATTGTACATAATTCGGTTACAAGAAAAATTGGTATTTTATATGAATACTACCTCATGAAAACTGAGATATAGTAGAGTGGGAGCTTTGTCTCCTAGATTCGGTGGGGGGTCACGAGACGCTTGCACCGGCGCTATATATATATATATATATATATATATATATATATATATATATATATATTAAAGTAATGAAGGGTTTGGTAATCCGTGTGGTTAATTCCAAAGAGGATGTAACCCAGAGAGCTCAATGTAAGAACAGAGCAAATATTAAATAATTAAGAAGGAGACAACTTAAGATTCCATGACTATAATTTATTTCCCCAGAAAATATATTTCTCGGACATTCAGGCCGGTAAATGTTATTTAATACTGTTTATTATAAACAGAGCATTTACTTAAATACTTGTATCTATAAAAAGAATGTTAAACATAAAAATGTCTTTATATATATATATATATATATATATATATATATATATATATATATATATATATATATATATATATATATATATATAATTGTGTATTTAGGCAGTATTACCTCATTTATACAAGTTTCATTGAAGATGATTGAAAGGCCTTGTTTTTTTTTAAAATTATATTTTATTGCATGTTTACAAGAGACCTCTCTTTTGGAAAGAGTGTGCAAAAACTGTCCAAATAATTTTCAGGTCCAAACGTTTCGGCTAATCAATTAACCATTATCAGGTATGATTTTGTTTTACGGTGGAGTAATGAATAGAGGAATTGGAGAGCCGAGTTCGAATTCCAGTCGAATCTATTACATTCACTTACGTGCTAATACCCTCGGGAAAGGTATGAATCCTCTTCGTTCCCCACCACCCAGCTATGAGTAACTAGCAGGACAGACCGGGTTCTATAGCCTTGGATGGCAACTGGTCTACCACAGAAAGAAATGACAACCTACTGCGGGGAAAAAAAATCTGCTTCGTCAGTCATGTATCGAAAAGAATCATGATCGCCTAAGCGTGAATTACGTATAGCACATAACTGACTGAATATGTATAGGATGACCCACGGAAAAGAAAACAGGAAATTTTAGATTTACTGTACGATGAAAAAACATTAACTAACATATAAAAAAAAGTTAACTATATATTTTATTATAGGAATGGACTAAAAAAATTTAACTAACATATAGATTTTTTTTAACCATTTGTTGTTCCAGAACGCTGCAGTTATCAAATTTGCAACGCGGGGTGATTGTTCTCTTTAAGAAAGAACATCCAATTTGGGGACTGAAGAAATCCCAAGAAATTTTGCCAGAGTTCTTTAGTTTGAACGCCACCTCTAACATTTGATCTTTTGTTCTGTTTTAAGGCTACTAAATTTCTATCTTTGCTTTTGTTTCAAATAACTGTAGCAAAAGTCCAAAAATTAATTAAACTGTACCAAATTTTTCATTTTTTTTTTTTTGTGGGGCACCCTGTAAAATTTCTAATAAAAAATCATGTCTCGCTTTTTTTTTACCCATGTATAATAATTTTCTCTTATTTAAAGTACAAAACAACTACTTTTGACGCCAATTTGAAAAATTACCAAGAGTTTCCTCAAACTTTTGAACTGGAGTGTAGATAGATAGATAGATAGATAGATAGATAGATAGATAGATAGATAGATAGATAGATAGATATGAACAGAATGAGATAGATAGATAGATAGATAGATAGATAGATAGATAGATAGATAGATAGATAGATAGATAGATATGAACAGAATGAGATAGATAGATAGATAGATAGATATTTAGATATGAACAGAATGAGATACATAGATAGATATGAACAGAATGAGATACATAGATAGATATGAACAGAATGAGATAGATAGATAGATAGATAGATAGATATGAACAGAATGAGATAGATAGATAGATAGATAGATAGATAGATAGATAGATAGATATGAACAGAATGAGAGAGAGAGATAGATAGATAGATAGATAGATATGAACAGAATGAGATAGATAGATAGATAGATAGATATGAACAGAATGACATAGATAGATAGATAGATAGATAGATAGATAGATAGATAGATAGATAGATAGATAGATAGATGTACCTCCAAAAGATTCGCTAAAAACGAGCATACAAGAATAAAATAAAAGGTGCTCAAAACTCAATGAAAACAAAGTTTCATCATCAGAATATTTCTGTTATTATAAAGACGAAAGACCAAAGGATTTTTCTTATGTAAAAATTACGTTTTTAATACTTTTTAGAACTTTCGAAATTCTTGCAAAAATCAGAAAATTGTCGGATTTTGATTAAATGAATTTCTATCTTTGCTTTTGTTTCAAATGACTGTAAAATTCCAACAATTAAATAAACAGTAACAAATTTTCTGTTTTTTTTTTTAGTGGGGCACCCTGTAGATGGTGATGGTAATTTTCTTTAGCAATAGAGATGTTTTAATTCCCGAACACAGCCAGCACAGTGTGTTCGTGTTCATAATTGATATTATTAAGTGTTGGTTTCTTAAGTTTTATTATTAAGGCTTCGATTATTTTTAAGCGTTTTCTGCTATTAGATGAGTGTATTATGTTAGTGTTTTCTACGAGTATGTTGTCGTCTGGTAGACCTGCGTTTGTGTTTAAATTTAAAACCATTTGGGCAGTTCTTATACACTCTATGTCCCAAAAGAGAAATCACTTTTACGTATGCAAGAAAAATATAATAAAAAAAGTTAATCTCAATACCTTGACAGTCATCTTCAAAGAAACACACACACACACACACACACACACACACACATATATATATATATATATATATATATATATATATATATATATATATATATATATATATACTTTAAAATCCTACTAATATATAATAGATATCATCAGTCTTATTGATAGTGTTATTATCATTTTGTGATCTTTTTCTTCCTCGAATTTCATTAACCGGCCTATTAAATCCACATATTATAAAAGCATACGTCTTTCGTTTTAATTATAACCATATAAATATATATATATATATATATATATATATATATACACTACAGTTCAAAAGTTTCAAGCCAGCCCCAGAATTAGCATGGGATGAACTTGACAGAAAAGTGAAAAAAAAAAAATTAAAAAGAGCTCTTAGAATCATTGAGAAAAGAATTAAATCACTTATCAAACTTATATTTGAGAATCTTTTGCAACGAATGCCACAAATTTGTGCTGCCGGGAATCTTTAAAAATCTCTAATAAAAAATCTTGTCTCATTTTTTTAACCATGTATAATAATTTCCTCTTTTTGGGCCAATTTAAAAATTTACCAGGGGTCGCCTCAACCCTTTTAACTCTAGTGTATATATAATTGGGTTTTCGGGTAGCAATCGCTTTTTTATAAAAGTTTTATTAGAAACGACAGACAAGGTGCTGTGGTTAGGTTTTTTATATCATTTTTCGTGTTTTCTTATAATTTGTTTCTTTCCTGGATGTAAATTATATAAAAATTGTTCAAATATTTTATATGTACGGGGGCTTTCGACTATACTATTATCAAGGATGAATTTTATTTTTTGCCTTTTAACTGAATGTATGCATTGTTTTATGTATGTATCTAGAGTTATAGGAATGTTTTATTTTCCAAACACGGTCAGCATATTGTGGCCGTGTTCATAGTTGATATGATTGTGTTGACGTTTTCTTTTTTATTAATAATGCTTCCATTATGTTTAGCCTTTTTTTTTACATGTGGATGAGGCTATTATATTTGTATAATCAACGAGTATTTTGCGGATGTAGTTTGGTAGGTCTCCATATAACGAAACACAGCTGTTGTTAGTAAACCCTAGCTATGATAGCGTTGGCAATTAAAAGTGAGAACCTAAAAAGCGTAAGATAAAATGAAGTATAAAACCGAGGTAAGTCAAGTTTAACCGTTATATTGATTTGTCGTCAAATCAGTCACAAACACACTCATATATATATATATATATATATATATATATGTGTGTGTGTGTGTGTGTGTGTGTGTGTGTGTGTGTGTGTGTGTGTGTGTTGGGATCAAATATTGATCTGACTAAATGATAAGATAATAAACAAATAAGAAACGTTTATCAATCTAACATGTTTCACTTTTATTAAAGTTTCAACAGAGAATGAAACATGGAAAAAAATGTTGGTATTTTTAATTCTGTGTTGCTAAAGTAAAAATACCAGAATTTATTTCTTCTTTTTCTCCATATCTTATTGTCTGATGAAGCTTTAATAACAGTGAAACATGTAAGATTGATAAACATTTCCTATTTGTTCCTTATCTTATCACACACACACACACACACACACACACACACACATATATATATATCAACCACACAGTTTCTTCCTTTTTCTATATCTCATTCTCTGATGAAGCTTTAATAAAAGTGAAACATGTAAGATGGATAAACATTTGCCATTTGTTCCTTATCTTATCTTGTCACACACACACACACATACACACATATATATATATATATATATCAACCACACAGTTTCTTCATTTTTTCTATATCTCATTCTCTGATGAAGCTTTAATAAAAGTGAAACATGTAAGATAGATAAACATTTGCCATTTGTTCTTTGTCTATCATATACCGTCTTGAATATTCGAGAAATGTTGGGGAACACAGGTTCGAATCCTGTCTAAGGGCGTATAATTTTCTATAATAAGATTTCTCGAATTTCTCGAAATCTACTTTTAATAAATAAACGGAGCGCCTACTCAGAACGTTTAAGTAATAAAAATCTGTCGGATTCATAAATAAAAAATCCTTTTTTTTATGACCTACGGTGGCCGTTAATAATTAAGTATAACTCAAAACTTTAATGTTAAGATAAAATAGTATTTAATTACAACCGCAAATAAATACTTAACAAGAACAAAGAAATAAAAGTCAACTAAAGATAAATAACCATTTTGAGTGAATACCTTGTTAGTAGCGCGGCCCGGCTAACGTTCGGTAAATTCTAAATCAAAAGCCAAATCATCGACGCACAATAATTCACACTAATTCGACTGGATATAGTCACACATATAGTTCAATAGTCACACAATAATCACTGCAGTCAGTAGCCTGACACCACTATTTATACACCTGGCGGAAAACATATATTCTTAAGTCACGTCCGAACCTCGGTGTCGGTAGTTATTCATTTTCTTCCTATATGACATCTTTCTTTATATATATATGTATGAGTGTGTGTATCTTATTTAAAAGAATAAGCATTTTGTGCTTATTAAATTTATTGATCTATTTGTGCGAATAGCATATCACAAATGTGGCTGCCACAATATATATATATATATATATATATATATATATATATATATATATATATATATAAGGGTGTTCCAATAACTCGGACCGATTTAAAATGTGAATTAATTTTAAGCGTCTAGTGATTTTTCTTTTTCTTTCAGATTTAATAACTTAAATCTTTGGTAATTTCAGCCATGGAAAGATTAACAATCAAACAACATGTTAAAGTTATCGAAGCCTATTATGAAAATGGACGTTCAAAGAGAAATGCAATGAGAAGTTCCCAGGTCACATCATCTCTCGAAACAGCGAAGTCAATTGGCCACCACGATCGTGCGACTTGACGCCTTTAGATTTCTTCCTTTGGGGTTATCTCAAAAGTAAGGTCTATGCCAACAAGCTAACAACAATTCAACAGCTGAAGGATGAGATAATAAGGTATATTGGTGAGATCGTGGAGCAACTATGCATCTGGAGACGTCATCAAAAATTTTGACCATCGAGCGGAGGTGTGCCGCCGAAGCCTTGGCGGACATTTGGGCGATAATATTTTTCACACATAATTGCCATGACTTAAATAATATGATTCAATAGAGAAATAATTAAATTTTCATCAATAACACTGATTTATTTACTGCTGACTTTGATCCGTCTTAATGAAACACCCTTTATAAGGGGATGCATCAGTAGGTATACAGTATCGAGAAACTAAACGAGCGCACAAAATGTATTGTATTGATTATATAAACATATCAATAATAACATATCATTAATAAGTATAACAATTAAAAACATCATCCCTCAAATGTTCAGACTGTTTGCCTCCATTATTTGCAAAACATTTATTATTATTATTTATTAAAAAATGAAAATGATAATAAATGGATTATATTAGGTTGGTGCAAAAATAATGTCGTTTTCTCACATGAAGTTGAACGTCAAAAAACGACATTATTTTTGCACCAACCTAATAATTAAAAAAAAAATGAAAATAGGGATATTGAAAATGATTTTTATGTATTAAATGAATTCTAGTATTAAATAAAGAAATGTCTGTGTCTGCTTAAATAATGAATCATACACACAAATACACATACACACACATACACACACATACACATACACACAAATACACATACACACACATACACATACACACAAATACACATACACACACATACACATACACACATTTCTTTCTTCGTTTTCGGCTCTGATGAATGGCGAAACGAATAATCAAATCTATTTTCAAAGAAACGCTTTGCATTTGTCAAATATATTAAAAGCTTTGCCAGGACTCTATATCCTATTTTAAACACACACACAAACACACACACATATATGATAGAATAAAGAACAAATAGGAAACGTTTATCAATCTAACATGTTTCATTTTTATTCATTTAATCATTTTATATATTTAGAAATTTTATCAATTAGATTTATAAACGTTTCCTATTTGTTCTTTATCCTATAATTCTGTCGATTCATATCCGTATTTGATTCCAATTCGTGTATATATATATATATATATATATATATATATATATATATATATATATATATATATATATATTAAAAAGAAGAGAGGTACCGCAAACTTTTTTGGTTGTAATGTGGGTTTTTAAAAAAATATTATTCTTGAAAAATAAAGAGTAATATTTTTTTAAAAACCCACATTACAACCAAAAAAGTTTGCGGTACCTCTCTTCTTTTTAATATACACACTTTTCTCTCGTTCGAACCATTATAACCTCTTCACATTATATATATATATATATATATATATATATATATATATATATATATATATATATATATATGTTGTCCCTTGAACCGCCTAGAACCGTGAAACAGCCGGATAGGAAACTGGAAGTTCACATGAAATTTTAAGTTGTGAAAAAGAACACTATTTGAGTATCGATATATAAAACTTATTTACATATATATATATATATATATATATATATATATATATATATATATAAGTTTTTTGTACAGAATAATAATAGCTAGGAAAAGACAAAATTTATATGCCATTTTTTAAAAGAAAAAGCTAAAAGAAAAAAACAACCGGTTTCGTCCCGGGACTTATCAAGTTTATTTTTTTTCTGGTAATTTAAAAAGCGTATAAATTAAATTTAAATTAATGAATGGAATGGAATGAAAAAAAAATGAATTTCAAGAAACTAGAGTCCAATAACATTCAGACCCAGTAAGCATTCCCTCTCTTTACAAAGGGAAGGCCCACGGGATCTGATATACAAGGATTCTAGATATATATATGTCAAAGTTCACACTGTGGGGAACACCAAGCAGCTACAGTCTGTATCATGCTCGATCACAATTTTCAGGACAGACATGCACTGCTTAGTGATCCTGTTTTTGACGAAGCTAAGTTGAAGTCTATTGAGAAATTAAACATTTAACCTGTCCCCAAATCATATACATTATTTTTTTTATATTTAGCGGATGAAATGTAGACGCAAATGTAACAGGTATTATTTTTTTTAAATATTTTTTTCTAAACGAAATTTAAAAAAAGGAAAAAATATCTGAACATTTAAGTCCCCATTTTTTTTAACCAAGAAAATTGTGAAAAATAAAATCCTAGTGTCAATGAGAGTAACGAAAAATATATTAATGCCTAGAATTGGTTAATGGTTACATCGCAGAAGAATTGACAAGAATATGGTATATTTTGAAAATTTAAGTACAATACTTCGTACTGATACTAAAGATAATGGCTGGTTACTTTCGTTTTCCGATCACACCCGTCTACTAGACGCTTGCTTTATTTCTTTGTATACAGCAAATTCTGCTCAGTCTCTTCCCCAGAACTGTTGCATTATGGATACACACTCCCGAGAGAATGCTTCCCAGATCACTACAATGTTAACTTATTCAAGTCGAAGGTCAACTGTTATCAATCCTACATAATCTCATAAAATACTCCGCTTGCTTCCCCTCTGTACGCCGTTACGACTACCTTCTTTAGAAATACTGTGCCTTGAGTAACTCTTGGTTATTGTAGTCGGAGAAGAATTGGAAAAGTAAAGGCCCTCTTTATTTTTAATTTGCAATGCATTATTTACATTATTTAAAGTCGAACTAAAATCATTGTTGTTATTAACATTGTTTCGGCTGTTGTGCCCGACCTTCTTCAGGTGTCTGTCGATCCGTATAGCCTCCAGGAAATTTCGAACTGAGACTTTTACTTAATCTACGGGCTAGTTTGTTCTTGTTGGGTTTGAGAGAATTAATGTGTTGGTTTGTGAATTTGGCGGCGTAGTAATTGTGAGTTCAATCTCTGGTTCGGGTAGTGCAGATTCAGAGTGATTGAAAACAGAACGAGCAAAACTGATCGATACATAAAAAAGAAACAAAAACAAAAAAAAACAAGATGGAACTAGATGTGGACAACGGAACGCGAAAAATCTCCTATAGATTAAAAATAAAAAGGTTCAAATCAACATTCTCTGAAGGTTACTCCAAACAACAGACACCTGAAGAAAGTCGGAGAGAACAACGACCAAAACATTGTGATAATAATAACAAAAATAAAGGCGTTAGTTCGATTGTAAATAATATAAATAATGATAACTGTTCAGCCTAGAATTTCAGGTAGAAAATGCAATACATTTCTATAAGAAAAAAATCATTTTAAGCCGACAGCAAATGTTCGTGAATTGTAGAACAAAAAAAAATATCATCTTCTTCTTCTTCTTCTTCTTCTTCTTCTTCTTCTTCTTCTTCTTCTTCTTCTTCTTCTTCTTCAATATATATATATATATATCATCTTCAATATATATATATATATATATATATATATATATATATATATATATATATATATATATATATATATATTAGTATATTAAATCAAAAACATCTATAAAATAGCTGCACAATTGCGATCGTCTTTCGACACATATCAATGCGTCTCATCAGGTGATTGTAAATTACTGGCGAGTGAACGATTAATTTAATTTCATATATATATATATATATATATATATATATAGGATAAGAACAAATGGAGTATAATTCCTCTGTCTGTAGTATTTTTTAATTTTAAAAAGGGCTTAATACAGATTAAAACAAAAACATTTTAAAAATCGCTACACTATAGTTTTCATCTGAAAGTGATTTTAACGTTTTTGTTTTAATCTCATTAATAAATAATATAAGTGTGTGTGTGTGTGTGTGTTTTGTTTGTGTGAGTGCATTAATTCCTGACCAGAGACAATCCTGTTTTCTCAAGGTCTGCAATGTGTAAAATAGGTGCAGAAACAAATTTTAGCTAAAGTAACTGGAAAAGTCTCTATTTCGTTAAAATTTTTCTCTTACGTTTTAGTGAAGAAAGAAAAACACTCATATCAAATAGGGAAGTGAGGCAGGGTGTCCAGTCTTTGGGCAACGGTTAAAAAATGGAAATTCAACTTGCAGAGTTCAAATGTAGCCAAATATAATGGAAAATATCGCTTTCATTAAATGTGTTCCATAGAGACACTGTATTGTTTGTTTGCATGTCTCCCTCTCTCTCTCTCTCTCTCTCTCTTTCTCTCTCTGTCTACACACACGCACACACAGACACACATATGTATATATTAAACAACTGATATTTTGAAAAGTCGTTCATTAAAATTCATCGACACACAGAAAACGTCCGTCATTTCATATAGTATTTGTCTTAAAATTATTTGTTACCTAAAAACAAATATATATATATATATATATATATATATATATATATATATATATATATATATATATATATGAGAGAGAGAGGGGGGAGAGGGGGAGAGAGAGATATTAAAAGATTAACATGTTGCAAAATAAAATCCTTAGATTTACTTTAAGAAAATCTATCAGAGGATGGGACACTTTGGTAAAGAATATTTTTCCTTTTTTATCTTTATTCATATATATATATATATATATATATATATATATATATATATGTACTAAAAGTATTAATGTAAGTAATATGTTTCAATTACATGATTGATGTCACCTTCAGCATCCCCACTCCAGAGTTTCGCAGACGGACCTGTTCGTCCACTCTTCAGGGATTATCAGCCGTTTACTGCTTGTATTTTTTTCAGTTTTTTTCTTTTTACAGACGATCCTTAAAAATCCATTCGGTTATAATTTATTTCATGAATATATACAAAAATTCATCTCTTCAGACCGAAGTTTTTTTTAATATATATATATATATATATATATATATATAATTATATTTTATTAGATATGAAATATATGTTCCATAAAGACCTTGTATTCTCTCTCTCGCTCTCTCTCTCTCTCTCTCTCTCTCTCTCTCTCTCGATACACACATACACAAACTCACGCACACACACACATACACACATCTATATGTGTATGTGTGTTTAAATGTGTGTGTATATATATATGTATGTGTGTGTACAGAGAGAGAAAATACAATGTCTCTATAAACATATATTTCATGTATATATAGGGTCGTGTCTCGTCAACGTATTTTATGTGTGTGTATATATCTAAATACGTCTGAGCCCTTATGTATGTTCGGATGATTTCGCGTGAGAGGCGACTAACATGTTGAAATGAAACTATAAAAATGTATACATTTCTGTCTGGGGTTCTGAACATCCCTTTTAACATAATTTCAATGAAAATATAAATTAAATAGCATATATATCTTTTATTTTTATTTTTATATTTTCATATTTTTATATTTTTATATTTTTTCTCCTCGGTAATTCTACAATTTAAAACTTAATGGAGATTTGATTTAGATTTCTAAATAGGTAATTTTTAATTTTTTACTTTTAATCTTAATTTCAAATTTTATAAATCTTTTAATATCTATGATAACCTTGCTCTGGAGCCTTCTAGATTTTCATGGAGTCTTCTAGAAGTTGTTTTTGTTAAATTGTATGATTGTATGTTATACTATAACTATTAACTGTTAAATGCGTTAAAATACATAAATACTAGCCAATTACTTCATTTGCAGGTGGTGTAATGGTTAACAAGCTTGTCTCGCTAGAACAATTACGACTAAGTAGTGAGTTCGATCCTCTAAGGGTGCCTCTTCTTTTGGCCTTGTGCCTTATCTAAGCTACGCTTGGAAAATCACTACTTCATTAGCAAATTGAAAAAGAAATCTTTGTGTGTGTACGTGTGTATGTGTGCGTGTGTGAGAGAGAGAGAGACAATACAATGTCTCTATGGAACACAACTTTTATGTGTATCTGTGTGTGCGTATATATATTTCTTCATATATATATATATATATATATATATATATATATATATATATATATGTGAAGGAATACAGTTTTAAGGTGTGTTATATTTATGGGATAAAGTGCTCAATATCAGAGATAGAGTGTATGTAAATATAAATATAAAAGTGAACATTGAAATCAACACTCAGAGGCGACAGGCTGTTTCATGCTAAACGCAATAGTCAAGCCGGTATTTACTCGACCGCCCTACGAGACAGGATGTGGTACAAGGCCGGTTTTTATGTGGGGCTATCCGAGCCCGTAGGCTCGGGCAAAAATTCCCCGTAGACCCTGCATACACGGTCATCGGGTTTGTCTACCTCCCCAGACGAGACACTGCCCGAAGGCATAGCCTCGTCTGGGTTCCTCTCTGCCCGAAGGCAGAGAGTTCGACATAATAGTCAGGTCACGTACGTTATGTTATTTTTTCTTGACTATTTATATATACGGGTCAGTAATGCATTGTTAGTAGTCTAAGTCCTATATATATATATATATATAGGACTTAGACTACTAACTAAAAAAAACATACTTCAATATATATATATATATATATATATATATATATATATATATATATATATATATATATATATATATTGAAGTATGTTTTTTTTTTGTCTTTAGGCAAGAAATTACGCTACTGGGCGGTTTTTTCGGCCTACTCGAATGTTTTTAGTCTTTTCTTTTTTTTACCATATTTTTCACCAGATATCAATTTGTTTTAATATATTTTTATTTACAAATTGTACTGTCCACTGTAATTTTTACACCTCTGGAGTATAGACATTAACATAATACATACATACATATACATATATATATATATATATATATATATATATATATATATATATATATATATAATTAAAAAGAAAGAAAAGTAAGATATATAATTTGGTGTTCCTATTGATATTTTTATTTTTACAAAAATTTACAGAGCATAAATATTATAAATTAACGGATTTAAAGAAACCATATTTTAAATCAGTTAATTTATAATATATATATATATATATATATATATATATATATATATATATATATATATATATATATATATGAGGAGGAGAGAAGAGGTGGTTTCCTGTCTTTCTCAAGGGGATTTGCGCGTAAGTTAATATAACGAACACAACTGGAATTCGAACTGGTATTCACAATCGTCACCTATCTAGGTACTAACCAGGTTCAACGTTGCTTAACTTTGTTGATCGTACGAGAACCAATGCTTCAACGTGATATGGCCGTAATTCACGCGAGTGTGCGTGTGTGAGAGAACGTGAGAGTTAGCGAGACAGAGAAAGAAATCGCGATCCCGCGAAAGAGAGAGAGAGATCACGAAAAATCGGTTCAGAGGAAGAAATGAAAAAGCGACTCAAATGTGAATAAGGCTATATCTCTTCAGGACGTAGGCGGTCGTGGCTCGCTACAGTTCCTTTTCTTTATTATATATGAATTACCATGGATTCTTGCTAAAAGAGTGTGGTAGATTTCTTCATGACTTGGTATTCAGAATTTTTGTTCTCTTAGACTGGTTACCACTCAAAGCCAGTCCAGTCTACCATTCTATTTAACCATAATTGTAGGGACAAAAAACGGATTTATGCGAGACGCGTATTCGCACAAAAGTAAACGCAATATACTAACCTGGAATTTGAACTCAGCTCACCGATTCCGCCTTCTGCGCCGATATTTATTACACCACCCACACATCCGATCAAGGTGAATAATACTGGGGACTATTAATTGATAGACGATAGCCTCCTAAGCATGGAAAGCGAAATGAGAACAACCTACTCCGAATACAGGATTCGGTTCAAAATTCATTAAAGATTACTTAAAGCAGCAAGAAATAGCTGAAGAAGGTCGGAAAGCAGAACGACTGAAACATTGCGAATATAACAATCAACATAAACATGCTGGTCTGAATCTTTTTCTGTTTCTACGTGCCGAATATATATATATATATATATATATATATATATATATATATATATATATATATATATATATATGCGTGTATGTGTATGTGTGTGTGTGGCCTGACGATATATATATGTATATATATATATAGGTGGCCTGACGATCGTGTTTAGCATGAAACAGTCTGTCGCCTCTGAGTGTTGACTTCAATGCCCACTTTTATATTCTATATTTACATACGCTCTATCTCTGATATTGAGCACTCTATCCCATAATTATACATAATTGGAGATGTCGATTGACGTTGCATTTGAATAGTTGGAGATTATAGTTGTCAGGGAAACAGGAATAAGGCAGGGAGTTCCACAGGCGAGAGGTGCAAGATATGAAGCTATTGGAGTAGAAGAGACGTCTACATTTAACAGTTTCAACAGTGAAAGGGTGAGAGCGGGGTGCCAGCCTCGTAGGACGCTTGAATTCATGAAGCCTGGGAATCAGCGAAAGCAGCTCATCGGAACAATTACCGTGAAAGTATTTGTAAAAAAGACAGAGCGAGGCGAAGGCGCGTCTGTGCGAGAGCGACTGCAGACGAGATGACAGATCAGGGCTAATTACGTTGCATATCCGTTTCTGGATCTTATCAAGAACTCCGAGGCAAACCGAAGGGGCTCCAGACCATGCTACTAGGGTGGCATATAGGTCCCACCATTTTACTGTTGAAATAGTTAAATGTAACCACCTCTTCTACTCCAACAGCTTCTTCTCTCGCACTTCCCAGCAGTGAAACTCCCTTCCTCTTATTTGCTTCTCCGATAACTACAATCTTCAAAAATTTAAACGTAACTTTCATCGTCATCTTCTGATGCCTCGATCCCCGTTTTCCGTTTTATCCTTTCCTCACTTCCCCCTATACTCAGCCTTTTCTCTTACATTCACTCTCTGTAACCCCTTGCGGATTAGTGGCTCTCCGGCCTGGCTTGGTTTGAAATGCTTAAAAAATACACACTTCAATTTAAAACTGTTAGGCTGGGAGTTGTACAATTCAAAGAAACTTTTGCCCATGAAATCGTAATAGTTAATACTGTTCATTTCAACTCCTTCATCGATTTTGAATGGTACAATAATTGTTTGACCGAAATTCCAGCTGAAAGGTGCTACCCCTCCCTGTCCTCTTTTAGCCATAGGCACATCTGCATCGAATCCATCCTTTAGTCCATCCATCAGATCCATCGAGTATCACCTGAGATTCATCCGTGAAAATTTAAAGTTTCCGATATACGCTGTTAAATGTACAATCCAAGATACAACACAAAAATACTCGTTACCATAGTTTGTAGTGCCACGGATTCTGCCTCAGCAACTCAACGATAAATAGCAACAAAGGTTTGATGACTCGGCTGCCTTCAGTCTGGAAACGCAATCTAATACAGCCGTACAGCCTCGCGTCCAATACCATGGTAATCATTACATCTGCCTGCTCACGATATGAAAATCCAGCCATTGTTATACGGAACACTTCTCAGTTAACTCATTGCTACACACGTTAAACGTCGAAGACAGACTAGCCGCAAATGTACACGAATGACAAATGTAACCTAGTCCATATAGCATCATAGCGCCATCTACCGTAAAGTTTCTATTAAACTTAATAACTCAAAAATTAAGGACTTGCGGGCATATGTTTATATGTACTTTTGCCTTTGTTTTGGCGTGAGGAACCGCCCTAAAGTTTGTAAAAGTATTTTTGATACACCCTATATATATATATATATATATATATATATATATATATATATATATAATTATTTATTTAAATATTATAACATAAATATGTTATAAAATCACTACAAAAATAGCCATTTTGTTTCAACACTTCTGGTGTCTTATCAAGTGATGATGTTGAATGTAGAATATATATATATATATATATATATATATATATATATATATATATATATATATTTAAAGACATTTATAATATGTTTAACGTTCTTTTTATAAATGTCTTTAAATAAATTGTCGGACTATGTCCAATTCAAATATATATATATATATATATATATATATATATATATATATATATATATATATATTGTCATTGATGAAATCTTAAATGACTCATAAACCCGCAAGCCATTCCACATTAAGTACAGTCGAGTCTTCCAAGAGCAACCTGAATATCTATACGTTTAGTTTTATGACGCTGAGTGTGTCTACGAGCTGCCCTACAGACTTTGTTTCAAAAGCTGGAGAAAAGTCCTAATGTGTATCATATTGGTAGAATGCAATGTTTCTGTATCCACGTTTGTGGCTGTGGATGTTTGCCCTCAAGAAGCAGACGCGACCACATTCATCCCACGAGAGCGCATTCCTTTGTACCCCGACGAGAAGAGGCTCAACGTAAACAACTCTGTTGTTCATAAATCCTTCAACACCAACAGGCACCACGCCTGCTTGTCGGACACAAGAAGTTCCCTGGGGTTTGTCTGTACGCTGTCCCCTTTAAGTGTCTCCTTAAGGTTGTCCTTAAAACGTTTTCACGGCTTGGCTTGATTGAGCTCACCATACAGAACCTGTTTCAGCTTGCGCGCGTCATCTAAGCGGATAAGATGACCAGCCCCTCTAAGTTGGTACTTCATAACTTATTATTTTAGCTAGCTGCAATATTCTCGTATCTAGCACAGGTGACAGCCGTATATAACACGCAAGCATCGCTGGTGGAAATGCCTGAGACGTTGGTAGTCCTGTGTATGACGATAAACTACATCCGGCAGCAAGGCCTCTGATCGGGAGATTGGAGGTTTTGGGGAGCATGGAGCCACCTCTTAATTGATCTTGTTCCTAGGATCACCCTCATCCGGAGTGATGGCACTTGTTAGGGTCCCAACTATGTGCAAATAGTGAACCCCCAAACAATAACAAAACCCTATGAAATTATAAAAATACATTTTTTTTATATAAAAAATAAAAGCAATACATTTTTATATAAACAAAATTACTAATAATACCTATTTATTGTAAAATTACCAATAATACATCCCTCAACATGAAAAAAACTCTTTCATGACCTTAATCCATATAATATCCTACAATTTCATAAAGAGATCAAACTGTTTACCAAAATACAACTTCAACAAAACTACAACATAAACACACACATATCACCGCCTCTAGTAATTAAGTCCACACAAACATGTATATACACAAAAGTTGAGTATCATCTACCATGTATTCAATTGTGAGAGAAGAATAACATTTATTACTTCCAAGCTCCCAATAAGATTAATCTTCGGCGTTAAATAACCCATAAAGAGTTGATATGCCGTTAAACAAAATTAAATCAGTCGAGACGTTGGGTATGACAATGGTAGGTTGTCCAAATCTCGCATCCATATGACAGCGTTGATAGTACAAATACTTGGCAGACCTCTAATTTGGTTGCTGTTTTAACGTCTGATCGGGACCAAAGAGCTTACTGAACACATCACGAGCCTTCGGAAGGCTATAACTGATTTCTTCGTCAAGTGTATTATGCCTAGAAAATCTTCTACGACTTCTAACTTTTTACCCTTGTCGTAGATCGTTGGTGGAATATACAGCCTGCCTGGCGCTGGTTGTAGCATAACGACAGTCTTTTTTAGACTAACTGTTAGTCTGAACTTAACGGCAGAGTAGCAGTTCATCGGGAGCTTCAGTTCCGCCCCCGCATGTGTTACAAAATCGAACTCATTAGGAGAAAAGATCACTAATCATAGTCATAAAAGTTTTCGTCACTAAATGAAAAGGTGGGTGTTAATCAACCTTCCTTTTTTAAGATAACAGCTATACAGGGTGTTCGGGCTAAATTTGACAGTTTCTTTTCAAAGCGAATATCTAAGCCAAAAATCGATTTATTGGGAATATAGAAAAGTGGCATGCAGGTTATAATAATCAAAATTTTCACTCAAAGAAGTCATCCTCAGCATCTACCACAGCATCGATCTGACTCCGGAATCTGGCACATGCGACCTACAGGGTGTCCCTACGGAGAGCCTCAAACACCTCCTTAATCCTGTCTATCAGCTGGGCCTTGATTTTATGGGCAGTGCGGTTGGTGCGTTCCCAATAATAATCAATGGGATTACAAAAAGGAGAGTTAGGGGTTCAGACGGTGGGGCTGGTGAAGTCATAAAATTTTTTCACTTCAGACTCTTCCTGGAGGTGTGGCAGAGAGCTGAATCTTGCGGTCACACATCTAGTCTCCCAGTAGCCACCCTCTCCAACCAAGACTTGACCACGGTGTTCAGGAACTGCAGATAGACTTGCGAATTGAGCCTGAGACCTTGTTTAAAGATGTGAAGTGGCATGGCATAACTCTCTGTAGACACACCCAAAAACTGTCACAATTTGGGGAAATTTGGTCTTCATGACACGAGGAACGTCATATTAATTGTAGGCAAGCCATCTGTTGTTCTGGTGTTGTGCAGCTGTTTCTGACAAACATTCTTTCCATCAAAGAAACATTGTCACTAGTTTAACAGGATGTTTCATCTTGTTTAGTATTTTCTTTTGATTTCTCAGACGGTTTTCTCGAGCCTTTTCTGAAAGAAGTTGACATTTACACCTCTTGTATGGCTGGTAGCGGAAGTTCTCATTCAAGTCCAGCTTCATGGTGGAAATTGCAGCACCCATTTCCCGCACTAAAGCCCGCATTCGCTTGCCTGGGCCTTCCATCACTTTCTCCTGCAACTGTTGGATGAATTCTGGTGTATGAAGGCAACCAGAACGTCTGCCGTGTTCTTTTCTACAAGCCACGCCCACGTCGTCTTCGTTCAGCTCTCCATTTCACGTCTTAGTGATTTCACGGTATTCAAAGAGCATTGAAAAGCTTCCATGATTGCGACATTTTAATGCCCGGTACGAATCTTCAAAACCCTTTCAGGTGGCTTCCACTCGTCCAGCTCAGTTAATTTTGACACCTTTAAAAATGTAGTGATTAACTTTCACAACGTTTACAGATATTCAAAACCAATTTTAAAAAATTAAATTCTGTCAGATTTAGCCCGAACACCTTGTATAGATGCCGGCATCGCAACGAGAGAATTCCTGTAAAATTACAATAGCAAAGAAGATCGCAGATAGCGTAGACACAAGAAGACCACCTTGCTTAATACCAGCCCCAACAGAAATGGGTTCTAATAGTTCACCGTTGACACAAAACCAGGCTTTTATTTTGTCATGTAAAGATCTGATGAGTCCTGTTAACATTTCATGACATCCTAGTTTTAGAAGAATATTCCAAAGCATTGGTCAGTGTCAAAGGACTTCGCGAGATCGATGAAGCCCTGGTAGAGATCAGCTTGTTATCCTCTGCAGGTCTCTTAAAATTGTCGGTCCGTAGATATCATATCTGCTGATCCTCGATTCGGCCTAAAGCCACATTGCGACGCTGGCAGAGTGTTTGGTATAGAATGGTCCGACAATCACTTAAGAATTTCCTTGCAAAACATTTGCCAACAACCGACAACAGGGTAGTTATCGTGCTAGACAATTTTCCTCTCCTGAATCTATCTTACATATCTATAAGTCTACCATTTGTCCATGCTTAGAATATTTCTGCTACATATGATCCAGTGTTCCTGTTATATATCTAGAGATACTTACATATCTATATCTACCATTTGTCCATGCTTAGAATATAGCTGCCACATATGGGCCAGTGTTCCTGTTATATATCTAGAGATCTTAGATAAAATCCAAAGAAGAATCAGCAATATTATTGGTCCTGATCTGGCGTCTCGACTTCAATAACTTCAATAACTTCCCAACCATCGCCCTGTGCCTTTTCTGTGCCTTTTCTATAAATACTTTCATGGTAATGTTCGGATGAGCTCTTCGCCAGGGTACCGACATTTATGAATTTAAACGCAGTACTAGATTGGCGGCGAAGTCTCACCAACATACAGTTGAGTTGGCTAGATATAACCGTAAGTTCTATGCTAACAGTTTCTTTTCTTGCACCTCTCCATAGTGGAACTCTCTACCGGCTCCATGCTTTCCAGCCAACTTTAATCTTCAAAAATGTAAATGCAATGTCAATCGCTTTCAACTATCCTCCTGATTACTCTTGTGTTTTTGCTCCTTAATAATGTTTCCGTTTTCTAATTCTTCCACACACAGTAACCCCATGTGTCTTAGTGGCTTTACTACCTTGTTTGGGTTGAAATCGATTTAAAAAATTGCTTTGGTATCCTTCTTATATAAAGAAACAAGAATCGAATTCCTCTACTCTTGTGGAGTTTCTCCTCTCATTCACACTCTATGAAAAAATGGTAGATAGCAGCCGCAATACCTTAGCAACAATGTAATCGCTTCCAGGACCGTTCCTAGTATCCCAGATCATTTATCTTAGTAAAAGATCCCTTTAGTATTCATATAATCTTTTATTTAAATTTCTTGAAGTTTCTCCTGTATATTCCTTGTGGCAATTATTATAAAGTTATTCCTCCTTCAAATTTGAGATTATTATTTTGTTTGTATTAAGTCTTTTATTGTTTTAAAAGTAGTTGTAACAAAAATTGTATGTTAAGCAGAGATAAATTCTTAAAATTCCACTGAAATTGTTCTTGATATTAAAAAACTATATTACGTTGTCATATATATATATATATATATATATATATATATATATATATATATATATATATAAAAGTGAACATTGAGGTCAACACTCAGAGGCGACAGTCTGTTTCGGTCTGAGGATTGCGTCCAGCATGAAACAGCCTGTCGCCTCTGAGAGTTGACTTCAATGTTCACTTTTATATTTATATTTACATACGCTCTATCCCTCATATTGAGCACTTTATCCCATAAATATAACACACCTTAAAACTATATTTCTTTATATATATATATATATATATATATATATATATATATATATATATATATATATATATATATATATATACACGAATATATATATATATATATATATATATATATATATATATATATATATATATATATATTCGTAAAATGCATCTATTGTATGCTTTAGTACACATCATCAATGATGTTTCTAGCCGAGTTTCATTAGGGGTTGTGTTGCTTTCATGTAAACAAAAATAAAATTTTAAGGTGTTTGAAAAGTTTAATTTGGAAAGAATAAATATTTTGTTGATCATATGGAAGTTAAATACTTGTAAATGTTTGTTTTGTATAAATTATTAGATAATCGGTTTCAAAAAGACAGGCTGTTCCGTCTCCACTGTCGATAACTGACCCGTTTCATTCTATGTTCGATTTAATTCATATGTTTATACCGATGATTCTTGATATTTGTGATCGGTATGTTTGGGCTAGAAAATAATTTGGTTTTATTGGCTTCAGATTTTTTTTATATTAAAATTATTGCCATACTCATGGCGGTAAGAAACGAACACATTGAGTGTGTTGTTTTGTAAAAGATCCCTTTTGTATTCATATAACCTTTTATTTAAATTCCTTGAGGTTTCCCCTGCGTATTCCTTGTGGCAATCATTACAGGTGATAAAGTTTATTCCTCTATTAAATTTGAGCTTATGATTTTGCATTAAGTCTTTTATTGTTTTAAAAGTAGTTGTAACAAAAACATTTATTTTGATCTTAGATAAATTCTTTTCAAATATAGTTGTGATAGAGTTGGTAGGTAGGATAATATATTTTGG
Source organism: Acanthosepion esculentum (assembly GCA_964036315.1). Lineage (NCBI taxonomy): Eukaryota > Metazoa > Mollusca > Cephalopoda > Sepiida > Sepiidae > Acanthosepion > Acanthosepion esculentum. Next base: position 85,071,114 of record OZ038495.1, read on the forward strand.
TTCGTTGGATTTGTTACATTGTCTACTCTTCTATTTTGAAATCTTTTTTTTTATATTATTACTTTGTTTTGTATTTGCAACAAATTTTGTAGTTGTAACAAAATTTACGTTAAGCTTATATAAGTTCGAAACTATAATCATACCCATTAGGGTTAGCAACGAATGTATTGAGTTTGCTGTTTTGTAAAAGATCAGTGTTTATATAATCTTTTATTTAAATTCCTCGAGGTTTCTCCTATGTATTCATTGTAGCAATCATTACAGGTCTCCCACAGCTTATTACTGTTTTGTTTTGTTTTAAGCTTAGAAAATTATTTTCAATCTTTTTCGTGTAACGCGTTTCATCCATAAGGGCTTCATCAGACTTTCAAATTTTAAACTTTTTTTTTTAATATGCATTTGGGAATATAGTCTAGCCGATTTCATTTAGTCTCTTTTTCTTTTTGTTCATGTTTCCACCACTTTTCTTATTAAATATCCTATATTGTGATAATTGAAAATCAGTCAAATATCGTAAGAATTTGAACGTAAATCTACTGTGGATGATCTAGCGATTAAAGCACTTTCTATATACTTTTGTCTAAGTAAAATGTTTTCTCTTTTAATTACAGTAGCATTTTAAAATTATGGTCAGACTAAATACAGTGAGCAACTAATACATTGAGTATATTGTTTTGAGGATATCCCTTTTGTGTTCATATAACCTTTTATAAAAATTCCTAGAGGTTTCTCCTATATATTCCTTGTGGCATTTATTACAGGCGATAGAGTAAATATCTCCTTCAAGTTTTAGCTTATTATTATTTTGTTTTCTCTTAAGTCTTTTATTGTCTTAGAGGAAGTTGTAACACATTTTATGACAAATAAGCTTAAGGTTATGTCTTTGCAAATGTAGTTGTGATAGAGTAGCTAGGTAGGTTAATACGTTTTGATTTGTTGAGTTTGTCAAAATGGTTCACACTTCAATTTTGAAATATTTTACAAGCCTTTTGTTTGAAAATATGAAATATTTAGAGTATTGGATGGGGTTAAAACTATCAGTGTCCCCTCTCCTTCATTCGTATATGGAGTTACATCAACGTAAACATCAATTTAGTCCGATGAATTCCTAAAATTTATTTCATTATAGATGATATGAAATAATATACATTTGAAATAGCTTAAATGTATTTTCAACGTATTTTACCCCTTCATATATATATATATATATATATATATATATATATATATATATTGAGGGCTACAAATTAAATAGAATCCGAGAATAATTCCAGATTTTGCTTTGTTGTTATAGTGACAATATATATATATATATATATATGAAGGGGTAAAATACGTTGAAAATACATTTAAGCTATTTCAAATGTATATTATTTCATATCATCTATAATGAAATAAAGTGAATTCCCTAATAATAATACGCTTTTAAACCATTAATATTTAATCAAAGTCATTGCTCTAGATCAGTGTTTCACAACCTATGGCCACATGGCCAAAATGGGCCATGGCAAATTTCAGGTGGACCACAGACTGGGCCACCGGGTTAATATATCGCCCACAGCTTATTGAATGGTCTATAGAGTTTTTATTGATTGTTAATCCTTAACTTAATGAAATTAAATGCATGTAAATAATTTTATTATACTGAGATTATGAAAATTTACTAATTACTTCGCGCTTGAATAACTTTTAATTAGTCAGGCATTAAAAATAACGATTTAAACATGGAGTCCAGGACTTGTGGACTAGTTTTTGTTTTGTGCCATATAGAGGAAAAATTATAAAAATGAAGCTTGATAATAAATAGTCATATCTTTGGAGATGCGAAATATTGTGTGTGAAATTGTGTTTGTCCAATAAATAGACATAATTGTATCTTTATTGGATATATTCTATGTAAAATGGAAGTCATTTTTTTACAGCATAATAATAATTTCATGGGCCACAGAAAAATTCTGGGTTCAAAGTGAGCCACGAACTAAAAAGGTTGGGAACTTCTGCTCTAGATAACAGGAATGAAAGCTCATTAGAACTGATCCGGAATCGTCTCTCTTTCGAGCAATCCCTCTCTGATTAACCATGTCTTCAGGTGTGTAAGCATAAAGCTTGGCAAATTGCGAGTTGGTGAGGCCATTTAACCCATAGTTGGAGGTTTTGAATTCAGGTGGGAATGTCCGGTGAATACGGCGGGTAGAGTAGGACTTCCCATTTAAGCGTTTCCAAGTAGGTTTTCAACCGTTTTGCAACATGTGGCCTAGCGTTGTTATGATGCAAAATCACTTTGTCGTGTTTCTGCTCGTATAGCGGCCGTTTTTTCTTCAATGCTCAAACGCATCAATTGTAGTCAATTGCGATCTCCCGTGATGGTTTCGGTCGGTTTGGGCAGCTCATAATAAACTACAACCAGCTGATCCCACCAAATGCAAAGCAGAAGCTTTGAACCATGGATATTCGGCTTTGCTGCCGATGTTGATGCATGGCCGGGCTTACCCCACAATCTTCTACGTTTAGGGTTATCGTAGTGCATTCACTTTTCATCGCCGATCACGAAACGATGCAAAACGCTTTCCGTTTCTGCCGTTGAAGCAGCTGTTCATTCGTGACAAGACGTCGTTCGACGTCTCTCGGATTCAACTCGTACGGCAACCAATGTCTTTACTTTTGATTCATTCCTAATGCTTTCAAACGTTTCGAAGCTGTTGTGTGATCAACTCCTAATGATTCTGCAAGTTCAGCTTGAGCCTGACATGAGTCTTCATGAAGTAATGCCTCCAATTCTTCGTCTTCAAACTTTTTCGGTGTTCTTCAATATCAAAATCATTATTTTTGAAGCGTCTAAACCAATCTCTGCGTATTGTTTCCGACAGAGCATGCTCGCCGCATGTCTCAACAAGAATTCTGTATGCTTCAGCTGCAGATTTCTTTTGAATAAAATAGTGTAGTAAAAATTTCCCGCAAATACACTTTCTTTTGCACAAAATCTGGCTTGTTTAACGCTATGAAAAACAAAGTTGTTTACACTTCGGCGAAATGACATACACCGAATTCCAAGCTTGCTTATAGTACTGCCTTATAGATGCGGGACTATCTGAAATTACACGCACGCAGTTCTGGAAACGCCATCTGTTGGGAAACAGCGAGAACTTATGTTGATACATGATTCAGATTTTCAATTACCTGCATCAGTCAAAGTTTTCTTCTTTTATGTATCGCGTCTACTCATGGTTCTCCACAATTTCCTTTTCTTTGTGGCTCTTAATAAAGTTCATCTTTTTGCTACCTCTCTTAAACCTTGTTCCGCCATCTGTTTACTGATACTCGCTTTGTAGGTTATGCGTTGTTTTCCTCTGTCCCTCTATCCCTATATCTAACCCGTGAGTATCAGATTTTCAAGCCCTCCTTTATCATTATATGCCCCAGAAACCTCAACCTAAAATTCACTAAGTATGTTATGCTTTGTTTTCCTCTTCCCGTCTTTCCCTCCATCTTTCCCTTGAGTATCAGATTTTCCAAGCCCTCCTTCCTTATTATATGCCACAGAAACCCCAACTGTTAAGTATAACTTTCCTTTTTGTTTCTTTTTTCTCTAAAACTTCGACATTGATCATATGTTCGGGACACGGTATCCTCAGCATCCTTCTGTAGAACTACACTTCATCTTTGAAGAGATCGTCTAGCACTCACTGACATAGGAGGCACATATCACGTAGCGATATAGTACACGTTTCCTTGTTTCTAGAGAAGTTTTCCTATTTCTTAGTATTCTGCTTAGCTTTTGGAAGGCATCTTTCGTTCTTCTAATACGCCTCCGGATTTTGGTGGCACTGTTTCTGTCCTCTGTTAAAACACTTCCCACATATTTAAATTTCCACACTTGTTTGATTTTGGTATCTCCGATTCGCACTTGAGGCTCATCCTTTTGCTAACAACCATGAATTCTGTCTTCTTGCAGTTAGTGTTTAATCCTCTTTTCTCGTTTACCTTTATACGTTCATAGCTCTCCACAACTTCCTGTCCCTTGTAGCTCTTAATAAACTTTCTGTTATTTCTCCTTAACCCTGTTCCGCCATCCATTTATTCAAATCTCATTAAGAACGTTATCCGTTGTTATCCTCTGCCCCTCTTGCCCTCTGTCCCGTGAGTATCAGATTTTCCAAGCCACCTTTCCTCATTATATGCCCCAGAAACCTCAACTGTCTCTTCCTGGTGTTAAGTATAAGTTTCCTTTTTGTTGCTTTTTTCTTTTTTCATTGCTCATATGTTCGGGCCAGGACATCTTTCTGTAGAAGCACACTTCATCTTTGAAGAGATCGTCCAGTATTCACTGACACACAGGAGGACACATATCACGTAGGAGTTTAGTACTCATCTTTTCCTTGTTTCTAGAGAAATGTTCCTATTTCTTAATACTCTGCTTAGCTTTAGGAATGCTTGGCTACCCCAATACGCCTTCGGATTTCGGTGTCGCTTTTTCCTCTGTTAGAAAACTTCCTAGATAGTTAAAACTTAGAATCGTATATGAAAACGAAACGATACCATCGCAACAGAAAACAAATATATAAAGAGTAAAAAAATTTCAAAAAACTAACTTTTGACAATGGGTAACTGGTAAGAATTAAATAAAGTGAAAATAAATGATTTGTTTCTATGAATTCTTTTTTCTTTTCTTTTTTCTTTTCTTTTTTCTTTTCTTTTTTAAAAAAAGGAATGGAAGTAAATCACAAAGAAGGAAAGTACAAAAACAGGAATGACGAAAACGAAATGATTAAAAATATGTACTCAAGTCATATATGATGTAAGCTGTTTATTTAACATGGCAACAAAGATGAGGACAATAGTCCGAATAATGTAAATCGCTGTTTATTTAAGTTATGCTTCCATGTAGCCATACAGAACCATTCTTTAATAGCCACTTTGTTAAAATTATATTAATACGTTGATCATTATTACACAAATCTGAACATTAAGAAGCACAAGCAGATATTTTCTCATTATTACTATATTTTATTGTGCTGGTGCATAATTGTCAGGCGTTTTTGTAGGCGAGTTATTTGTTAATAAAAAATTGTTGTTTTGTTTACTTTTTTAATAAAAATATTTTTTTTCAGGTTATAAAAATGCGTGTTGATAACCATACTCATTTAAAAATACTATTGTTGAACTGTTATGTTTCTTTTTTCATAAGTATTGTTTAAAAATGCCTGATAATTATGCACCAACCCAATATGTTATGTACAGCTGACGAACATCTCGTCCCGTCGGCTTTATCTCGTATCCATGAATCTAATTTCTTCTTTGCTGGTCGCTTTCTTTATAGCGACTGCGTTGACAACTATGAGATGTGTCAGGAAAGAAACAGGACTGAAGTTACGGAATAATTGTCCAAAGTACAGGGTTTCCCGTTCGAAATTATCCTCCTTGAGTCTAACGTTTCTAGAAAGATTCTCCGCAGCTCCGTCGTCACGACCCTCTTGATGGTTTCTACGTCCAGAAAACGGGTCCTCTTGATAGCCCCCTTGATCTTGGGGAAAAGGGAAAAATTACACGTGTCCAGGTCGGATGAGTAGAGAGGTTGCATGGCGAGGTTCATCGTTTTCCGGACGAGGGAGCCATGAAGAAGGCTCTGTGCGACGGATCTGCGGAGATTCCCGGGAGAATCCTTTCAAGAGTGCATGGAAACGTGACAGAAAAGTACGAGATATACAAGAGGGGTATCATTTTGAAGAGGAAAATTTGTAGTTTGGATTTAACCTAAATTCTTTGGTGACTTCAGTCCTGTTCTTTTTCCTAGCACACCTCGTAAGAAGACCAATTCTTGCATGTAAGAGTCGATCGCATTGACTGCATAATAATGTTGGTGGAGGACGAGGTCGATTTTGTCGAGCCTTTCTCTCGTGTAGAAGACTTCTTCCTTTTCTCTACTGGTGACTTCAAAGATTTTGGTTCTGATAGTGACGAAACACAGACAGTTGGTACGGTCTCGGGCTTGTTTCAAACGATTTAAGCTAAAGTCCAGTGGCTTTCTGTGTTTTAAGTTGATCCTTGTATCTTCGAAGTGGTCTTTTCCCTAAAGTGAGCTCGCTGAATAAAATCTGACGTGGAAACTTTGCCTCTTCCATTCTTGCTACATGTCCTGACCATCGAAGACAATGTTTCATGATCGGCGATTCAATGCTTTTGTCTGTTTGGGTCTTTCCGGGACTTTGTTGTCGGTTAATATAATAAACCCATTTGATGGTCAATATTGAACAAAGCTTTTGCTGATGAAATCACTCAAATTTTTGGATGTCGTGACGATACAGTTCTGGTTTCGCAGACATATAGCAAGGTTGTAATGATAACAGCATTATAGACCATATTTTTTGGTGGGTGGGGGTGTTAAGTTCGGATATTTGTTGTTGAAGACGCGTTTGATTAGCTTTCCTAACGCTCCGTGTGCAGCACCAATTCTATGTTCCACATCCTTTTCTTAGGTACACTTGTTTGATAAAAGGCTCCCTAGATATGGAAAAAACACACACTAACACACAACTTGATATTTTTATCATCTCTTGTATTGATACCAACTTGAATTTTCGGTTTGTCCTACCGTCGGTAATTTATTTTAAAGCCATTACTCGAGTAAATGTAAGTAAATTAGGTGAGGAATTTAACACAATCGATTTGTTAGAATAGTTGATTTTACTACATGTCAACACTTCTTGAGTGTATCTATATTGTAACTATTCATACTGTTTACATTGTTCAGACCGTTGTCTCATCTTCATTGCCATATTCAGGACATTTCGGACGTTGTACGGTCCGGCCTTCTTCAGGTGATATTAGTTGGAATTTTGAACCGAACCCTTTATTTAGTCCACAGGGTAGATTGTTCCAATTCCATGTGACGTACCTTTGGATATCTCAGTTTCAGTTATTTCCCCTTGGTAACTCAACTCTCCTGCTTTTTCCCCTCTGTTGTGTCCAGGTATTGAACTCACAATTCTTTCGGTTAAGTCACTTTTGACTCACTCAAACAACGCTTTTATCCACTGAGCCGAAACGTTGTGAATATGGCAATAAAGATGAGAACAACAGTCCGAACAATGTAAATACTGTAAACATGTTGGGTTATTTAGAGTCGAATCTTTCTATGTGGCACCTCGTGAGGATCAAAATCACTACTAATGGGCTACCAGAATCGACTTGTTAACCATTACGCCATGTCGCAGAGGATCAAAATAGATGAACCAATAAGAATAATAAAGAGATGACTCCACACATATTGGAAACAGTGAACTAACTTGAGAGAAGCAAAAATTCAATTGTATGCCTTTAACTACATATAAAAATTATTGCTGGCCATTTTGTTATAAAATGTATTATTGATAATTTTACTATAAATATGTATTATAGGTTTGTTTGTTTAACGGCACATCAACTCCTTATGGGTCATTTAATGCCGAAATTTAATTTTCTTGGGAGTTTGATTTGATTTGTTTGTTTAATGGCATATCAACACCTTATGGGTCATTTAATGCCAAAATTTAATTTTCTTGTGAATTGAGTAATCTTTTTTTTAAGAAAATCTTTTACTGGTATTTTACTATGAAAATGTATTTTAAAACTTTCAGTTTTTTACCCCAGATTGGGGGTTCACTATTTGCCCATAATTGAGACCCTAACAGATGCTACTACCCCGGGTAAGGGTGGACCTAGGAACAACGGCGATTAAGAGGTGGTTCAACACTCCTCAAAACCTCCTGATCAGAGGCTTTGCTGCTGCATGAAGTTTATGGCTATACCCAGGCGGTGTATGTTATTCATGATGACGGTAATCTTTGAGTATAGAATCCAGAGGTTGGCAGTGAATATTTCGAAGACAGTAGGGAAGTGTAGTTCAGGTTAGCAGTGGATATCTCGTTTCAGTAGCAGAGCGTAGTTCTTTCTTCTGTTCTGGTCATCTTTGGTTCTGACAGGTTCGCATTGGACATTCGTAGAGAGTAACCAAAATGGCCGCCGTTATATAAGACGGATTGAATATTTTACGCCTTCTGATTGGTTAACCTTCATTTGGGGGAACTATCAAGTGAGTCCAGTCATTTAGGTTTGCTCATTAGTTATATAATATACTCAAAAATTGTAACAGTGTATTTATTTGAATAAATGTAAGTGCTATTGCCTTTCTTTAAATAAGGCCTACGACCACATCCCGTTGAAACACCGATTCTCCTACGATCACCGAAGTTAAGCAACCTCGAAGCTAGACAGTACCTACATGACTGGCCGCTTGTGAATACCAGGTGCTGTAAATTTGGATGTGCGGTTGGTGTCATGGATAACAGTTCGGAATTGGAAATCCCAGAGCCGAGTTCCAATTCCAGTGGGGTTCGTTATATTCACTTACGTGCAAATACCATCGGGAAAGGTATGAATCCAGCTATATTATCCCCAGCTATGGGTTAATTATTATGATTGTATATGGTAAATCCTTATCTTAAAAAGACTCTTACAATAGTGTACAGAAGAAAATGGTGATATACTCCGAAGGGCAAAAACGCTTTCGTGTCGCATGCTGCTTTTGAAGAAGAAAAAGAAAAAGAGAAAAAGAAGAAAGAAAAACGCTTCACCACTGAATGAGGTCAGCGAGTTCATGTAAATTAGCTTCTGCTCATCAATCGTGGTTCAGGTTTTATCGAGTGGAATGGATTGGATAGAAAAATGCTAATCGATTTCTATTCTCCACCAATCGAAAAACCGATAAGGGTCCAAGAAACTGCTATAAAAGCAATTGACTTTTCCTACACGTGGGGATTTTTGCCAGGAGGCTGTGTGCGTGCGTGTACATGAAGATTTGAACTTTGGGAACTTTTATCATACAAATATAAATACATTTTGTTTTTTACTTTAAATAACCTGCAATGGGTTGATAAACCGTAAAAACGTCTTCCTTTAATAAATAATATTTATGCATTTCAACTATCTTTTTTCGATGAGAAATTATGCTTATTATACACCAATTTATTCAGACAAAGGTCCTAATCTAGGTGGCTAATCACAACCTTGTATCCTCCGGCTTGCTTCAGGTGTTCGTTATTTTGAACGGAACCCTTCGTTCATTTCACGGGTTAGTGTGTTTGCATTCCGCTATCCATACCAAGGGATCTATCGCATCTTCTACTTCATCTTCTTCTACCTGCCGTGTACCTTCAGGACGTGGTTACACAATTTTCTTAGCAATGTTTATCTTTGTGCTACCCATCTTAATCCTTGGGATCTTTGCTGTTAATTCACCTGAAAATATTAATTCATCCCAAAATAAAAAGAATTTATAAATACTAAAAATCACACCAAATTCTTCCAGAGCGAGGCCCTTCCATTTTGCTTTCCGGCTGGGTTGACCTTTGTGATCGCCCCAAATGTGAGCGACTCAGGTACCTTATTTCTAAATGTGGGGTCTACGTTCGCGCTCACTCCGATAAACAAGCCGAAAAATAGACTTTTTAAATTTTTTTTTAATGTACCTCGAATATCATCTGCACTTACGAAATATGAATAACTCTCTGATTTTTGATAATTTTTCATTCTGAAGGTTGGAGTGGTTGTGAGGCAAGTTAAACAAGTTTTGATTTTAAATTTATAATTTGAAAAGAGTACCAAAAATGTAATAAAAAAACAAATAAAATTTTATTCAAAATTTATAATTTCTTGGGGTGAATTAATATTTTCAATAAGTAGCTTTACATCATTTAGGGTAAATTAACAGCAAGGATCCAATACTTGTTCCGCCAACTATTTACAACATTCCGTTGGGCACATTATTCGCTATTTTTTTCTCTCCCTCTTGTCTCAAATATGTCTTGTGGTTATCGAATTTTCTAAGCCCTCTTTCCTCATTATGTACCTTAGAAATGTTACCTCTCTCTTTCTGACTAAGTATAAATGTCCTTTTCGTTTACATTTTCCGTAAAACTTCGTAGTTCCTCACACGTTCAGTTCATGCTATTCTCAACAACCTTCTGCAGAAATACGTTTCTCAAAATTTATTCTTCATCTGAGACGAAGTTTCCAGCATTCACTACCATATAAGATGACTGATATTACCTAACAGTTCAGTATTCTTGTCTTTATTTCTAACGAAATGTTCCTGTTTCTTAATACTATACTTACCTTTTGGAAGGATAAACTACATCCGACAGTAATGGAGGTTTTGAGGAGCATGGTACCACCTCTTAATTGCTGGTGTTCCCAGATCCAAACTGACCCGGGATAGTAGCATCTGTCAGGGTCCCAGCTATAGGAACTCACAAACATGTGAACTCACAAACAAAAACAACAAAATACAAAAATGAAAGTATAAAAATACATTTTTATAATAAAAATACCAGCAACACATCCTATTAGTATATAAAACTCGGTGAATTTTGTATCTTGTGTATTTGCCAGAAGTCATATATAGAAAATTAGGAAAAGAAAGATGTAAATTTATAGAAAGTGGGGAATGGAGCCGATTTTCTTACGAGAAAGTGTATGAAACACACGAAATCCGGCCCAAACAGGATACGCACAGCTGTCGTCAAGGTCCACGCCACTCTCGCTTGTGAACTTCACGACCTTATGCTAAAAGCGACAGCGCGACAAACATTAAAGAGACATCTTCAGACTACGGCAACACCGTCCAAAGTAAAAAAAACAAACAAACAAATCCTATCTCTTGTATCCTCTTTACTATGAACCACGCACACACGTGTTGACTTTTTCACACAAAGAGAATTTATATTTTATTTCAGAATTTTATTAACCCACGCAAACAGACATTACTTTCAATCTATGACGAATTGTTTGTATTCATGTCGTTATACTAAATCAATATTCATTTGTCTAAACTACGTATCAAATCCCAACACGCCGAATTTTGACATTCCAAGCTTTTATTGTTCAACTTTCTTCAAACAGACATTTTTTAATGTTGAAAGCAACTTCAATAACTACAAATAAATATATTTTTAAAAAACTCTTCATGAAACTAAATGTAAACTGTAACTCAAGGTTGACACAACGGGTCATGGGTGGGCTAGATTTTATATAAAAAATAATGTCTAACAATAGCTATTTATAGCAGAATTACCAACAATACCCATTTATCTGGAGTTGAAGCCACAAGATTGTGTTCAAAATATTTAGATTCCGGTATTAAATAACCCATAGAGATTGATATGCCGCTAAATAAAATCCACCAACTAAGTTTTGGAAGGCATCTTTCGCTCTTCCAGTGCGCCTTCGGATTTCGGTGTCACAATTTCCGTAAAAGTAAGAAACAGGAAAGAGGTTTTGAAGGGGGGATTGAATAAAATCAATGTTTTTTTAGAGCATGTTAGAATATGGACAGTTCTACAGTTGGGGCTTGCCTTGTTTCTTCTTTGATGGACAAACGACCAGGCTAGATGTTTTTTGGTCGAAGAAAAAGCAGAGGAGTTTGTTTTGTTTGTTTTGTTTTTTTGTCTCACATCAGTTGATTTTTACTATTTAATAATTCATCCTTGTATTGTCACTGGTGTCTTCAGGGAAATATGCGTAACCTATCTTTCTCCCTTAAATTTAGGTTGATTTTAAAATTTGCAGGAATGAGGAGCATGATTTTGTATATCTTGGACGCAAAAACGATCAGGAAGTTGCAGTAAAACACCGAATAATCTTTGGTTGGACTGCTTTTGGGAAACAAAAAGATATGCTAAAATCAACAAGAGTACTAATCTACATTAAAACGAAGATGTACCTTATATACATACTTCAAGTTATGATTTAGACTGTGTAACATGGACTCAGTATAAGGTATGCTAAAATCAACAAGGGAACAATCCCCACTAAAACAAAAATATACCTTATATACATTGTTTCAGTTGTTTTATATAGTTTAGATTGCGTGGCAGGGACTTAAAAACATAAGGTATGATAAAATCAACAAGCGTACCAATCCACATTAAAACGAAAATGTACCGTATATACATACTTCAAGTTATTTTATGCGGTTTAGATTGTGTAGCACGGACTTAAAATAAGGTATTCTAAAATCAACAAGAGAACAATCCACACTAAAACAAAAATATATATTATATATATTCTTCCAGTTGTCTTGTATGGTTTAGATTGCGTAGCACGGACTTTAAAAAAATAAGGTATTCTAAAATCAACAAGAGAACAATCCACACTAAAACAAAAATATACATTATATGTATTCTTCCAGTTGTCTTGTATGGTTTAGATTGCACGGCAAGGACTTAAAAACGTCAGTTATTTCTTAGACGAATTAAAAAAAATTGCAGGGCTTGGAGACAGAGCTACAAGGTTGAGTAGGCTGTGGCAAGCCATGAAAGAAAGAACCAATAAAAAGAAAATATGGAATGGCAAGTTTTTCATCATATTATTGTTGCCTTTCATCAGGATTTTCGAGATTGAATAATTTCCAGCCTTTACAAAAAGTAGTGAGAAATAAGATTTTGGCAAACTTGGAACATCGTAACTGCAAAAGACGGAGTGTCAAAAAACACCACTATTATTTTAACTACCTTCACTCCTCGGTAATGTTTATTGTTTTTAAAACACGATGATTAGAGTTGTAATAAAACCTAAACACATGATAAAAAATTATTTGATCTTGAAGATTGCGGTGTATTTGGCTCCATCTATCTTCGCACACACTCTGACCAGCAACCTTTTCCCTGTTGAAGAAAAGCGTCCCCACAACATGATGCTGTCGCCATCAAGTTTCACAGTGGAGATGGTGCGTTCGGGGTGACGTGCGGTTTTAGGTTCCTGCCACACGAAGCGTTTTGAATTAAGACCAAAAAGTTCAGTTTTGGTCGCATCTGACCCGAGCAGCATTTATGAGTTTGCTGTGTCTACCGCATTGCTTGTGGTTTGCTAATAGTTGCCATCTGAGCTCTGGATCTTTGCAGCTCCTCAAGAGTTACCCTGAACCTCTTGGTTGCTTCTCCGATTAATGCTCTCCTTGTCCGGCTTGCCAGTATAAGTGTACAGCCTTGCACGGTAAGTTTACGGTTGTGTCATACGTTTGCCATTTCCGGGCGATGGGTTTAAAAGTGCCCCGCTAGCTGTTCAAAATATCGGATATATTTTATAACCTGACCTTGCTTTATACTTCTCTACAACTTCATCCCTGATCTGTCTGGTGAGACGCTGTTTGTTTGATGATACCTTCCAACAAATCTCTGAGGCCTTCATTCATAGAACAGGTCTATTTAAATGGAGAGTGCTGTATCAAGGGCCGTAACTCTTTTACCATTCTTTTCTTTCCTCAAAAGAAACCGTCATAATCAAGTGGACACTTTTTACTAATTATGTGAATTCTGAGGATAATTGGCTGTTCTTTTTTTTATCGTGTTCACCCCAAGGAAGGCAATAAAACTACTAAGATACAAGGAGTTATTGGGCGTGGAAGAATTAGAAAACAGAACCGTTACTAAGGAGCGAAATCAAAAGAGAAGTTATATGGAGGACAGTAGATAGCGATTGACATCGCATTTAAAATTTTAAATTTGGGTAGAAATCATGTAGCCGAGAGGGAGTTCCACAAGCGGTAATTACGATAAAAGTAACTGTTAGCATAGAACCTACGGTTGCATATAACCAACTCAACTGCAAATTGGCGAGGATCAATGATATTGCTGATTCTTTTTTTGATTTCATCAAGGATTTCTCTATATATTGCAGTAGCACCAGACCAGACCAGACCAGACAAGATCATATATGACAACAGTATTCTAAGTATGGACGAATGGTAGACTTATAGATATTTAAGATAGATACTGAAGAGAAAAATAGTCTACCACGACACAATGAACTAACTTTCTTAGCGTCTAACCTAGCAATGGATTCAATATAGTTTTTTCACTTTATGTCCGACGAAAACGTTAGCCCGAGAAGGTGGAACGAGTGATTCTCCTGGAGTTTAGCATCAGCCATGCTGATGGAAGGCAGAGAGAGGTCTTTCAGGTGAGAGCAGTTTAATTTTGGAGCCGTTAAAATAAACAAGCCGTCTTTTCTTCCAGTTGATTCTACTTAGGAGTTTCACAGTAATGGGGAGGTGAATATTTACGTCTATTGTCACAAGTCGCCTCGTTATCAGTAAAGAAATCGTCCAGCATTCACTGCCATATAAGAGGGTTAACATTGTATAACAGCTGATCACTCTTGCTTTGGTTTCCAACGAATTTTCCCTGTTACTTAATATTTTGCTTCGTTTCTGGAAGGCATTTTAGCTATTCCTATGTGTCAGTAGATTTCCGTGTCGCATTTATCGGTACTACTTAAGTAGATTGGTCCACTCGTAAAAAAAAAAAAAAAAAAAACATAGTGAAAATTTTTTTTAAATATTTTCGATAAGCATATACGGAATGGATAGCGGCTCAGATTAAGGAATCGGAGAGCCGTGTTCGAATTCCAGTCGAATCCATTACATTCACTTACGCGCTAATACCCTTGGGAAAGGTATGAATCCTCTTCTCCCCCAGCTATGGGTAAGTAGCCGGACAGACCGGGTTCTATAGTCTTGGATGGCAACTGGTCTACCACAGAAAGAAATGGCAACCTACTGCGGGAAAAAAACCTGCCTCGTCAGTCATGTATCGAAAGATACATGATCACCTAAGCGTGTATCACGCATGGCATGTAACTGATGATTCATTAAGCCTTTCTTAGGTGGCGACATTTGACAGAACCGAAAATTATTGATTGTTTATCGATTTAGAAGAGGTGTCCTATTCATAAGAGCGATATAGTGTAAAATCGATCGCTGACTTTGAAAAGTCATGGAAAATGATCAGTTTTCTTTACAAATGTCTCGGCGTCCTGGGTATGACGATAAACTATATCCGACAGCAAGGCCTCCGCTCAGGAGATTTTGAGGATCGTGGAATCACATCGTAATTGCTGTTGTTCCCACGTCCACTCTGACCCTGGATGGTAGCACCTGTTAGAGTCCCAGCTATGCGCAAATAGTTATCGCTCAAACTGGGGTCAAAACACTATGAAAGTGTAAAAATAGGTTTTAATACCAGCAATCCATTTTTGGGAAAAATTATTACCAGCAATACATTTTGGAAAAAATACCAACAATATATTGTTGAAGAAAAAAATTATTACCAGCGATAAAAATCTTGTTGGCATTAAATAACTCATTGAGGTTGATATGCCGTAAAACAAACCAAACCAAACCAATAGATAGATACAAGCGTGCCGATATACGAGTTTTTTTTTTGTTTTTTTTTATTAGAAAGGAGCCGGAGTTTGGCCGATTTTTTGATCTTGAGATACGAGCTAAATTTTGAGATACGAGCGAGTTTCAGCGAAGCATCCGTCAGTTGGCGCGGAGAACACCAAGCTTCGAGAGTATTTCTTTACAATTTCTTTTTCTTCTTTTATTGTATAGTTTGTGAACTACATTTCTTGTTTATTCACACGTTTTTTCTTGCAAGAAACATATATACAAAATATAGGAGCGACTTTTAGTAAAATAAGGCTGTTTTATAGGGGTCTGGAACGGATCGGAAATATTCCTATTAATTTCAGTGGGGAAAATTACGAGTGTTTTGAGAACGAATTAAACTGGTATCTCAATACATTACTGTAGTAATTATTTATCTTAAATGAAGAATAAATAAGTATATACTTATATCAATTTGTGTAAGTTTGAAAATGCGCCCCAGTCATTTAATATTAACTCTTCTGCGGAAATAGTTGAAGAATTTCTCCCTCTAGCAGATAAGAATTTTTTCTTGGAGTCTGCTTTGCATTTTTATACATTTGTGAAAAATTTGTACTAAAATTAAAAATGCATAATTCTGTTTGTTTTTCAGTGGCAAATAAACAAAATCTATTTCGCCATTGAATTCTTATTGTTTCTTTAAGATACAGTGTAACCCGGATATAAGAGACCCGGATATAAGAGACCCGGATATAAGAGAGATTTTCTCTGGTCCCAAATTAGAGCCATACTTACCTAAACAAACTAGACCAAACCCGGATATAAGAGAAAACCGGATATAAGAGGCTTCTTCTCCGGTCCCGACAACTCTCTTATATCCGGATTACACTGTATTTTCTTAAAATAAAATATAAAAATGTATATACCCGTTTCTTCTTTTGTAAAAATCTTTTTGTTATAAAAAACGTAAAAAATTTCGTTCAATGACGCAAGCAGTTTCCAACGTGACCGTTTCAAGCAGTCCCGCTAGTTCCTCAAAGTCAGTGATCGATTTTACACTGTATCGATATTATGAACAGGGCCCCCTTTCTAAATCGATAACTAATCAGTATTTTCAGATACTGACAAGTATCACGGTTTAATAAAGCTCTAAAGAATGTTAATGTTCAGAAGATATTTTTTTTAAAATTCCCTATTTTTGGCGGGAGTGGACACGTCTACTTAACTCGTGCCCATTATACAACAAATGGAATAACATTTCCCAGATAGTTTAATTTCTGCACCTGCTTTATTTTGATTCTTCCTGTTTTAGTTCTAATCTTGGGTTGATCCTCCTGCTGAAAACCATCTATTCTATCTTCTTACAATTCTGAGTTGAAGTATTTTTTTTATTATAAATTTTTGCCATGTCTTTTCATCATCTTACTATTGATCTTTGTCAGAATTTCCTTTTGAACTATTCTCTTTTAATCGTCTCCATTTCTTGTTTATTCTCACGTTGAATAAGACCGAACTGCCAATCCAGTACTAAGCTTAAATTCGTGAAATCGTGGTACCAAAGCTCATTAGAACAATTACTATAAATATCTTTATAGAAAGTGTGCAGGGAAACTAGATTACGGTAGCGGAAAAGTGATTGAAGCCGAGTTGCCAGATTATGTTCAGGGCCGATAAAATTGCAGATTATTCACTGGATTTTATCAAGAATCACTAGATATATAGCAAAAGCACCAGCCCCGGCGTGGCAACAATATTCAATGTTGGACGAATGGTAGATTTAGAAATGTGCAAGATAGATTCTCGCACAGTGATTCTCAACCGCCGTCTCTCAACCGCCGTGCCACGGCACAATAGTGTGCCACTGGAGCCTCTTAAGTGTTCTGCAGGAAAATATTGTCACAGCATACATATATATATATATGTGTGTCTGTGTATGTATCGATGCAGTGTAACCTCAATGAGAGTAGCTCATTGCACCTTCTTATTCTAATTGAATTGGAACGATTATACTGAGTCAATTGCTCGGGCTGATGCTAAAAAAAGTTGCTTAAGGCGTTTTTAAGCAACGGCACACCGAGGGGCAAATGAAAATATCGCGGCACGTTTAGCAAATTTTTAAAGGGTATATATTTATATGTTATGAAATAAAACCATAGATCTTTTAAAAATACACACACAAATATGAACTTACTTTATTTTCAATGTTTCTATTTATATATTTGTGCAGCTTATTTAGGGTAAAACCTGTCCCTGGTGTTTTTTTCACGATTTCTTCAATGTTTGGTCGAATGTGTGATATGCAGACCCTCATTTCTTCAGTTGAACGTAGTCTTTCTCGCATCTTATTTTTAATGTTATTTAGGGTTGAGAAGCCTAATTCACATAAATAAGAAATAGAAAATTGCAATAAAACTAATAAAGCCTTTCTTTTGTATTGAAATCCAAATTGTGTCAATGACAATATTAATTCATAATTCAATATTACTTTGTAAAAATTTGAATTAAACAAAGAATGTTGAATACAATTATATAAAAAAAAGTTACTTTTAATTTACTGAAATAAAGGGAAATTTTAAAAAGTTAAATTAAAAAATTAAAAAATACTTTTTAAAAAATGAATATTAAAACAAAGTATTTACAATAACATAATCAAAGAATAGTGGAAAGAATTATTTGAAAAAAACGTTTAATAATTATTCATTTATTCAAATACTAACGATGTACCATTAATATTTCCACACACACACACACACACACACAGATATATATATATATATATATATATATATATATATATATATATATATATGTATGCTGTGACAATATTTTCCAGCAAACTTAAGAGGCTCCAGTGACACATTATTGTGCCGTGGCACGGCGGTTGAGAGACGGCGGTTGAGAATCACTGTGCGAGAATCTATCTTGCATATTTCTAAATCTACCATTCGTCCAACATTGAATATTATTGCCACGCCGGGGCTGGTGCTTTTGTTATATATCTAGTGATTCTTGACAAAATCCAGTGAATAATCTGCAATTTTATCGGCCCTGAACATAATCTGGCAACTCGGCTTCAATCACTTTTCCGCCACCGTAATCTAGTTTCCCTGCACACTTTCTATAAAGATATTTATAGTAATTGTTCTAATGAGCTTTGGTACCACGATTTCACGAATTTAAGCTTAGTACTAGATTGGCAGTTCGGTCTTATCATTATAGAGTTAAGTTCTATTCTAATAATTTCTTTTCTTGCACTTCTCGTTTCTAGAACTCTCTTCCGGTTTTTGCTTTCCTGTAAATTAAGATCTTCCAAAAAATTAAAAGCAAGGTCAATCATCGTCATTTGTCTCCTTGATTGTTCTTTTATTGTCCTCTCTCCTAATATTTTCTCAGTTTTTTTCACTCTCAGTAACCACTTGCGTCTTAGTGAGTTAATCGCCTTGCGTGGGGTGAAATCTTTTTTAAAAATGGTAGTGTGAAAAAGGAATTTTCATTTGCTCAATTATGTGACGTATTTTTATTATTAAATTTTGAGTTGATTCCTTTTTTTGGCCCTTTCGTAATCTTATTTTTTGCCGTTTATTACAACTTGTACGATTGATTCGTTTTTTACGGCTTATCAACCCTTTGCAAATTATTTAAAGCCAGAAAATATTTTTAGATTGTAAGAATTTTTTGGGGGGAGATAATAACGATTTAGTGATAGAAGTCTTACTAATTAACCCATTAGGTGGGGTAAGTGACAGATTCATACCTTTCCCAAGGTTATTTTATGTGTAAATGAATATAAAAAACTTAACTGGAATTGGAACTCGGATATCCGATTAACAATTCGGAGATATTATCCATTAGACCACTAGCACATCCAAGCTTGCAGCACCTGCTATTCCCAAGCAGTCACCCATCAAGGTATAGACCAGGGTCGACGTTGCTTAAATTCTATTTTTCATTTCTAGCCGTTATCCTTAATACCACCCACACATCCAAGCTTACAGCAACAGGTCATCCATCTAGATACTGACCAGAGTCGAATTGCTTAACTTCAATTTCACATCTCGAGCCGTTATCCATTACACCACCCGCACATCCAAGCTTACAGCACCTAGTCACCCATCTAGGTACTGACCAGGGTCGAATTGCTTAGCTTCAATTTCACATCCCGAGCCGTTATCTAGGACAGTTATTGGAGCCATTTTTCTCCGCTTTCGTTGCAGGTTCCTATTCCATTACACCACCCGCAGATCCAAGCTTGCAGTACCTGGTATTCCCAAGCGGTCACACATCTTTGTACTGATCAGGGTCAACGTTGCTTAACTTTGATCGTACGTTATTTCAACGTGATGACTCCGTAAGCCTTTTGTGATTGAATCCTTTCCTACCGCAAGTACGAGCTGCATTCCAGAAGTTTTTGAGACTTGTTTCGGGAGAGAAATTTATTAATTTAAAAGAAGTACGAAACTCTAATCTCCTCTTACTTCATGGCCCGAGTTTTAACGCTCCAGCTACTTCCTGAATGCCCCATTGGAACGATTATACTGAGTCAATTGCTCGGGCTGATGCTAAAAAAAGTTGCTTAAGGCGTTTTTAAGCAACGGCACACCGAGGGGCAAAGAGGAGGTGTCCAGGACCCTTGTCACAGCCTCCTTCATCTTCTCAATGGCTTCAAAACGACTGCGATAACCAAAAGTCACAGAGAGCAAGGTCTTGACCGTAGAGAGTGTGAGGAACAGTTTTGATGCCCATTAACTATCACTCTTAACCCGTGTTTCGTTCTGTTCGCCACTGAGCACCCTGAGAACAAACACTGAACAAATTTTTCAGATCTTCATGAATCATCCGGCGTGCAGTTGCGACACCAACTTCAACTGTATGCTTATTGTCTTTATAGACTCACGGCGCTCTTGATCAAGAAAACTGCGATTTTTCTCAACCAACTCCGATGTTCCGACGTCCTTATCCCTCCCACATCTCTCACCACCTCTCTACACACTTTATCCCCTTTTGTACCAGCAAAAATAGATGTCCGGCTCATAAAAGTTTAATCCATACACACTTTGTGGCATTTGATACATTTCCGTAATTGTCTTCACGTTCCGACTGCATTCTGTAAATTCGTCAGCTGTGACAAGCAGTGTTTAGTAGGGTGTGTTCCAAAAGCTGTTACAGTCGTCTCTTTCAATTTAGATTATCAAAAGTTGGCAGGTCAACTTATTAAATGAAACGTAATGATATACTAAAATTACAATAATCGTTGCAGGTTCCTAGTCCGAATTTGCCAGCTATTTCACCATCCTTCTACTTGCCTACTTTGCTATTCAAGTCTTCCATGAAAATTATAACTTCTTGCGATTTACAATGAGCCTTGGCGTTGTCTAGCATAGAGTAGAAATTTCAATTTCGTCTTCCGTTCTTTTTGCTGTCGGTGCATACATTATTATAATGGATATGTTGAATAACTTTCCTTTCAGTTTAACGACAAGAATCCTATCAGATAACTGTCACTATTCCAGAACATATTTCTTCATGTCTTGGTTTAGTATCAATCTAACTCTTTTTTCATTTTTATCTCCGCCTGTAAATATAATCTTGTGTTTGCCACTGACAAAATCTCCGTTTTTGGCCACCTAGTTTCACATACTTTTAAAATATTGCCATTTAACCTACTCATCTCCTGTTTTATATTTTCCAACTGGCTACAGTTGTTTGACGTTCTAACATGCCATGTCCCGAGAATTATTTTTTCTTTGATGCTAACAGTCGCTAGATGACGGTCTGGTGACACCTGTCTCGCATGTCATGCCTTACTGGGCGAGGGATCAGTTTTGGCGAGTTTTGTCCGCTTTACACCTCTACAGAAAGATGCTGAGGATACCATGGACAGAACATGTGAGCAACAACGAGGTTTTGGAGAAAATGGAAACAAAAAGAAAACTTATGCTTAACACCAGGAAGAGGCAGTTGAAATTCATGGAGCACATAATGAGGACGGAGGGCTTGGAAAATCTGATATTCACAGGACATATTGAGGGACAGAGGGACAGAGGAAATTAAAAAATGGCAAAACTTATTAAGAACTACAAGGAACAGGAAGATGTAGAGGGCCATGATCGCCTACAGCCTGTAGTAAAAGAAATCTCAAAACTTCTGGACTGCACCTTGTAAGTTTGGTCCTGGAATTTAATGACCAGATGAACTTGTAATATAGATGACTACAACTTTAGATGATTTCGGCATTGAAAAAATGACAGACATAATAAAATATATATTTTATGTGATACTAGCAGCATGGCCCGGCGTTGCCCGTGCTTGATTAAAAAATCGTACGACTCATACAGCAATCGCTATCACTTGACTTAAAATATTTTTGCCCTTCTTTGCCTTTAAAGGAGTGCCCTTTGCCGTGCTGATGTTGCTACACGCCTTACTTCTTGCCTATCTCACACTGCGATTTTTTTCTAAGCTCTACACTAACCATTAAATCTGTTACGAAAAAAGAACTAAACAAAATGAACACAAACGATCAGCTTTAAAAAAGGACTCGTAACTGGAAAAATCGAATGAAAAAAGAATGTTAACAACAAATACTTTTTCACACCTAACTCAGTTCTGCGGAATCAGAATCAACGTTGAGTTTAAGCAAGCAATTGAGCCAATTGGAGTAAAGTGCCATGCAGATTAAAATTTTTCCCACTTGTGACGAATGCAGCTATCGATTTTTTTGCATGCTAGTTAACATTCGTGTCAGTCAGCTGTTGGCTCTCACGCTGGCCAATAGAATCTTCCTACCTATTCGTGGCAGCCAGCTATAGGCTCTCACTCTGGCCAGTAGAAAATGGCCGCACACTACATGAAAACTACCGTAGAAGCATGAAAAAATCGATTATTTCCTATATCGATGGGAGTTGGGAAATGTAAAGTCGGTCTTGGCCTTGACACTAACTTGGAGCATGTGCATGTAAATTTTTGTGCAAATCCGTCAAAAATTGCGACCGTGCATTCGTTACACACACACACACACACACACACACACACACACACACACACACACACACTGCCTTTTATAGATAGAGATATCGGATAACCAAAGTAGATCCATTTTCGTACGGTTGCCTAAGAATGCGAGCTCCATCGTAACTTATCCGAGTTCTGATGAATTAGACCGGAAATAGGACGAGAAAAGAGTAGTTTCCTTAAAGACAATTGAAAAAAGAATGTCAAATACAGGTAGTCCATAAAGTTCGTGTGCAATTTATAACTTTATTTGTATTTGCGATAGAAATAATTTGTAAAAAGGATTAGAAAGAAGTAAATCTATATTTTTTAAGGTTTTATTGAAATTTTATTTAAGTTTCCACATGTCCTCCATCATTAGCAATACAAAGGGTAATACGATTTTGCAGTTCACGGGAAATATTTGCCAACTGATTTACAGTAATGCCTGGAATCACATTAGTTATTTTAGCTATACTTAACACTAGGTACATTAAACTTTATAACATTTTTTACAAATTATTTCTATCGCAAATACAAATGAAGTTATAAATTTTTTTAAAGTGCACACGAACTTTATGGACACGCTGTATATGCTTACAAAAAGTAATACAAATGCGATCTCGTCTTCAGTTTCTTCCCCAAGGCCGTAACGTAGCTTCGCTGTGTCTATTCTATAAATACTTTCATGACAACTGTTCGAATGAGTTCTTCGCTATAGTATCTAAACTTTCAGCACAATACTAGATAAGCGGCAAGTCTAATCAATTGACAATCGAAATGGTTAGATCTGACCGTTAACAGTTTCATCTCTCTCACTTCTCGCTTGTGGAAATCTCGTTCAGCATCTTGCTTCCTAGTCAACATTGATCTTCAAAAATTTAAATGCAACGTCAATCGTTATCTTCTGGCTTATCAATTCTTGTTCTTTTATTGTCCTCTCTCCTTAATAGTGGTTTTTCTCTAACACTCAGTAACCTTTTGTATCATAGTGGCTTTATTGCCTTGCTTGGGGTGAAATGATAAAAAAGGATATATACCTATGTTTTATAGATTGTGCAAAAGCATTTGACAAAGAAAATAACAAAGAACTGTTTGAACTGCTAGGGAAGCGTGATTTATTTTGGGAAGTATATTAGAATAATATAAAACTTTTACGGAAAGCCTGCATGAGAACAGAAAGTGAATTCAGTGAATACACAAATAAAAAAGGGTGTAAGACAAGGATGTGTCTTCTCATCAGATCTATTCAACTTTTACAGTGAAGCAATGCTGCGAGAAGTCTTACAAGGATTCGTTATTGGCGGTCATTTTTAACAACATTAGATATGCAAATGACACAGTGCTGATAGCAGACAAAGAAAGGGAACTACAGGAAGTCCTACAAAAATTTAAGAATCCCGGAAGTATTCTAATGGAAAAGTTTTTTGACAGAAATTTCGACACCGAAATCCAAAGGCGTATTGGGATAGTGTTGTGGTAAAACCCTCCTACAATAGAATGAACTCTTCCGCCTCTAATATATACTAACTGCAAGAGTCGTAGGGCAGTCGGTTGGGTAGCGGAGACGCAGTGTTAACCTACCGTTCGGATGTACACCTCAATCTGTTTATTACTAACACTCTTGTTTTGTATATATCTGTTATTTCAATACACTTGTTCAACCTACCTTCGTCTTCCGTGTCTTTCTTTCTGGTCCCTACATAGGCCGCAACAGATAGCGAAGCATGCTTTCAAAAAGTTCAGCAAAGTATTAAGAAAAAAGATAGTTTCATTTGAAACAAAGAAAAGAGTACTGGACTCTTATGCAATATCGTTTTAAGGATAATGGACACAAAAAGGATACTTCAACTTAACATCAGAAAGAGACAATTGACATTTCTAGGGTGCATATTGAGGAAAGAGGGCTTGGAAAATTTAACACCCACAGGTCATGTTGACGACAAGAAAGATATAGGAAAGCAACGCATAGCCTTCCTAATGAGTAACTATCTCTCTGAGATGAGGTACTATGATTATTTACATTATTTACATTATCCTCATCTTCATTACAGCGTTTCGGTAGTTGTACGCTCCGGTCTTCTTCAGGTGATTGGAATTTCGAACCGAACCCTTTATTTCGTCTACCGGGGTAGATTGTTCTAGTTCCACGTGCCATCCCTCTTCCGGATGTCTCACTTATTTCTCTTTAACTCAACTCTACAAGTTTTGGTTCACCACTGCTGTGGCTTGTTATTGAACTCACAACTCTTTGGGTCTAGTCGCTGGATCTAACCAACGTCTTTATCCACTGATTGCCCAGTGGATAAAGACGTTGGTTATGTCCATGCAAACATGTATATGCACAAAAGCTGAGTATCATCTACCATGTATTTAATTGTGAAAGCAGAATAACATACATCATATGTTTATTACAGCAAAGCTCCAAAGAAAATTAAATTTAGGCATTAAATGACCCATAAGATGTTGATATGCTGTTAAACGAATGAATCAAATCAAATCATATAGTTGGTTTAGATATTTTTATAATTTAGCCAATGTTAAAAGGCATTTTCTGATTTAGTTCTTTATAAATCTGTATATGATATATATATATATATATATATATATATATATATATATATATATATATATATATATCATTAGTTTTAATTGTATTAGTTTTTAGAATGTTGTACATATAAGATTATTCTTGTAAATAAACAATCTATAAATAAATAGTGTTTAATA
>OZ038495.1:85101035-85143535 GCA_964036315.1 Acanthosepion esculentum
TCATGCCTGATTTTTAACCTCTTCAAAAAATTACCTGTGTATAATGCGGCCCCCTATTTTTTGGCGTAAAAACTGATCATAAAACTCGTACTATACTCGAGAGTACGCGGTAATTTTGCGATTATCATGGCGGCTATCACATCCATTAGCAAAACATTGTAAGTCTCTCAGCTTTAGAACATTCAGTTGATAGTAGATGTTATTTAGTTTGTTATTGGTCATAGACAGTAATAGAAACCAAACAATAAGAAAAGAATAAAAGTATAAAATTATCATCAAATATATGAGAACATTGTTATTGTCGTTGTTAAAAATATTTGAATGATACTCCGACGTGTTAGAGTTTTTGGGTACTTTAATATACTAGTGAGCCAACCCAAATGAGCTGACTCATTTTATAGTTGACCAATAGAAGGATTAACCAATCAGAAAGCTCAAAATATTCAATTCGACGTGTATAAAGACAGCCATGTTTTTTTTTCGAATATTCACTGCCAACCTCCGAATCTTCGAAGACTGAAGAATTACGGAACAGCTGCTGCTGCTATTGGCAATATAGTCAGATCCAGTAGAGTGTCTGACTCGTCAGTGTTAATCTTTAACGTTATTTCATTGAACAGATTGCGTACTGCGCTGGATTCACAGACTACGACGAACATGGTCAATACGACGTCCAGTGTAAAATATGTGTGTTTTTATGCTCCTATGTATCTATGTGCGTACCTTTGATGATCGATCCTTTTCGAGCTGGAGGGGCTTACATGGTCCGATGACTCTGAGAGCGTTGCCATCTGGAATTCTAAACTCCTGGTATGGCCACCCTTGACGCCAAGGTCGAAGACGAGCATCAGACTAAGTGCGACCAACCCAAAGACCCCAACGATGAAACAACAGTTCAACCAGCGCACGAAGAGGACTACGCGTGACGGACATGCTACAGAAGGCGCCACATGAAATTATATAGTCGGCGACATTTTGTTGCAGGTTCATAACTGGATTCTGCATGTCTCATTCCATATGTGCCGCAGAGGAAGGTCATGAAATCAAGTGTGTGGGTCACTTCCTACCAAGTTGATGTCCATCTTAAACAAATTCACACCATTGGCACATTCTTGTACTCTTGCATTCACACCATTGGCACATTCTTGTACTCTTGCATTCACACCATTGGCACATTCTTGAACTCTGATTTTATTTCACTTCCATCCAACTCTTGCAATGCCAAACGGCAATAGGAAATGGATAACGGGAGCAGGTTTGGGTGAACCTGGAAGCTTCTAATCCTGAACCTTCACGCTGGCGGCGAATTTAGTCATCAACACCATCATCATTGTAGTGTAGACGCTAAGTGGAGAATTCATCACATGGTGGAATTTCAAGATTTCAGGATGGAACTGGAACTACAGATTGGCAGGCTGTTAACTGTTGGCTTTCTGGTCTTACATTTCTGGTCATCTTTGAATTTTTATTGCTTTGTTTGGAGCTCATCATGAGTGTCAATAAAAGAGGGTACGATTTTTCATGCGTTCAATATGGATTCACATCATTAATGACTGCAATCTTCATCTGAATAAAATTAATTACAAATTTACAATATCCTAGTATTCTATGGAATTTTGTTTATTGAATTACAATCTCCTGGCACTTTAACTTCTTCTTTATTGCAGCTTGCTTCAGTTTGGTCTGTTAAGTAATGAGAAATAAACGACTTTTATTCAAGTTTTAACATCCATCATCATTATCAACTGCTTTTTAAATATGTAAAACTCCACTGTAAATATAATCCGTGCCAAGATATATCTCTATCTATAAAAGGCATCATGTGTGTGTGAGTGTGTGTGTGTAACGAATGCATAGCCGCAATTTTCGACGGATTTGCACCAAAATTTACATGCATATGCTCCAAGTTAGCGTAAAGGCCAAGACCGACTTTGCATTTCCCAACCCCCATCGATAGTGGAAATAATCAATTTTTTCATGCTTCTACGGCAGTTTTCATGTAGTTTGCGGCCATTTTCTACTGGCCAGAGTGAGAGCATATAGCGGGCTGCCACGAATAGACAGGAAGATTCTATTGGCCAGCGTGAGAACCAACAGCTGACTGACACGAATGTTAACTAGCATGCAAAAAAATCGATAGCTGCATTCGTCACAAGTAGGAAATCTGCATGGCACTTTACTCCAATTGGCTCATTCGCTTGCATAAACTCAACGTTGATTCTGATTCCGCAGAACTGGGTTGGGTGTGAAAAAGTATTTGTTGTTGACATTCTTTTTTCATTAGGTTTTCCAGTTACGAGTCCTTTTTTAAAGCTGATCGTTTCGTAACAGATTTAATGTTTAGTATAGAGCTTAGAAAAAATTCGCAGTGTGAGATAGGCAAGAAGTAAGGCATGTAGCAACATCAGCACGGCAAAGGGCACTCCTTTAAAGGCAAAGAAGGGCAAAAATATTTTAAGTTAAGTGATAGCGATTGCTGTATGAGTCGTACGATTTTTGAATCAGGCACGGGCAACGCCGGGCCATGCTGCTAGTATATTATGAAAGAAAATAAATGATTTCAATATTATATGTATATTATTTAGAATGGACCTTTTGAGGCAGACAATCTTGGAAAGGGGGAATGGCATTCTGACATATGGTGAAATCGGTGAATGAAGCAAAAAAGGATGAGAATCAGTGTCATAGAGGAAGCGATCTGTGAAGTCAAATTCCTGGATGCGAGATAAAGTCGACAGTGGATAAAGACGTTGGTTAGATCCAGTATCTAGACCCAAAGAGTTGTGAGTTCAATACCAGGCTACAGCAGTGGTGAACCCAAAAACTTCGAGAGTTTAGTTGAATGGAAATAACTGAGGTATGGCACGTGGAACTAGTATAATAATTCCACGTGCCATGCCTCTTTCAGAGATTTTCATGAGACTTGAATTTCGGACTGAACCTTTTATTTTGACCATTGTGATAGATTGTTCTGGATGTCCCATTATCAGTTATCTCCAAGATTTTGTTCACCTCAGCTGTAATCAGGTATCGAACTCCCAACACTTTGGGTGAAGTCACTGCATTCAACCAACACTTTTATCCATGTATCCTTATTATTTGTTCCAACTTTTCTTTCATAATTTTGTCAAAACGTGAGAACTTTCTCACTGTGAATCGTGGTCTTTTTTTTCTTTTTCTTTTTGTCGGTTCCACCCCATGCTAAGAAACAAGGGGGGTTACAGGGTTTGAAAGAATTAGGAACAGAAACAATAATGATGAACAGAAATAGAAGAGAGTAATCAGTGTGGACAGTAGATAACAATTGACACTGCATTTTAATTTGTGCATATTAAAGTTGGCTGGAAAGCATGGAGCCGAATGGGAGTTCCACAAGCGAGAAGTGCGAGAAAAGAAACTGTTAGCATAGAATTTACAACTATATCTAGCTCAACTGTAAATTGATGAGATCTCGGCGCCAGTCTAGTACTGCGTTTAAATTCAAAAAGTCTGGGTACCACAGTGAAGAGCGATATTTATTTCAGCTTCAAATACAGAAAATGTTGCACAAGACCAAAAAAGGGGAATAGGGAAATGGACGGTTTTCTTCTGTCTTAACTTTTAGCCGCAAACACTGACCAAACATACCACCATATTCCTAACACCAAAACAAAACATTCTTACTTACCTTTCTTACTACATCCACCATAATACTTCATTGTCTCTATCAGGACCAATAATATTGCTGATTCTTTGGATTTTATCAAGCAACTCAAGGTAGATACCATGGGCACCGGACCATATATAAGAGTAATATTCTACGTATGGACGAATGGTAGACTTATAGATATGTAAGATAGATTCTGTAGAGTGAACCAACTTTCTTAGCAGCTGACCTAGCAGAGGATTGAATATAGTCTTTCTGCTTCATGTCAGCTGAGAACTTTAGCCCGATGAGGAGCAACAACTCACTTTCATAGAGGTTAGCAATAAGCACTGCAGATGGAAGGCAGAGATGTCTGCCTGTGGATTCAAATGATTTCCACATGTTGTCTTGATTGACAAAAGACAACAGAATTTAAAGATTGGTTATAATAAAATAATTTTTATTAATAAATTCAGCTTGAAGCAACAGAAATTTGGTTCTACAGGAGTATGTTGAGAATACCATGGAACAAATATGTGAATAAGGACGAAGTTCTAGAGATAATAGCAAGGAAAAGGATTTTATGCTTAACATCGGGGAGAGGATGAAATTTCTGGGGCACATAATAAGGAAAGAGGGCTTGGAAAATTTGATACTCACAGGACAGATTGAAGGTAAGAAGGCCAGAAAAAGAATCAAACGCACAACCTACCTAGAGAGCTTGAGCGAATGGTTGACGGAGGAGGATTTGTGAGATGGGGAAAATATAAACATTATTAAGAGCTACGAAGGACAGAACATTGCAAAGAGATATAATCGCCGACGTCCGGAGAGCACACGGCACGTAGAAGAAGAAATGTGTTTTACGTAGCATCGAGCTACTGGTGACGAATTTGAGATGATGTATCGGTGGTGAGAAACTACCCCTAATCGTGTCATAGGTATAATGGCAATTGGTTTGATGAAGACAAGTCACCTAAGGACATAAGCTACTCTCATCAAATTCCAGCTTTCACTTCCTGGGGGTCCAAGCAACCTAAATTGGTAACATCATACTCTAGAGATAGCTTCTCAGAACTAAGGCATATCCCTGATACTCTCCTTGAACTAGATAAGCGGAGTGTAAAAAAGATAGCTTCACAGCATTGAGGCATATCATTGACGCTCTCCTTGAAAATGTTGCCTGGATTGTGAAAAGGATAGCTTCGTAGCACTCAGCTATATCCATGATTTTCTCCTTGAAAATGCTATTTGAATTGTAAATATTTATTATTGTAAAATACAATAATTGCGGCTCATAACCAAAAAAAAGTGGGGAGTGGGTTGAGGCTGGTCATCATTAAATATCCTATACCTAATCCGATTCACGAACCATTCATTTCAGTACAAACAACTCATATACCAAGAGAAGACATCCTTTACTTTTTACTCCTACATATACCACAATACCCCATACACAAAGGGAACCTGCAAAATAAACTCCGTGATTTAAAAATATCTTATGTAGAAATTTCCTATGTACAAATGCTCGTAAAATATATATATATAAATTTGAAGATGATATGAAATGAGGAGGAAGGGTGTGTATCCAACATCAAACAAATATAAAAAAAATGTAAAACAGAAAATAACAGATGTTAGTAGGACCCGTCCTCTCCACAAAAACAAGAGTTTCGCTGAATTCTGTCATCAGACAGAATCAAGAGGCTAACTCTCTAACGGAATGGGAAGGATAAAATAAATGTGGGCGTGGGGAAATCAAAGACTGAACCAGTCGAGATTAAAAGGGGCTAAAAACAAACTGGGGAGGTTGGGAATCTCAACTTTAATCATAACCAAAAGAAGGAAGCCAGGAACAGGCCGGAAACGACACTCACTCACATTAATCAGGTACACAAAAGAGAGTCTAACTTAATCAGGGGAGGGTTCACAGGAAACCGCCTTGTTGCGACGAAGAGGACTTAAAAAAAGGCTCATGGCTAGCACCTTTCACATGAACCATGCTCGCTATTTTCACCCACCTTTCGTTGAAATCTGTTGACACAAAACGCTTTCTATCAGTTCTAATCTTCACTTTCAACTGATGCTGAAAGAATCCGATCAGAGCCTGATGAGAATAGCGTTCGTATCGCAAGATTTCCTCCTTTCACGTCATCCAGATCGCCACGGCTAGCAACGTTAGAAACACAATTCGTTTTCCCCCTGTCTGGATTGTAAAAAATAGAGCGTTTCATCACCCAGACATATTCCTGATAATCCACTTGAACATGATGTCTGGATTGTAAAAAGGGTAGGTTCTCAGCACACAGCTATATGCCTGATACCTTAATTGGAAATGGCGACTTGATTGTAAAAACGCTAGCTTCTCAGCATTCGGACATATCTCTAATACTCTCCATGAAAAATTTTTGACTGGATTATAAAATGAATTGCTTCTCAGCACGCAGAAAACTCTCCTTGAAAAAATGTTGTCTGGATTGTAGAAATGATAGCTACTCAGCACCCAAGCATCTCCATGACACTCTCCTTGAAAATGTTGTCTTGATTGTAAAGAAGGTAGCTACTCAGCACCCAAGCATATCCCTGACACTCTCCATGAAAATGTTGTCTTGATTGTAAAAAGGATAGCTACTCATCAATGAGGCATATCCCTGATACTCTTCTTGAAAATGTGTGCATTGTTAAAAAAAAGACTTCAAATAGGTTTCCTCGCGAAGAAGCGACATGTATTTACTATTAAATGCTATATTATGTATTTTTATTGTTAGCCTTTGCAGTAAATACTTGCCCACCACGGTCAAGTTACAGACCTCATGGTGGACTCTCCCCCTTTTCCTACTAAATTATTTGTTTTATTTTTTTCTTCGCTTCCTTGCGTTGAAATTTGAAAGCCGAGAAACGATTAAAACTGTATAACAATGCCACTGAATCTCCATCACTGCGTCCAACTTCATAATATTTGAAGAACTAATAGGCAGTTAAGATATTCTTCATGGATGACTGAACTGGATGATTATACGTTGGAAATCCAGACATTAACATCTGAAGAACACTTCGAAGAAGTTAATGTCTTTTCTGTTCAGTGTGGTTTGCGCTTCAAACTATATTTTATTAAATCTGATTTTTTTTTTATTTGGCATAGTTATTTAATATGAGATTTTATTTATTTTTTATTTTATTTATTTATTATTGTATTCATTTTTTATTTTATTCATTTTCGTTTATTTGGCATAGCTATTCAATATGAGATTTTATTTATTTTTTATTTTATTTATTTATTATTGTTTTTATTTTTATTTATGTTCGTTTATTTGGCATAGCTATTTAATATGAGATTTTATTTATTTTTCATTTTATCTATTTATTATTGTATTTATTTTTTTATTATTTTTATTTTCGTTTATATGGCATAGCTATTTTATATGAGATTTTATTTATTTTTTATTATATTTATTTTTTATTTTATGTATTTTCGTTTATTTGGCATAGCTATTTAATATGAGATTTTATTTATTTTTTATTTTATTTGTTTATTATTGTATTTATTTTTTATTTTATTCATTTTCGTTTAGTTGACATAGCTATTTAATATGAGATTTTAGGACTACCATCCGGAAGATGAATTTAATACTTTGAACAGGCGAAGATAAATTACTGAGGTGAGAAACGTTTCTACGGCAACTTGCAATGCGCTTAGAAACTTAGACACAACAGTAAAAATAAACTAAACCCGGGAAACGACCAGAAATTTTATTTTCGAGATTAAATATTTCTCATAATTACCTAGACGAAGTATGTCTGGAGAGTGTATAGTTATATGTAAATGACTGCTTAACTAAGAACTAGACTATATAAATACCTAAGCAGTAAGGATAGGGTAAATGCTACTCAGTAGAAGGGGATTGTGTAAATTCCTCTCTTGAGGAGTATACACATTCGGATACTTACCTGCCCCAGGACTCCGTCCCTGTGCTGGTGCTCTCACGACTACGACTAGCTTGGACCGGCTCTGACCAACTTGGACCAGCTATGACAAGCCAAGACCAGCTCTGACTAGCTTAGACCAGCTCTGACAAGCTTGGGTAAGCTATGACCAGCTTGGACCAGCGGCCCGAGTGAAAACACTCGGGTACCCTCGTTAAAAAATGACCTTGTGTCACAACCTGTTTCAATGGTGGAGGGGGATCAAGTAAACATTTACTATTCTGTAGAGGGGATTCGCTCCTCTCCCAATAATATTTGCTCAAGCCCTAGGAACCATCTCCCCACGCAGTACATCTACTTTGGGATGGGGCTGGGTTTATTGCCCGGCGCCTGAAGCGTCCTCAAAAGGGGAAGTGCTTGCTTGCTTGGGCAATTTTTGCACGGTATTTTGCCGTTAAACCAACTTTAAACCTCGAACTTGTGTCACATTCGGTAGCGACGTGGGCACACTGAAAAATCCCCGTGGTACGTTACTATCGCGTGCTGACCGGTTGAGGCGGTTTGCTCCCCTGTCGATAATATTCGCTTAAGCTCCAGTGATCGTTCCCACCAGGCAGTATCTCTCATCCGAGAGGGGCTAGGTTTATGGCCCGGCGCCCGAGACGTCGCTAAAATAGGGAAGTGCCGAGTGGACTTGAGAATTTTTTCACAGTATTGCCGTTAAACTCACTTTTAACCGACCCTGTGTCACATTCGATGGCAACGTGAGTGCACGGAAAAATCAAGCATTTGGTATGCAAGATAAACGTCTACTGCTGGACCGATAAAATACGAAGGGAAACATAGCCTATGAAAGACGAGACATTACTTTAACACCCATCCCCGAAATTTATCGGTGAGTTATTGTCTGAGTTTATTTTCTTATTTCGATTTTGTACAAATCTATTAAAACTAAATGCGAGAAAACCTTTTACGAAATTTGTAACTGCGAAATGAATATTGTTTTGAGAATTCTTTGAATTTATTTTTTATTTTATTTATTTATTTATTATTGTATTTATTTTTTATTTTATTTATTTTCGTTTATTTGGCATAGCTATTTAATATGAGATTTTATTCATATTTTATTTTATTTATTTATTATTGTATTTATTTATTTTTTCTTTTATTTGGCATAGCTATTTAATATGAGATTTTATTTATTTTTTATTTTATTTATTTATTATTGTATTTATTTATTTTTTTTTTTTCGTTTATTTGGCATAGCTATTTAATATGTGATTTTATTTATATTTTATTTTATTTATTTATTATTGTATTTTTTTTCGTTTATTTGGCATAGCTATTTAATATGAGATTTTATTTATTTTTTATTTTATTTATTTATTATTGTATCTGTCGATCTCGTGAGATAATGCTAAGACCTTGGTCAGTGATGGCGAACCACTGACCCCCGAATCATAAAATGACCTACCATCAACTTTTTAGTGGCCGGCGAGGAGTCAATTAAATGACGTCATAAGTGCTGCATGCGTTAAGCCGAAGACAACGAAGTATGAAACCCGAATTAAAACATCAGCAACAAGTTTCTTATTAAAAATATATAAGTAAGTATATGAGTGACCCATTTATGTTTAGGACAAATTTAAAAGTACCAATAATAACCCGGCAACAATAAAGGTTTACTATATCGCCAGGACATCATTGCATAGATGCCATGCATTTCTTATTTATGTCCTGCGTCCAGCCAGGACCTAGGTGGTCATGGCTCTCCACAATTTCCTGTCCCTTGCAGCTCTTAATGACTTTTGTTTTTCTGTTATTTCTCCTAAACTCTGTTCCATTAAGTATGATATGCGTCGTTTTCCTCTCTCCCTCTTGCCTTCAGCCT
Organism: Acanthosepion esculentum; assembly: GCA_964036315.1. Taxonomy (NCBI): domain Eukaryota; kingdom Metazoa; phylum Mollusca; class Cephalopoda; order Sepiida; family Sepiidae; genus Acanthosepion; species Acanthosepion esculentum. The sequence goes on from OZ038495.1 coordinate 85,110,476, forward strand.
GTTCTGTGAGTATCAGATTTTCCAAGCCATCTTTCCTTATTATATGTACTAGAAACCTCAATAGTCTCTTCCTTATGTTAAGTATGTTTCCTTTTTGTTTTCATTTTCTCTAAAACTTCGCCGTTGATCTTCCAAAATATGAACGCAATTTTAATCTTTATCTTCTGTCTTCTTAATTATTGTTCTTTTTTTATTGTTCGTTCTCTTAATGGTGTTTTTCTCATATTCTAACACTCCGTAAACCCTTGCGTCTTAGTGGATTTATTGCCTTACTTCATTAAAAATCTAGATAGATAGATAGATAGATCTAAAGAGATTGAGATAGCTACATAGATCTAAAGAGATTGTGATAGATAGATCTAAAGAGATTGAGATAGATAGATAGATAGATAGATAGATAGATAGATAGATAGATAGATAGATAGATAGATAGATAAATCTAAGATGGTTGACATAGATAGACAGATAGACAGATATATAGATAGCTCTAAGGTGATTGAGATAGATAGATAGATAGATAGATAGATAGATAGATAGATAGATAGATAGATAGATAGATAGATAGATAGATAGAGAGAGAGAGAGATAAGGAGACTGAGATACCAGAGAAACATTACTGATTTTTGTCTCATTATTGATGGCTAATTTATGTTTAAGAATTTTTTTCTAAGCTGCTATGCAATATCCTCCCTCTTGTTTTTTGTTAGTGAATGCTGCTGAGTAATCTCCCCTGCACATGAAGAGAAAACTCTAGGCAACAGAAAGGTGGTACTACACAACGATGCTGAGACGACTATGAACGGAGCGAATAACGTGGAAGTTTTAAGGAAAATGGCAACAGAAAGACACTTAGAATCAGAAAGAGACAGCTGAAGTATCTTGGACAAAGAATTAGGAAAGAGGGCTTGGAAAACTTAACCCTCACAGGCAATATCGTGTCAAGGTGAGATAGGAGTCCACCTACCCTGACAAGCTCGTGCAAATGGATAGTGAAACTGTGGACAGGTATATTGGCAAAAGGGGAAGCGGTGCTCAGAGCCACGTGGGATAGGAGAGCCATGATCGCATATGTCCCGATTTTACACGCCAGATAGAAGATAGATTTATGTTTGCAAATACATTTATGGCATTAATACAATGACAAGAATAAGAGGAAAACAGGATTCTTTTATTTTAAGTTAGGAGCGAAAAGCATAGACTAACAGATAATAGTAAGAATGGTTGTCAGCAAAAGAGACAGCCCAAATCGGGAGCTACATATTGGGAACGTCAAAATTAAGCAGGCACATCTGGCACATTATCTGGTGTATGTAGAAACAGACAACGAAAAATGTAACACAGAAAAACAAAAAAAAAGACGTATAAGACTAATGAAAGGTGTCTTCCAGAAAGTAAGCAAAGTATTAAGAGATTGAAAATATCGTTAGAAACGGCTGAACTGCTATGTAACTAATGCTGCAATCTCCTGTATGGTAGCTAATTCTGCCATCTCCTATAGACACGGGAAATACAGACAGTGGAAACACAAACGCAGAGAGAATGATAGAGAGTGAGACACGGGGGCATAGATGAGAAGACAACGCCATACAGAATGGCAGTTAGGAATACACGGGTGGAGAGGAAATGGCATAGAGAGAAACACGTCCACGGAGAGAGAATGGCAGCGATGGAAACATAGACACAGAGAAAAAAGACTAGGAGAGAAACACAGGCGCAGCGAGAATGTCAGAAAGGGAAACACAAGCGCATAGTGAATGGCAGAGTGGGAAACACGAGACCATACAGAATGACAGTGCGGGATATATAGACGGAAAAAAATGGCGTAGAGAGAAACACATGAGCAGATAGAATGTCAGAGGGAAAAAATGGCGAAAAGGGAATGGCAGAGAGAGAGAAATACGGACACAGAGAGAATGGTAGAGAGAGAGAGAGAGAGAGAGAAATACGGGTGCAGAGAGAATGACAGATTGCGAAACACAGTCGGACAGAGAATGACAGAAAGAAAAACAGGAGTAGAGAGAATAGTAGAGAAACACAGATGCAGAGAGAATGGCAGAAAAGGAAACACAGGTGCAGAGAGAACGGCAGGAAAGGAAACAGGTGCAGAGAGAACGGCAGGAAAGGAAACACAGGAGCAGAGAGAATGAAAGAGAAGGAAACACAGTCGCAGAATGAATGGCAGAAACGGAAACACATAGGCAGAGAAAATTTCAGAAAGGGAAACAAAGACGCAGAGAGAATGGCTGGATGGGAAACAAAGACGCAGACGAAAAGGCACAGAGGAAAAACATGTTGAGATAGAATGGCGGAGTGGGAAACACTAGCAAACAGAGAATGGCTGAGAGAGAAAAACATACGCAGAGCGAACGGCAATGTGCGAAACACAAACGCAGACAGATTGGTAGAAAGGGAAACACGGGTGAAGAGAAAATGGCACAGAGAGATACACGGCCGTAGAGAGAATGACAGCGATGGAAACAAAGGCAAAAAAAGGACTGAGAGAGAAACCCAGGTGCAGAGAGAATGACAGAAAGAGAATCACTGGCACATAGAGAATGGCAAAGAGGGAAACCCGAGGCCATACGGAATCGCGGTGCGTGATATACGGACGGAGAAATAATGTCATAGAGAGAAACACATGAGCAAACAGAATGCCAGAAAGGGAAAAACAGGCGCAGATGGAATTACAGAAAGGGAAACACAGACGCAGAGAGAATGGCAGAAAGGGAAACACAGACGCAGAGAGAACGGCAGAAAGGGAAACACAGACGCAGAGAGAACGGCAGAAAGGGAAACACAGACGCAGAGAGAACGGCAGAAAGGGAAACACAGACGCAGAGAGAATGGCAGAAAGGGAAACACAGACGCAGAGAGAACGGCAGAAAGGGAAACACAGACGCAGAGAGAATGGCAGAAAGGGAAACACAGACGCAGAGAGAACGGCAGAAAGGGAAACACAGACGCAGAGAGAACGGCAGAAAGGGAAACACAGACGCAGAGAGAACGACAGAAAAGGAAACACAGACGCAAAGAGAACGGCAGAAAGGGAAACACAGCAGCAGAGAGAACGGCAGAAAGGGAAACACAGACGCAGAGAGTACGGCAGAAAGGGAAACAGAGACGAAGAGAGAATGGCAGAAAGGGAAACACAGATGCAGAGAGAACGGCATGAAGGGAAACACAGACGCAGAGAGAACGGGAGAAAGGGAAACACAGACGCAGAGAGAATGACAGAAAGGGAAACACAGGGTCATTCAGAATGGCAGCGTGGGATACACATTCAGAAAGTAAATGGCACAGAGAGGAACACGACCGCAGAGAGAATGACAGCGATGGAAACACAGGCGCAAAGAAAAGGACTGCGAGAGAAACACAAGCGCAGAGAGAACGGCAGAAAGGGAAACACAGACGCAGAGAGACTGGCAGAAAGGGAAACACAGACGCAGAGAGAATGGCAGAAATGGAAACAGATTCAGAGAGAATGGCAGAGAGGGCAACACAGACTCAGATAAAATGGCAGAGAGGGAAACACAGACGCAGATAAAATGGCAGAGAGGGAAACACAGACGCAGATAGAATGGCAGAGAAGGAAACACGGGTGAAGAGAAAATGGCACAGAGAGATACACGGCCGTAGAGAGAATGACAGCGATGGAAACAAAGGCAAAAAAAAGGACTGAGAGAGAAACACAGATGCAGAGAGAATGGCAGAAAGAGAATCACTGGCACATAGAGAATGGCAGAGAGGGAAACCCGAGGCCATACGGAATCGCGGTGCGTGATATACGGACGGAGAAATAACGTCATAGAGAGAAACACATGAGCAAACAGAATGCCAGAAAGGGAAAAACGGGCGCAGATGGAATTACAGAAAGGGAAACACAGACGCAGAGAGAATGGCAGAAAGGGAAACACAGACGCAGAGAGAATGACAGAAAGGGAAACACAGACGCAGAGAGAATGGCAGAAAGGGGAACATAGACGCAGAGAGAATGGCAGAAAGGGAAACACAGACGCAGAGAGAACGGCAGAAAGGGAAACACAGACGCAGAGAGAACGGCAGAAAGGGAAACACAGACGCAGAGAGAACGACAGAAAAGGAAACACAGACGCAGAGAGAACGGCAGAAAGGTAAACACAGCAGCAGAGAGAACGGCAGAAATGGAAACACAGACGCAGAGAGTACGGCAGAAAGGGAAACAGAGACGAAGAGAGAATGGCAGAAAGGGAAACACAGATGCAGAGAGAACGGCATGAAGGGAAACACAGACGCAGAGAGAACAGGAGAAAGGGAAACACAGACGCAGAGAGAATGACAGAAAGGGAAACACAGGGTCATTCAGAATGTCAATGTGGGATACACATTCAGATAGAAAATGGCACAGAGAGAAACACGACCGCAGAGAGAATGACAGCGATGGAAACACAGGCGCAAAGAAAGGACTGCGAGAGAAACACAAGCGCAGAGAGAACGGCAGAAAGGGAAACACAGACGCAGAGAGACTGGCAGAAAGGGAAACACAGACGCAGAGAGAATGGCAGAAATGGAAACAGATTCAGAGAGAATGGCAGAGAGGGAAACACAGACTCAGATAGAATGGCAGAGAGGGAAACACAGACACAGATAGAATGGCAGAGAAGGAAACACGGGTGAAGAGAAAATGGCACAGAGAGATACACGACCGTAGAGAGAATGACAGCGATGGAAACAAAGGCAAAAAAAGGACTGAGAGAGAAACACAGATGTAGAGAGAATGGCAGAAAGAGAATCACTGGCACATAGAGAATGGCAGAGAGGGAAAACCGAGGCCATACGGAATCGCGGTGCGTGATATACGGACGGAGAAATAACGTCATGGAGAGAAACACATGAGCAAACAGAATGCCAGAAAGGGAAAAACAGGCGCAGATGGAATTACAGAAAGGGAAACACAGACGCAGAGAGAATGGCAGAAAGGGAAACACAGACGCAGAGAGAACGACAGAAAGGAAAACACAGACGCAGAGAGAACGGCAGAAAGGGAAACACAGACGCAGAGAGAATGACAGAAAGGGAAACACAGACGCAGAGAGAATGGCAGAAAGAGAAACACAGACGGAGAGAGAATGGCAGAAAGGGAAACACAGACGCAGAGAGAACGGCAGAAAGGGAAACACAGACGCAGAGAGAATGGCAGAAAGGGAAACACAGACGCAGAGAGAACGGCATGAAGGGAAACACAGACGCAGAGAGAATGACAGAAAAGGAAACACAGACGCAGAGAGAATGACAGAAAGGGAAACACAGACGCAGAGAGAACGGCAGAAATGGAAACACAGCAGCAGAGAGAACGGTAGAAAGGGAAACACAGACGAAGAGAGAATGGCAGAAAGGGAAACACAGACGCAGAGAGAACGGCATGAAGGGAAACACAGACGCAGAGAGAACGGGAGAAAGGGAAACACAGACGCAGAGAGAATGACAGAAAGGGAAACACAGGGTCATTCAGAATGGCAGTGTGGGATACACATTCAGAAAGAAAATGGCACAGAGAGAAACACGACCGCAGAGAGAATGACAGCGATGGAAACACAGGCGCAAAGAAAAGGACTGCGAGAGAAACACAAGCGCAGAGAGAACGGCAGAAAGGGAAACACAGACGCAGAGAGAATGGCAGAAATGGAAACAGATTCAGAGAAAATGGCAGAGAAGGAAACACAGACTCAGATAGAATGGCAGAGAGGGAAACACAGACGCAGATAGAATGGCAGAGAGGGAAACACGGGAAAAGAGAAAATGGCACAGAGAGATACACGGCCGTAGAGAGAATGACAGCGATGGAAACACAGGCTAAAAAAAAAGAACTGAGAGAGAAATCCAGGTGCAGAGAGTATGGCAGAAAGAGAATCACTGGCACATAGAGAATGGCAAAGAGGGAAACCCGAGGCCATACGGAATCGCGGTGCGTGATATACGGACGGAGAAATAATGTCATAGAGAGAAACACATGAGCAAACAGAACGCCAGAAAGGGAAAAACAGGCGCAGATGGAATTACAGAAAGGGAAACACAGACGCAGAGAGAATGGCAGAAAGGGAAACACAGACGCAGAGAGAACGACAGAAAGGGAAACACAGACGCAGAGAGAACGGCAGAAAGGGAAACACAGACGCAGAGAGAATGACAGAAAGGGAAACACAGACGCAGAGAGAATGGCAGAAAGAGAAACACAGACGGAGAGAGAATGGCAGAAATGGAAACACAGACGGAGAGAGAATGGCAGAAAGGGAAACACAGACGCAGAGAGAACGGCAGAAAGGGAAACACAGACGCAGAGAGAATGGCAGAAAGGGAAACACAGACGCAGAGAGAACGGCATGAAGGGAAACACAGACGCAGAGAGAATGACAGAAAAGGAAACACAGACGCAGAGAGAATGACAGAAAGGGAAACACAGACGCAGAGAGAACGGCAGAAATGGAAACACAGCAGCAGAGAGAACGGTAGAAAGGGAAACACAGACGAAGAGAGAATGGCAGAAAGGGAAACACAGACGCAGAGAGAACGGCATGAAGGGAAACACAGACGCAGAGAGAACGGGAGAAAGGGAAACACAGACGCAGAGAGAATGACAGAAAGGGAAACACAGGGTCATTCAGAATGGCAGTGTGGGATACACATTCAGAAAGAAAATGGCACAGAGAGAAACACGACCGCAGAGAGAATGACAGCGATGGAAACACAGGCGCAAAGAAAAGGACTGCGAGAGAAACACAAGCGCAGAGAGAACGGCAGAAAGGGAAACACAGACGCAGAGAGAATGGCAGAAATGGAAACAGATTCAGAGAGAATGGCAGAGAAGGAAACACAGACTCAGATAGAATGGCAGAGAGGGAAACACAGACGCAGATAGAATGGCAGAGAGGGAAACACGGGAAAAGAGAAAATGGCACAGAGAGATACACGGCCGTAGAGAGAATGACAGCGATGGAAACACAGGCTAAAAAAAAAGAACTGAGAGAGAAATCCAGGTGCAGAGAGTATGGCAGAAAGAGAATCACTGGCACATAGAGAATGGCAAAGAGGGAAACCCGAGGCCATACGGAATCGCGGTGCGTGATATACGGACGGAGAAATAATGTCATAGAGAGAAACACATGAGCAAACAGAACGCCAGAAAAGGAAAAACAGGCGCAGATGGAATTACAGAAAGGGAAACACAGACGCAGAGAGAATGGCAGAAAGGGAAACACAGACGCAGAGAGAACGACAGAAAGGGAAACACAGACGCAGAGAGAACGGCAGAAAGGGAAACACAGACGCAGAGAGAATGACAGAAAGGGAAACACAGACGCAGAGAGAATGGCAGAAAGAGAAACACAGACGGAGAGAGAATGGCAGAAATGGAAACACAGACGCAGAGAGAACGGCAGAAAGGGAAACACAGACGCAGAGAGAATGGCAGAAAGGGAAACACAGACGCAGAGAGAACGGCAGAAAGGGAAACACAGACGCAGAGAGAACGGCATGAAGGGAAACACAGACGCAGAGAGAATGACAGAAAAGGAAACACAGACGCAGAGAGAATGACAGAAAGGGAAACACAGACGCAGAGAGAACGGCAGAAATGGAAACACAGCAGCAGAGAGAACGGTAGAAAGGGAAACACAGACGAAGAGAGAATGGCAGAAAGGGAAACACAGACGCAGAGAGAACGGCATGAAGGGAAACACAGACGCAGAGAGAACGGGAGAAAGGGAAACACAGACGCAGAGAGAATGACAGAAAGGGAAACACAGGGTCATTCAGAATGGCAGTGTGGGATCCACATTCAGAAAGAAAATAACACAGAGAGAAACACGACCGCAGAGAGAATGACAGCGATGGAAACACAGGCGCAAAGAAAAGGACTGCGAGAGAAACACAAGCGCAGAGAGAACGGCAGAAAGGGAAACACAGACGCAGAGAGAATGGCAGAAATGGAAACAGATTCAGAGAGAATGGCAGAGAAGGAAACACAGACTCAGATAGAATGGCAGAGAGGGAAACACAGACGCAGATAGAATGGCAGAGAGGGAAACACGGGAAAAGAGAAAATGGCACAGAGAGATACACGGCCGTAGAGAGAATGACAGCGATGGAAACACAGGCTAAAAAAAAAAGAACTGAGAGAGAAATCCAGGTGCAGAGAGTATGGCAGAAAGAGAATCACTGGCACATAGAGAATGGCAGAGAGGGAAACCCGAGGCCATACGGAATCGCGGTGCGTGATATACGGACGGAAAAAATAATGTCATAGAGAGAAACACATGAGCAAACAGAATGCCAGAAAGGGAAAAACAGGCGCAGATGGAATTACAGAAAGGGAAACACAGACGCAGAGAGAATGGCAGAAAGGGAAACACAGACGCAGAGAGAACGGCAGAAAGGGAAACACAGACGCTGAGAGAATGGCAGAAAGGGAAACACAGACGCAGAGAGAACGGCAGAAAGGGAAACACAGACGCAGAGAGAATGGCTGAAAGGGAAACACAGACGCAGAGAGAACGGCAGAAAGGGAAACACAGACGCAGAGAGAACGGCAGAAAGGGAAACACAGACGCAGAGAGAACGGCAGAAAGGGAAACACAGACGCCGAGAGAATGGCAGAAAGGGAAACACAGACGCAGAGAGAACGGCAGAAAGGGAAACACAGACGCAGAGAGAATGGCAGAAAGGGAAACACAGACGCAGAGAGAACGGCAGAAAGGGAAACACAGACGCAGAGAGAATGGCAGAAAGGGAAACACAGACGCAGAGAGAACGGCAGAAAGGGAAACACAGACGCAGAGAGAATGGCAGAGAGACAAACGTAACCGCCACGAGAATGTCAGACAAAGTCACACCTGCACAGAGATACATACGCATAGGGAGAAGCACCGGTTCAAAGACATGCGCACATAAACAGAAACACAAATGCAGTGACACACACATCATAAAACCTACAGACGCCGTGACACTCATTTCCAGGGAACCACAGAAGCAGAAACACAGACGCAGAGACATACACATCGAAAGAAGCACAGACGCAGAGATACACACAGAGGGAAACACAGACGCGAAATGCACGCACACAGCGAGAAAAACATGCAAGAATGTACGCACATAGCGAGAAACAGATAAGCTGAGATACACGCATAGAGAAACACAGACAGAGACACACACAGAAACACAGACGGAGATACACAAATGAAGAGAAACACTGACAGAGAGAGAGAGAGAGAGAGAGAGAGAGAGAGAGAGAGACATATATGTAAACAAGAGCAGAAAAAGACGTGTACACACAGAAGCAGAGAAATAAAACTGAATTGAAATTTCAAAAAATAATCTCAAAACACGATTTAAAAATCTGTGCCGTATTTAAATATTTAGAGCTGACGGTTGAAAAAATAAATAAATGTCTTTTTTAATTAACTGCAATTGTTCCCTTCAATTAAAATTTCACAAAATATCTTTTTGGTGTATTTTTTAAAATATAGGATTTTTTTTTTTGCTCTTTTTAAATTTAATATAGTGCACTTAAAAAATGAAATCAAAATTTGTGACACTTTATGTCAGAGAATATTTTTTATCAAAAATTCAAAGCTTTAATCAGTCCAATTTCTTTTCCTTTTTTTTTATTTAATTTTTTTTCTCAGGGAAGTCGCATCTAAAAAAATAATAGCCCGGCTCCCTTTGGTGATTAGCATTTAGACATTCTTTTTAAAGATAATTATATGGTATAGAGGCAACGTTTTAAATCAAGTCGAAAATGAACATATCTTCAATTTATCTCAAGGGCAAAACATTTTCAGTTCTTGAGAGCAGAATAGAAGACTTTCTTTTGTTTAAACTTTTATCATATAATTCATTTGTTCAATGTCGGAATAACACTAAAAATGGGACCTTTTTTGCCTAAAGTACTTTTTGTATTCAAGCCATCGTAAAGACCTAAGTCACGATTCCTTAATTTTTTTTTATATTTTTACAGAAGTGACTACTCTCCTTAAGAATAGGCACAGCAAAACGAGACGGGCGTTTTACTATTAGAGAAAGCAGACATTTCCAAACTACTTTCTGAATAATCGCCATTGCCGTTGTAGTATGAAATTTGTGCTTATTCTTTGCCGTTTCTATAAATATTTTCATGCTAATTGTTCTCATGAGCTTTCCTCTTTGGTACCTAGACTTTATGAATTTAAGCCATAATATAGCTTCCCTCTGCCTTTTCTATAAATATTTTCATGCTGATTGTTCTGATGAGCTTTCCTCTTTGGTACCTAGACTTTATGAATTTAAGCCATAATATAGCTTCCCTCTGCCTTTTCTATAAATATTTTCATGCTAATTGTTCTGATGAGCTTTCCTCTTTGGTACCTAGACTTTATGAATTTAAGCGCAGTACTAGATTAGCAGAAAAGTCTCTTCATTTTGCAGTCGAAATATTGACATGTAATTATAAGTTCTATGCTAACAATTTCGCACTTCTCGTTTGTAGAACTCTCTTTCAGCTTCTTGCTTTCCAGTCAACTTTGATCTTCAAAAATTGAAATGAAATGTCACTCGTTACCTATGCTTTTTTAATTCATGTTCTTTTATTCCTCTTTCTTTTATTCTTTTATTCTTTTATTCCTCTGTTCTTTTATTCCTCTCTCCTTCATAATGTTTTCTCATATTCTCTCATACATAAGAACCCGTTGCGATTTAATGGTAGTATTACCTTGCTTGCGGGTGAAATGATTAAAAACAAAAAAATGACTTATCTGATCCTAATGAGCGGTGTGTCTACGAAACTCTGAAGGGGATTTCCTATATAAGTTTAATATATGTGGAACAAAATAAGGTACTTTTCAGTTATGCTACTACACATAATGCAAGCAGGGTTGTGCATTTTAAACCTGCAAAGGACTGATGAGCCATACAAAACAAATTAATCAGCTGCACAGTTTTATACGGCTCTATGGAATAATAAGTATTAGTCTTAAAAATGTAATTTTTCTATACTAACAACTACAATATATCCATGGTCAATATTCTACAGATGGCTTCTATATAAGCTTAGGGTTAACGTTCATCTAAAATATGTAATCGTATAACTGAAAAGTGTCCAAAATACTCATGCCGCGGAGAACTGCCCAACTGTCATCCTGATTGCTCTTTTCTCTTTCTGCTCATTATAAATATTTCTGTTCCTAATTCCTCCATACCCTGTAACTTCTTGCGTTTTAGTAGCTATACTGCTTTGCTTGGGGTGATACAGATTTAAAAAATCTATCTAGGGAACTTCTGATGCTTTATTATTTTGTACCAAATACAAGTGCTGTCCAAAATAGTCAGGCTTATGAGAATTTTTTTTATAGTTTTGGAGTAAGCGTACCGGTTCAAATAAAAGTTCTACTGGGAATTTTTATATAGTGAATGGATTCAAAGACAAAGGATTACCAATCTGGTAGCAGGGATCAGTCAAGAAAAAAAAGAATGTAAATGAATCCATAACTTTTAGTATCAGAAAAGTATGCTGTAAAGAAATAGTATGTGAGAAAATAGCTCGTTGGAAAAGTAAAAAAAAAAAAATGCCGAAAGGCGTTCTTCTCATGTTAAGTGGGAAATCTATGGCATCAATAACGGAGCTAGAGCCAGAAGTCTTAAAACAGGAAGACAGTTTAGAGCAGGGTTTTTTTTTAACTTGGGGTCCGTGAACGCTAGGAAGTCCATGAACGTGTTTCAAAGGGATCCGTGAGGATCAGATAAAAATTAACATTTATGTTCGCTATACAGCTCTTGTCCCAATCAACGGTTTGTCATTAAAAGGAAAAAAAGAAAATCCATCCTTGTACACTGCTCGAAAGAAAACGCACCAAGCCACTGTTTACACCAGGCGTCTTGAGTTCATATTTATCACATATGGTCTGGCGCTCCTGCTATATATCGAGAGATCCTTGATAAAATCCAAAGAAGAATCAGCAATATTATCCTCATCTAGCGTCTCGGCTTCAGTCACTTTTCCACTGCCAGAAAGTTGCTTCCATTTTCTATAAATATTTTCATGGTAATTGTTCGAACGAGCTCTTCACTATAGTACCAAGATTTTAGGAATTGAAGTGCAGTACTAGATTGACAGCAAGGTCTCATCAATCTACAGTTGAAATGGCTAGATGTAACCATAAGTTCTATGCTAACAGTTTCAATTTCTCGCACTTCTTGCTTATAGATCTTACATATTTATAAGTCTACCATTCGCCCATGGTTCGAATATTGCTGCCACATATGGTCTGGTACTTCTGCTGTATATTTAGAAATTCTTGATAAAATTCAAAGAAGAATCAACGATATTGACCTGGTGTCTCAGCTCCAGTCACTTTCCCAACACCGCAAATCTGCTTCCCTATTCTATAAATACTTCCATGGTAAATGCTCGGATGAGCTCTTCGCTAAGGTAGCTAGACTTTATGAATTTAAGCGCATTACGAGACTGGCGACGAGGTGTCATTAATTTACACCGGTGCTGAATAGATGTAACCGTAAGTTCTAAACTAACAGTCTCTTTTCTCGCTTGTTGAACTCTCTTCCAGCTCCATGCTTTCCCTACAACTTTAATCTTCAACAATTTCAATGCCATGTCAATCGTTATCTACTGTCTTCCTGATTACTCTTCCTTTGTTCCCGCTTCTTAGCAATGTTTGTGCTTTCTAATTCTTCCACACTCAGTAACGCCTTGTGTCTTAGTGGCTTTACTGCCTTTCTTGGGGAAAAGTCGCTTTAAAAAAAAGTACGACTAACTGAGATTTCATTCTTTTGGCATTTTTTCCGATCCTGCATATTTTTCAGAGATATCCGAAGGTTCCTTTCTTTAAGAAAGACCTTAGTTCATGGATATTGTAATTTTAGCCAAATCTTGTCTGTGTTACTAACCAGTTTAAATGACCGATCCATTTTCGAATTTCGTTATCTCAGGAGTCAGATACAGTGGTTAACCTATATTTTTGGAACCCCGAAGCTTGAAAAGACATAGGAGTCCCATTCGCAACCAGCAACAATAGATTCTATGAATAATAGATTCTGGCTAGCCCATACAGCTGGAGGTTCGGGTGCTTCACGCCCCCAAGACAAAAAATTTGACTAATTTCGAGGACATTTTGAGGCCGTATGAAATTGATATTAGAGCATATTCTAAGGCCAACATTAGTTACTTCAATTCAATCTATCATTAAAATTGCCTTATTTAAATAACAAATATTTAAAAAGAAAAACATGAATTTCGTTGAAAAATTCACTCATTAAAAAATTGCTTTAGGCATTGAAGGTCCTTAAGATTAAGCTTCATTAGTTTCATTGCAGATCCGGCGCTAGTCAGATGGTTTGGCGGCAAAAAGGACTTTGGGCAATAAAATAGAAATTCATTTTTATTCCAACTTCATTGAACAATTGAATTACAAATTATATAAATCTAATCCTTGTTACATAGATTCGTTTTATACAGTTTATCAATCCTTTTCAGAAAATTTAAAGCTAGGAAATATTTTAGATTGCTATTTTTTTTAGATAATAATGATTTAGTGATACAAGTCATACTAATTAACCCATAGCTGGGGAGAAGAGGTAGATTCATACCTTTCCCTACTAAAAATGCAACTCTGCTCTCCGATTAACAATTCTGAGTAATTATTTATTACACCACCCGCACATCCACGCGTACAGCACCTGGTATTGCCAAGTGGTCACCCATCTAGGTTCTGACCAGACTCAACGTTGCTTAACTTAGATTTCTCATTCCGAGCCGTTATCCATTAAACCACCCGCACATCTAAGCTCACAGCACCTGGTATTCCCAAGTGGTCACCCATCTAGGTACTGACCAGGCTGGATGTTGTTTAACTTCAATTTCTCATTCCGAGCCGTTATCCATTAAACCACCCGCACATCCAAATGTACAGTATTTGATATTCACAAATGGTCACCTTTCTAGGTACTGACCAGGCTTGATGTTGCTGAACTTTGGTGATCGTACGGGAATCGGTGTTTCAACGTGATGTGGCCGGTTATAGAATTGGTGAATTAAAAAAATATCTGTCGACTTGAGTAGAATAATATTGAAAGTGTTCAAATCTTCAAGGAAGTTTCAGACAAGAAATGCTTAGCCACTGGGAAGATTGGCGCAAGATGATCTTCTTACGCCAATTATTCGTCCTTGTCCGTTTAACTCAGCTTCGTAGTTAAGAAAAGCTACTTAGATACAAAGCGTTTGTGATCGAAAGCAACAAAAATAAATCAATTCTCCGATAATGGCAGTGAATGGTGAACAATCTACTCTCAATTTAAAAACATGTGTTCTTGCAGAAGGATGCTGAGAATATCATGTTTACTACGAGGAAGTCTTAAAAATAAAATAATAGAAGCAAAAGACTTTGTTGGAATCTAATACAATTTTCATGGCAACTTTTCGCCGGTGCCCTAGCTGCATGAATTTAATCCTGCTACGAGGTTGGAATTCTGATCACACCCTTTTACTGTCGAAACAGTTAAATATAATCTCCAAACAGCTTCTTCTCTCGCACTTCCCGACAGTGGAACTCCCTTCCACTTACTTGCTTCCCTAGTGTCTATAATCTTCAAAGATTTAAATGTAATGTCAATCGACATTTTCTGATGTCTTGATCTTGATCCCCGTTCTTTTTTTTTATCCTTTCTTCAATCCCCACTCTTTTCCCTTACTTTCACTCTGTGTAACCCCTTGCGTGCTAGTAGCACCCCTGCCTTGCTTGGAGTGAAATGCTTAAAAAAATACCAATCCTTCTATGCGGGAGTGATGTTGGACAATTTCTTCGAGGTTGAAGAGAATAAAGAGATTAAGACAACAGAGATTAGGCACAACAGAAGGATAGCGAGAATACCATGGACAGAATATGTGAGTAACGAAGAAGTTTTTCGGAAAATAGAAACAAAAAGGACACTTATACTTAGAATCAGAAAGAGACAGTTGAAATATCTATTAGGCATAATGAGGAAAGAGGGCTTTGAGAATTTGACACATACAGGTCGCATAGAAGGAAAGAGGAGCAGAGGGAAACAGTAAATAACCTATCAAACGAGGTGTGTAAATGGCTGGCGGAACAAGGACTGGGAGGGATAGTAGGGATAAATGAGGAAAGAAGGCATGAAGAATTTGACACGCACTAGACATTTTGAAAGCAAGAAGCGCAGAAGTAAACATCATGAAAGCTGTAGAAGAAATTTAGTTAAATGGATGCCAGAACAAAGGGACCAGGAGGGAATAATAATTTGGAAACACGCTCGGAGAATTTGACACGCATAAGATATACTAAAGTGAAGAAGAGCAGAGGCAAACATCGTCAAATCTACCTAACGAATTTGTGTACATGGCTAGTGTTGTGAAGGAGAATATTTCCTACAAGTTTGGACTCGGCCTTCGGACGAAAGACATAAAAATATACCCACATCAAGAGGAGTAGCAGGAGAAGCAGTAGCAGCAGAAAACAGTCATTCACAGTTAAACATTCTCTTTCCTAGTTTCGATTCTACATTATGTTCCTCTGTACCAAAAGGTAATAAACTTTTTGTTAAACCAATTCCGGTTTTCTACTATTGATATTGATAACTCAGTTACAACAGCTAACAAAACATGGTTTGTATTCATTGATTAATTTGTTTGTTTAACGGCATAGTAACTCCTTTATGGTTCATGGTAATACGAAGGTCATTCAATAAATAAGGTGAGGGTTAGGGTTGGGGTTAGGGTTATTCAATATTCTAAGCATGGACGACTGTTAGACTTATAGATATGCAGGATAGATAATGAAGAGAAAAATTGTGAACCAAACCTTCTTAGCATATATATATATATATATATATATATATATATATATATATATATATATATATGAGTGTCATTCAATAAATAAGGTGAATTTTTCGGTATAAGGACTTCTAATACAGATAGAAGCTTACTCTTTTTTATTTTTGTTTTTGTTTTACTTCTTTTTCACATGGATTTAATTTCTTTTGCAGATTAAAAAAAAACTGAGAGTTTTGGCGATTAACAAAGATGGCCGATCAAGAAGCATGCTCCAGGATTTAACAGCGGTCAGTTATCAAGTTTTTGGTTGCTGAAGGGTGCAAACCAGTTTGAATTCATAGGAGAATGTCAACTGTGTATGGTACCACATGTTTCAGCCACAAAAATATCTACAAGTGGGCTAAATTGTTTAAAGTAGGACAGAGCCGTGTTGAGGATGAAGACAGACCTGGGAGGCCTACAGAAGTGAGATCTGAGGTGATCGAATCAGTCAATGACCTCATTCAGTCTGACAGAAAGGTGACAGTGGATGACATTGCAAGGACTTTGAGCTTATCTGTTGGGACAAACGCATGGGGTCATCAGTCAGAGGGGTCACCTTGCATCATGACAACGCAAGGCCTCACACAGCAGCCCAAACGGTGCAAACCATCAACGAGCTGGGATCGTAACTGCTCCCTCATCCCCCTTACAGTCCAGACTTGACCCTTCAGACTTTCACCTGTTTGGTCCCTTGAAAGCGTTCACGAGAGGCACGAAGTTTAAGTGACGATGAAGTCAAAAGTGTTGTGAGCGACTGGCTGAGACATCAGTCCAAAGATTTTTACGCTGAGGGAATACGGAAGCTTGTGCACATATGGGAAAAGTGTGTGACAGTGCTGGGAGACTACGTTGAAAAAAAGAAAAAAAGAAAGTAAGCTTCTATCTGTATTAGAAGTACTTATACCGAAAAATTCACTTTATTTATTGAATGACCCTCGTACCAAAATTTAATTTTCTTGGGAGCTTGGAAGTAATAAAAATAGGATGTTATTCTGCTTTCACAATTGAATACATGGTAGATGATATTCAGTTTTTGTGCATATACATGTTTGTGTGAACATGCTTACTGGAAGTGATATGTGTAGATTAATGTCATGAAAGAGTTATTTCATGTTTGTTGTAAGGGTAAACCTGGGAATAACAGCAATTAAGTGGTCGTCCCACGCCTCTCAAAACCTCCAGTCTCCCGATCAGAGACCTTACCGTCGGATGTAGTTTATAACAGGGGGTGAAAGTTATAGAAAAAAGGCAAATATTGCTTACAGGTACAAAAGAAAGGGAGTTGTGAAGAGCCACGATCGTCAACGTCCGAAAGGAACACAACATATAGAAGAATGTTTTAACAGGACTGGAAATTGAAGCGACTGTAGTGATAAATGAGAAAAGATAACTTGGAGAATTTGACACTCAGATGATATACTGAATGCGAGAGGGACACATCGAGTAACCTACCTAACGAATTTGTGTAAATGGATGACAGAACAGGGTTAATGTTAGTAAGAGGACAAACATTGCTTAAACTAAAAAAGGATAGGAAATTGAGGAGAGCCATGATAATCCACGTCCTGAAAAAACACGACGCGTAGAAAAATAATCCTCCCGACAGGACCACCCTAACAGATTAAGCAATGCTCCTGGGAGTGTCATCCATAACGATACGTTCCTTCTCTCCTTAAACTCCTGCTCATCTCGATTGGACAACGTTCAGTCGGGCAAATTTCTGGAAAGTACGGTCACGTGCTTGCTTGGCAACCAATCCGACCTTAGGGGACTGAATCTTTTAGAGAGCTCCAACTGAGCAGTTCTGTTTGCTGACATCATGTCAATTGATCTGCCGTTGGTGGTAAACAGATGTTTTCTTTTCCTTGCTGTCTCCTCACTTGTGGACATGTGTTTGTTTTTTAATTTTTTTTTTTCTGTCATATAACGTATGTCACCAGCACCAAAACTTAATAGTGTCATTAAAACTTGCACGACTTTGGCGAAGCGTTATTGAAAAAGAGTTCATCAAATTACTTCTAAATAGGGGAAACAGTTTTCGTTCTCCTGTCAATAAACAAGGAGAAAAATATCAGACAGAGAAAAAAAAATGCTTAGAGCAATGAGAAGCGTTCATGTGTTTCCCGCGCGCGCCTAAACCCGAGGAATTACGTTCTAATTTGTTTTAAATATTTCCTTGCGTTAAATTATTTTTCAGAGCTTGGTGTTTGGAAGCTGAAGCATTCAGTGATATGACGAACATCGGGGATGCAAAAAAGCCTCCCCACCTACACACAGACTAAAACAAGATGCGGGCTTGCTTTTATTCACCATTAAGGCAAGTGTTGAAAATGAGCGGGAATATGAGTTCCGACTATTCAAAATAGAAGCTGCAGCTATAAATAAATAACTAAATAAATTTAAAAACAATTTCAAAGAATTGAGTTATTTCTTCAGAAGAGACAGGCATGAACCTAATTCTCCCTAAATTCTGTACAACCACATCTTTGTTACTTCTCCTCTTCATCCGTGAGGAAATTTTACAGTATTCAGTACAATATAGGAGGATTTATATTACATAATTGTCCAGCATTCTTTGTTTTTATTGAAATTTCAATAATATAAATTACCTACAATAGTAAAAATATATTCCTAACTTTAAAAAGACACTATACGACGGGCAGCACTGTACTTTTTACTTAAATTACTAATAGTGATTTTTTTGTTTTAATTTTACTGTATATGTTATGGACACTGAACCAGGCCATGAACTAAAACGGTCTATTGCGAATATGGTATTTATACATTAAGTGTAGACCACAAAGCAAGGTCTAGTTACCGTTTTAAAGAAATATACAATGAGATATTCCGACGTCTATATCCGCTAACACATGTTTTCCAACCCGAAAGGTAAACATTAATGGATTTTTCAAATCTAACAATATTTCTTGTCAGAAGCGTTGTCTTAGTGGGTATACGTGTTTTAGAAACCGTCCCTGTTTATTTACAATTAGATTAACTTACATTATTCGGACTGTTATCCTCATCTTCATTATTCATAACGTTTCGGTCATTGTATGTTCCGGCCATCTTCAGATGATTAGAATTTCGAATCGAACACTTTATTTCGTCCACGGGGGGTAGATTGTTTTAGTTCCACGTGTCATGCCTCTTCCAGATGTCTCAGTTATTTCCATTTAACTCAACTCTCCAAGTTTGTTTTTTTTTTGTTTCACCACTGCTGTAGCCTGGTATTGAACTTACAACTCTTTGGGTCTAGCCACTAGATCTAACCAACGTCTTTATCCACTGGCCCATGTGTACAACGGGTGAAACGTTGTGAATATGGCAATGAAGATGACGATAACAGTCCGAAAAATGTAAATAACGTAAATAATCATAATACCCCATCTCAGAGATATAGACAGATAATTAGATTAACGTCTACCGGTTTAGGTCACCGAAAGTTAAATTAAAAGTACCACCTGTCAGAAGTCGAACCAGCAAACTGCATTCCCTTTTCTTGGTTTTCTGGGAAGCCATCTTTTCGATATCACATTTAGCTAGAATGCTGTTCGTTCATTTCACGGTTTGTATATAAACGGGTAAGAGAATATAATAGTAGATATAGACGCCTTAAAAGTCCCGGTGTGTACATTTCTTAGAAAGAGTAAGCGAGCCTTGTCTTACCTTAAGATGGGAATGGAGAGAGGAGGGATAAGAAGGGGAAAATAAGTAACAAGGACAGATAAGAAGAGGGAGAAGAGAAAGGTGGGAAGAGGAAGGAAAAGGGGAGAGAAAAGGAGAGAAGAAAAGGAAATAGAGGAAGAGAAAAAAGGAAAGGAAATCTCTCTAGCCAAACGGTAAGGCACGTTTTCTATATTAGGTGCATGCGAAAGATCCCAGTGTTGATTTTTTTTTAAATCGTAGAAACTGAATACACAGTTTAAAACCGGTTTTTCGAGGTTTTTCTCATCAAAGTGTTTTTTTTTTTTTGTCCTATTTAGAGGTGAGAGGAAGGACAGGAAGGAAAAGGAGATAGGAGGAGACAGAAAGGTAAAAGAGAGAAGAATGGACAAGTAGGTAAAGGGGAGAGGAGAGACAGGACGGTAAAGGGGGAAGGAGAAATAAGAAGGTAAAGGGGAGAAGAAGGAAAGAAAGGAAAAGGAGAGAGAGGAAGGGGAAAATGGAGAGCGGGACAGGAAGGAAAAGGAGATAAGAGGGGCAGGAAAGAAAAGGTGAGAGGAGGGGCCAGAAGGAAAAGAGAGAGGAAGGGACAGAAAGGGACAGAGGAAGAGACAGAGAAGAGGAACATAAAGGTAAAGAGGAGTGGGGGGGGACAGTAAAGTAATGTGGAGAGGAGGGAAATAAAGGGAAATGAGAGAGGAAGAGGAAAAGGTGAAAATGGAAAGGAGGACGAGAAGAAAAAGTAGCGAGGAGGAACAGGAAGAAAAAGGGGAGAGGAGGGACAGGAAGGAAAATGTGGGAGGAAGGGACAGAAAGGTAAAAGAGCGAGGGGGGACAGGAAGGTAAAGGGGAGTGGAGGTACAAGAAGGAAGAGGTGAGAGGACGGATGGGAAGGAAAAGGTGAGAGGAGGGACGGGAAGGAAAAAGTGAGAGGAAGGGATAGAAAAGTAAAAGAGAGAGGGGGAACAGGAAGGAAAAGGGGAGAGGAAGGAAAGAAAAGAAAATGAGAGAGGAAGGGAAAAATGGAGAGGGGGACACGAAGAAAAAGGTAAGAGAAAGGTACTTTTCTTCTATGTGCCGTTTTCCCTCAGTAGGTGATAATGGTTCTCCACAGCGTCCTATCTTTTGCAGCTCTTAGTTTTTAGTATCCCTCCTAGTCCCTGTTCTGCTATCCATTTCAGTTAGTTTTTTTTTTTTTTTTTTTTTTTTTTTTTAAGCGTATCACCCCAAGCAAGGCCGGTGGCCACTATCACGCATGGGGTTACAGAAGGGTTGGAGGAAGAGCAGATAGGAGTGATAAAGGAAGGGATGTGGAGAAAGAGAAGGACGGAGGGTCGATCGAGGTAGGGGGGTTACGGGAGATATAGAGCGAGAGCAGATAGGAATGAAAGATGTCAGGAAGTGGATAGATCAAGGCAACTGGAGATGACGATTGACGCTACACTTAAACCGTTGGAGATTGTATTTGTCAGGGAAACAGTAATAGGGAAGGGAGTTCCATAGGCGAGATGTGCGAGACATGAAGCTATTGGAGTAGAAAAGACGTCTACACCTAACAGTTTCAACGGTGAAGGGGTGGGAACGGGATGCCAGCCTCGTAGGACGCTTAAATTCACGAGGCTTAGGGACAAGCGAAAGCAACTCCTCAGAGCAATTACCGTGGAAGTGCGAATGCGTGATACACGCTTAGGCGATCATGTATCTTTTGATACAAGACTGACGATGCAGATTTTTTTTCCCGCAGTAAGTTGACATTTCTTTCTGCGATAGAACAATTGCCATCCAAGGCTATAGAATCCGGTGGGAGGGAGAGAAGAAGAGGATTCATACCTTTCCCAAGGGTATTTAGCACGTAAGTGAATGTGATGGATTCGACTGGAATTCGAACTCAGCTCTCTGATTCTTCAATCCGAGCCGCTATCCATTACTCCATCGTGCTAAAAAAGCATATTAGGTAGCTTGCTCGGTATCTCCCTCAGCTCCTCTTGCATCCAATATATCCTGCGAATGTCAAATTCTCCAAGCCCGCTTTCCTTATGTGTTCCTGAAATTTAAAAACTGTTTTTCTGATTCAAAAAACAAATGTCTTTTTTCTTTCCATTTTCCTTAAAACCTCCTTGCTACTCGCATGTTCTAGCCATGGTATCCTTCTATAAAATCACATCTCGTTTGCGTCAAGTCTACTCTTCATCTGTAAACAAATTGTCCATCATTCACAACCATATAGAAAGATTGATATATTTCAGCACTTCGGCACCGAAATCCGAAGGTGAATTAGAATAGTGAAAGATGCCTTCCGAAAGTTAAGCAAAGTATTAAGAAATAAGAAAAAAAATTGTTAGAAAATAAATTAATAAATCTTTAAGAATAAATTTGCTTCCGAAAATTAATCATTTCAAAGGGAACTGCCCTCGTTTAATGGACTTTTCAGTTTTAATATCGGATGAATTAAATTTTTTTTTTTTTCGAAATATTATTGGATAATTAATCTATTTCCGGTGGCTTTGGCGCGAGGCAGGAAAGCAGACCGTCCGTTTGATCCGTCAAAATTGCATTGTTGACATAATAAGCCGCGCTTTCCACAGTATTAGTATTTGATTACTTCAGCTTGCTTACTTGCAAGCTAGTCACGTGACTTCCGCTCTCGAAGTTTGATGATCAAACTCCTTCCTGCATTGACTAATCGTTCGGGAAGCTGCTCTTCAGGCCTCCAATTAGCGCTCCCATTCTTTCCTGGGTTTTATTTGTCTAGTGCAAGATTCAAATAAAGCCTCGGACAATGGCAGTGCTTCAAACATTCACTTAAAATGAAAAAAAAAAAAATACACTAAACATAGTTGAGAATAAAAAGCCAATGTGATCATTCTAAACAATAAAAAACTCAACAGCACGTCTAATGCTTTTTTTTATATTAAAACGGTCAAAATTCATAAAATAATTAATATTTTTTAAAAGCTTTTAAATGGTATTTTGTGGTATTTTTTAGAGTCTTGCTTTGCGATAAAATTAATTTTATATTTAAATTATGGAACTGATTTAATTTAAAAGTGCTATATATATATATATATATATATATATATATATATATATATATATATATATATATATATATATATATATATATATATATATATATATATATATATATATATATATATATATATATATATATATATATGAATGGAGCACTTTGGTTGATTGGCATTTGTTTACATTTGTAAAAACAATACGCTAGATTTAGTTGTGTAACTCTACCGAGTGAAGATAGCTCTGGCTGACACCAAATTAGTTGTGTTTCAATCCGGGCTTGAGGCATTCGGAAGTGTAGTCGCACTGAAGAGCTGTGATACAGCGAAACATGTGAATGATATATATATATATATATATATATATATATATATATATATATATATATATATAATTTATTTAAGTAAATGCTCAGTTTTTTTTTTAAATAAACAATATCAATTACATTCACCAGCTTGAATGTTCGAGAAATATGCGTTTTCCGACAGGAATCGAACCTGTGTCCTATACGGTACCGTCATTTGATCTGACGTGCTATACCACTCAGCTACAGAGAAAGCGCCTAGTTAGCAAAGTCCAAATTACTGTTTATAAACCACAAATCTTCGACGATCTTTCCCGAACGATCATATCTGCTCAGGAAACGTACCTTAACATAAACATTGACAACATCTGAAATGGATTAAGTCCGACAATTATTTATATCTTCTGTTTATACGTTATTTTAATAGATACAATTTATTTAAGTAAATTCTCTGATTTTTTTTAAATTAACAGTATTAATTACATTTACTGGCCTGAATGTTCGAGAAATTTTGATTCCTGTTGGAGATCGCATATTTTCTATATTTTCTGTGAATTTTATCAAGGCAAAAAACGTAATTAATTTATTTGAACAAATTATCTATAAACAAAAACTAAATGTTGTTAGTTACTAGAATTTAGGAACTCTCATATATATTCAACTGAAAATTACGTCATTTTGTTTTTTATGTTTGAAGAGAATTTTTTAATATTTTAATTAATTTTTAATGTTTTAATGAATTTTTTAATGTTTTTTATATGTAGAAATATTGTTTGAATTGTTGTAATGACAGATTCAAACGTTTTCTTTTGATTTCTTGATATATTCATTCCTATCTGCTCTCGCTCCAAATCTTCTGTAATCCCCTTGCCTTGATCGATCCACTATCTTTCTCCACATCCCCCTTTACCACTCCTATCTGCTCTTCCTCCAAACCTTCTGTAACCCCTTGCATGCTAGTGGCTTCCAGCCTTGCTTGGGGTGATAAGCTTAAAAAAAAATATTTGTTGTCTACGTTGAATTGGGAGAGTGGTGATTCTGTTAGGAAAGTTGATATTGGAAAAAAACCTTAAATTTAATATTTGGATAATATTCAATGGCGGCACTCTCGAGGATTTTCCTTCTGAATAAATTATTTTCTTTTCTAGTGAGTGTAGCAATTTTAAATTCAAAATATTAATCTACACCTCTGTTTTTTTCGCAAACTCACATTTCCTTAGAGGATCACTAATCTCCCAAGCCAACATATATGAAACTTAAAATCTTCAAATTCCCAAATCTACAGATGCAAACGTATACAATTATCTCAACGGCGGTACGAGGTGGTGTATCCTTTGAAGAAGAACCGCATAACCAGTGTCCAGAAGAAGAGACATAACTACAAAGCTTAAGTTTCAATAATCCATAATCTTAATCCTACATTTCAAAATCTACCATTCGTCCGAATGCTGTTGTCATATCTGATCTGGTGTTCCTACAGTGCATCTCGAGATTCTTGACAAAATCAAGAGAAGGGCCTGCAATACAAACGATCCTGACAAGGCATCTCGTCACCAGTCACTTTCTCACCGACAAGATGTGGTTTCCCTCTGTCTGTTCTACAAATATTTTCATGGCAACTGATTCGATTAGCATTTTTTCCTTTTTTGGGGGGGGGGCCCAGGGTACATGAATTTAAGCTTGCTACTAGAATGACAACTAGGCCTCACCGTTTTACTGCTGTACTAGCAAAATGCATACGCCACTTTTACTCGAACAATTTCTTTTCTCACATTTCTCACCTGTGGAACTCTCTTCCGGTTTCTCAATTTCCAGATAACTATAATCATCAAAAATTTAAGTGCAAAGTCAATCGCCATCTTCTGTCTTCTTGAACCCTGTTTGGTTTTTGCCCTTTCGTCGATCCTACCCATTTTCAATGTACTCATTCTCATTCTCTTTCACTCCCTGTAATCTTCCCCTTGCGTTCTATTGACATTGTCGCCTTTCTTGGATGATGGTATGATTAAAGGAAATCTTATTTCGAAAACTGCAGGAAATATTGTAATCCAAGCTCATTTTAATCCCAAGCCTCTTATTCACTATGCTAGAGCATTGATAATAATTTAATATTTGCTTTTCTAAGTTACGTGTTTTAGGTAGGTAAAAGGTCAGCCTGGGAGTGAAAGAGAATGAGAAACTTTAGGGAGGAGAAAGGACAACAAAATAACAGAATCCAAAAAGATAGAAAATGGCGATTGAAGTTGCATTTAAATTTTTGTAGATTGCGCATGGCAGGGAAGCCAGAAATTGAAAGAGTCTTCCATAGTTGACAAGTATGAGAAAAGAAGCTATTAGACAAGAACTTAACGGTTACATCTTTTGCTATTTCAACAGTAAAACAATGAGACCTAGTTGCCAATCGAGTAGTACGTTTAAATTCATGTGGTCGTGGCACCAAAGATGAGAGCTCATTAGAACAATTGCCCTGAAAAGACAAAGGGAAGTTAGGTTACGGCAGTGAGAAAGTAATTGAAGTTGAGATGCCAGGTCAAGACCGACAACGTTACAGAACCATTTTTCGAACTTGTCGAGAGTTTCGAGATATATTAAGGAATCTTTAGACCAGATATGGCAGAAATCAATTTTTTGTAATAGCTGATTTATTATACGCTGTTTCATTTGCATTCCTCTCTTTCTTGAGGATTTCTTTTGAATATCTGTTATCAATACATGTTATTTTAATATCTATGATCATTTAATATCTGTTATCGATTCATGTTATTTTATCATCTATTTCTTAATACCTTATCGATTCATCTTATGTTAATATTTATGATCTTTTCTTAATATATGCTATCAACTCATCTTATCTTAATATCTGTGATCCCAGATATATAGGTATTGAGATTTCCTGTATCTTCCAAATTCAAATCTGTTAAGACCTAGACCGGATACTATGATATTCAAAACATTGCTTTGTTTGGAAATTATCATAAGCTATATTTTTTATTTCTTATTTTTGGTTTTTGTGAATCATACATTTTAAGCTTCGTCTTATTGTTTTGGCTTCATGGCACATCTAAGATATCCGGTGAATATTTAATTTACGAATGGGCGAAAAGGATTCTGTAAAACTCAGTGGAAGAAAATATTGCTCTTTTTTTCCATACGCCATGTTTCTTCAGGATGTTGGCGATTATGGTTCTACACAATTTCCCCTCCTTTGTAGCTATTAATATAGTTTGTCTTTTTGCTATCTTCCCTAATCTCTGTTCTGCCAACCATTTGCACAAGCTAGTACTTCGTCTATGTTCTGTGCCATTTCAGGGTGTGGGCGAACATTGCTCTCCACAATCTCCAGTCCTTTGTAGCACTCAGTAAAGTTTGTCTTTTCGCTATCTCTCCTAATTCTTGTTCTGTCAACCATTTGCACAAGCTAGTACTTCGTCTATGTTCTGTGCCATTTCAGGGTGTGGGCGAACATAGCTCTCCACAATCTCCAGTCCTTTGTAGCACTCAGTAAAGTTTGTCTTTTCGCTATCTCTCCTAATTCTTGTTCTGCCAACCATTTACACAAGCTCGCAAGGTAGGTTATGCACTGTTTCCCTCGGTCCCTCTTGCCTTCAATATGTCCTTTGAGTATCAAATTTTCCAAGTCCTCTTTCCGCATTATGCATCCTAGAAATTTCAGCTGTCGCGTTCTGATGTCCTTTTTCTTTCTGTTTTCTCTAAAACTTCGCCATTGCTCACATGTTAAGTCTATGGTATTCTCAATATACTTCTGTAGAACCACATTTCTGTTGTTTAAAGCCGCTTCTTCATCTGCAAGGAAATTGTCCAGTATTCACTGTCATATTGGACGACAGATGTTACATAACGTTAAAATACTTTGTTTCTAACGAGATTTTCCTATTTCTTAATACTTTGCTTAGCTTTTGGAAGGCATCTTTCGTTATCCCAATGCGCCTTCGGATTTCGGTGTCTCACTTTCCGTCTTCCGTTAAATAATTCCTTGTACTTGCTTGATTTTGACATTTCCAATTTGTATTTTTCATTTTGGAAAAATACGCTCTTTTTGCTAACAACCATATGTTCTGCCTTCTTACAGTTGATTGTTAGTGTATTTACTAACCTCCCCACGCGATCAGACGTGGCACAAGGCCTGGTTTAATGTGGGGAATCCGAGCCCGTAGGCTCAGCCAAAAATTCCCGTAGACCCCTTATAAAACGGGGTCGGGTAGCTGTTTCCCGAGACGAGACTCTGCCCTTCGGCATAGCCTCGTCTGGGAATGCTCTCTGCTCGGAGGCAGAGAGTTTGACCAGCACAGTTGGAAAAGATCTTAGCTTGTCACAGTTGATGGTTAGTCCTCGCGAAACATAGAAAAATGAAATAAAAAGAATTGCGATGTAATATCTAATCTCCTATATGAGGAATGGGACGTTCCGGCGTAGCCCATTTAGTGATTCGACATAGGAAGTTTTCGGCAGAGAGACGATCAGGCGTCAGATTAAGACTTCGTCGCGAGAGTCAAATTTGTTGTCTTTCTATTTGGAAGCATTTTTATATTTAAAAAAAGAGTAGTTGGAGGTATTTTTATATTATATTTCCTTTAGTGCGGTTTCTAATTTTTCAGTCGTCAAAGCCCTTTTATTCCAAATGAAAGCAAATATTTGAAGAAGTATTTTCTAAGATTAAATAGCTTTACTAAGTTTTTTAATGTTTTTTTGAAATACAATATTTTTAATCTAAGTTTTTAATTTACATTATTCCATTAGTGCTTTAATAGGATCCTTAATTCCCTAAATGAATAAAAAGTCATATTGAAAGTTGGGTACATTATTTACATTATTCGGACTATTGTCCTCATCTTTGTCGCCATATTTATTACAACGTTTCGGCCGTTGTACGCTCCGGCCTTCTTCAGGTGTTTGAAATGTCGAACTGAACCTTTTATTTCAGTTACTGGGTTAGACTGTTCTAGTTCCACGTGCCATGTTTAATGGATATCAGTTATCTCCTGTTAATTCTCCTCTCCAATTTCTCCACTGCCTTAACCGGGTATTGAACTCACACTGTTTGGGTCCTGTCACTGGATCTAACCAAGGCCTTTATCTACTGTGCCATGTGTCGTTAAGTTGTCAGTTCAATACTTGGTTAAGTCAATTAACAGGAGATAACTGATAAATTACATCCGTTAAACATGGCACGTGGAACTAGAACAGTCTACCCCAGTGAGCGAAATAAAGGGATCAGTTCGACATTCCAACAACCTGAAGAAGGCTGGAGCGTACAACGACCGAAACGTTGTAATAAATATGGTGACAAAGATAAGGACAATAGTCCATTAATGTAAATAGTGTACATAATACCTCATCCCAGAAATATAGACAGATACTGAAAGTTGGGTGTTTTCAATGCTTTTATCCTTTTTTAGAGGGGTGCCTCTGGTCAAAGACGGTGACGCCGAAACAGTCTGACGCCTAAACGGCTGTGCCGAATTGTACAATTATTTTTCTGACACCGATTCGGCGGGCGCTGATTCGGCGACGCTGAAACGTACCAAACTTCAGTGAATGCTGGCAATTTCCTCACGGATGTGGTTCTCCCAACGACTTCTGCGAATACCGTATCCTATGAGTATCAAAGTCCTTTCCTTATTACGTGTCCTGGAAACTACAACTGTCTGTTTTTTTTTTATTCTAAGTATAAGTATAGACTGGCGTCGAGATCTCATCAATTTACAGTTGAGCCGGTTAGCTTGTAACCGTAAGTTCTATGTTAACAGTTTCTTTTTTCGATTGTGGAACGCCCTTCCGACTCCATGCTTTTCAGCCAACTTTAATCTGCAAAAATCTAAACATCAATCGCCATCTACTGTCCTCCTGATTACTCTTTCCTCTTCCCGCTCATTATTAAATGATTATGTTCCTAATTCCACACCTTGTAAGTCCCTTGCGTCTTAGTGGTTTTAATGCCTTTCATGGGATGATACCGTTTTTAAAAAAGTTTTCTTTTCCTTTCCATTTTCCTTAAAACTTTATCGTTACTCAGCATGTCCAGTCCGTGGTATTTTCAACCTTCTTCTATAAACCACATTTCTGTTGTTTCAGGTCTCCATTTTATCTTTGAGTAGATTGTCTAGGAATTCACTGTCATGCAGTATGTTCGATATGACACCAGTTTTTCATTGTTTCTAATAACATTTTCTCGTTTCTTAATAGATAGATATATTTTAGAAAAGCCGATAATGAGTGATTTAAATCCCGCGAAGGCAAAAGGATATCACGCCTTCTTAAAGATTAAGGAATTTAGCATCTAGTTTAAAATATCAAATGACAAAGACTTGATTTAGACATGGAAGGCATGTACCTGATATCTCTTTTCTTTTTATGTGCCATGTTCTTACAGGACGTAGGCGATCATGGCTCTCCACCTCCCTCTATCCCTTGCATCTCTCAACAAGTTCCTTCCCTTTGCCACCTCCCCCAAACCATGTTCTGTCATCCACTTGTTGTTCATGATGACGGTAGTCTTTGAGTATAGAATCCTGAGGTTGGCAGTGAATATTTCGAAGACAGTAGGGAAGCGTAGTTCAGGCTAGCAGTGGATATCCCAATAAAGTAGCAGAGCATAGTTCTTCCTTCTGTTCTTTGGTTTCTGGTCATCTTTGGAGAGAGTAATCAAAATGGCCGCCTTTGTACAAGACGGATTGAATATTTCACGTCTCCTGATTGGTTAACCTTCAATTGGGGAACTATAAAGTGAGTCAAGTCATTTGGGTCGGCTTACTAGTATATAAGTACACAAAATAATCTAACACCACTTGCTTAAGCCTGCGTTGTCTCTCTTTCCCGCTACTCGACCAGTGAGTATCAGACTCTCCAGGCCCCCTTCCTCATTATGTGTCCCAGAAAGTTCAGCTTCCTCTTCCTGATATTAATTATAAGCCTCCTCCTAGTTTGCATCCTCTCTAAGACCTCATCGTTGCTCACACACTCGGTGAATGATACCCTTAGCATAATTATGTAGAACCACATCTCCGTCGACTCGAGTCTCATCTTCTAGCTTTTTAAAAATAAAGATTTTTTTTTTAAATATAAAAATAATTCATAAATAACTCTATTAACTTGGGACGCATTTGGTTATCCTTCAGGGCGAATTTGTGTGTCCGGGTACCCAGACTGAGAAACGCTCCTTCATGAAGAAAATTTACACTTCTAGATCCTCCTATATGATGGTTTTCTAAGCGCAGCTTAGATGTGGCGCAAGGCCGAAAATATGGGGAGCCTAGTGAGAATCGAACTCAATACTCAGTCTTAATTGTTCTAGCGAGACAAGCTTGCTAACCATTACACCCGTTGAGGTTCCCTAGATCCTCCTATTTGGCAGGGAACGTGGGTACCTCGACGTGGTGTAATGACGAGCAAGCTTGTATCGCTGGATCAATTACGACTGAGTAGCGAGTTAGATCTTCACTAGGCGCTCCTTACTTTTGTCCTTGTGCCACAGCTAAGCTTCGCTGAGTAAATTAGTATATGGCAGGGACTGTTGGACAATTTCCTGGCTGATGAAGAGAAGATTTTATTTAACTTTTAGAATTCAGCACGCCTTTGAATATAAGTACACAAAATAATCTAACACCACTTGCTTAAGCCTGCTAGGTATGTCATGCGTTGTCTCTCTTTCCCGCTACTCGACCAGTAAGTATCAGACTCTCTGTTATATTTATCGTCATCCGTTGAAACACTTACCAGATATTTAAATGTTCATACTTACTTGATTTTGGCATCTCCAATTCGTAATTCACATCTTGCTGACAAATATACATTCTATCTTCTTACAATTGATGTTTAGTCCTTTCTTATCACTTTCCTTTATTACCTTCTGTAGGGTTTCCTGTAGTTACCTTTCTGGGTCATGTATTATAATTTAATTATACGTAAATTTATGTGTAAATGATAAATTAATTACTACGCTTCTACCTTCAATATACCGTATTTTTCTGCTTATAAGACGCATTTTTCCCTATAAAATATCTCCAGAAACGACCCTGAGTCCTATAAATCGAAGGTCGGTGACGGGAGCTATAAGTTTAGGGTTTGGGGTGAGTGTCATCACCCCAGTTACTTCCGATCCTGAACCCTGTACCTCTTTTAAAATTACTGCTCCATCCAGGGTTTGTGATCAATTCGTCACGATTAATGAGAACTTCAGGCTGCAATAAAGTTAGTTTTCAGTCGTCTTATGCATTCTTCTAATTACTACAGTTGAAATAGTTACCATAAACCTCTCGGTGTAGGATTAATCAGGTTTTCATGCTGAACTATGCTATTCAGTGGGTAACATTGGGGATGGTAGGGAGGGCTATGTAGTACAAGGAAAACATTTTTACGATATCTTCTGATAACTGGAGCTTTTAATGCAGCGGGACATCTTATGAGCAGCGAAATACGGTGTTATTTCCTAATTTTGTCAATGTCAAAATCGTCTAAGGCTGATAGCATATGCGCTTTTTTTTGGGGGGGGGGGTGAGCGTGAGCACTCCAGTTACGTCCGATCCTGAACTCTTTATCTAATTTAAAATTACTGCTCCGTCCTGGTTTGTAATGAATTTGCCACGATTAATGAGAACTTCAGGCTGCAATAAGGCCAGTTGTCAACGGTATTATGAACTCGAGCTTCTCTTCCAATTACTACATTTGAAATAGTTACCATAAACTTGGTACTTCTCGGTCTGGAATTAATCAGGTTTTCATGCTGAAATATGATACTGAATGGGTAAAATTGGGGATAGTAGGGAGGACTTTGGAGTAAAAGGAAAACATTTTTTTACGATATCTTCCTTCAAAACTGGGGTGTTTAATGCAGAGGGTGGGGTCTTATGGGCAGCGAAATACGGTGATATTTCCTAATTTTGCCAATGTCAAAATTGTCTAAGGGTAATAGGAAATGCGTTTTTTTTTTATCCGCGTGCCGGCAGGAAGCAACTACTCATAACAAATAATAAAATATCTCCAAACACCACCCTAAGGTAGGTGACGGGAATTATAAGACAAAAATATGTTTTATCTTCTTACAATTGATGTTTAGACCTTTTTTATCACTTTCCTTTACTACCTTCTGTAAGGTTTCCTGTAGTTACCTTTCTGGGTCATGTATTATAATATTCAGAGCACTAATTAAAATGTAAAAGGTAAATTAAATATCTGCCTTCAATATACCGTTTTCGCTGCTCATAAGACGCATTTTTTATATAAAGTATCCCCCAAAACGACTATGTGTCCGATAAATCAAAGGTCAGTGACGAGAGTTATAAATTTGGTGCTGGATGAGCGTCAGTTCCCCAGTTACATCCGATTCTGAGCCCTGTATCTAATTTAAAATTAGTGCTCTATCCTGGTTTGTGATGAATTCGTTACGATTCGTGTGGACTTAATTCTGCAATAAGGTTAGCTTTCAACGGTATTATGAATTCTAGCTTCTCTTCTAATTATTACACCCTTGTGCAAATTAATTGAAACAAAATGAATAATTCAGTTATTATTTACTTTGTTTTCGTATTTTTCCAAAGAAACATGACCCAGTGCACATGTTAGTACTTCATATGTCCATTCTACTAAGCCGTTCCTTGCAGATTGACCACAGATTCTAGATTGGATTTAATAGGGAGAGTTTCCGGGACAGTCTATAGTACTTTGATTTGCTCACTGGTAAGGCTTGCCAGTGTGCTCGTTCAGCGTTACAATTTTCGTACGCTTCCTTGGAGTAACGTCCATCGCAGACAATGGCCGTAAGACAACTAATCGACAGACGAGATAATAGTTTCTCGGGGGTGATAAAAATCTGATGCAATCACGAATGACGCAATATTTTTCAAGGCTAAACAAATTTCATCATACATCCCCAAAATAGATTCATATCACTGCAAATGGCCTAATCTGAGGAAAAAATAGAAATCGATTACACCCTGTCACTCCAGTGCGTCTAACCGTACAGTGAAAGAAAGGAAACTAAGGCGTTGTTTCAATTAATTTGCACAGGGGTGTACATTTTAAATAGTTACTATTAATTCGGTACATCTCTGGGATCGATGTCTTATTAGTTAGGTTCTCATGCTGAAATATGCCATTCAGTGTGTAAAGTTGGGAATCGTGGGGAGGACTATGAAGTTCAAGGAAGAAATTATTTTTCCGCTGCCTTACTTCAAAATTGGAAGGGGAGCGTCTA
>OZ038495.1:85148535-85156035 GCA_964036315.1 Acanthosepion esculentum
TGCACGGTTAATTTGCAGTGTAACACCCGCGTTCAGTTCGCATTAAACATTTCCAAAATACTTACATTTATGTGTAATTTTACACGCTTCATTCGAATCTAGCTTGATAAATTTGATAAAATCTACAGTTTTGGAGTTATCAATATTTTAAGTATGTTCTATCGAAAAATACGCGAATCGAGGGAGTTCTCAGCAAATAATTTGTACATATGTTCTTCAGAAAAACACGCGAATATTCGGGGTTTCCGCCAATAACAAGTACATTGGTTCTGAAGAAAAATCCGCGAATGTATAACTCCGTGAATGCTGAAATGCAAATAGGCGAGGGCTCACTGTAATTATAAACGAATTATATCGAAATCCTTAGGCGCATTGGAATAGAGAAATATTCTTCCCCAAAACTAAACAAAGTATTAAGAAACAGATTAAAGAAAAAATATGAGTGTTGACCTGCTATGCGATATGCTGAACAAAGTCCTTGCAGCTGAAAAAGAGACTTAAGACATGTAATTCTACAGACTTCTTCTATGTGCCGAGTCCCATCAAGCGATTATGGTTCTCCATAACTTTCTATC
This sequence comes from Acanthosepion esculentum, assembly GCA_964036315.1. Lineage (NCBI taxonomy): Eukaryota > Metazoa > Mollusca > Cephalopoda > Sepiida > Sepiidae > Acanthosepion > Acanthosepion esculentum. The sequence goes on from OZ038495.1 coordinate 85,149,111, forward strand.
CTGTGTGGCTCTTAGCAGTTTTTATAAGCTCACAGCCACTTTCACACGAATTTCCAAGCAGTCACCCATTTAGGTACTGACCAAGCACGACGTTGCTTAACTTGTACGAGGAAGTTTTAAGCAAAACAGAAATGGAAACTACGCCTATACTTAGTATTAGGAAGAGACGGTTGAAATTTCTGGGATAGATACTGAGGAAAGTAGACTGAGAAAGTTTGACATCCACAAGGCATATTGAAACCAAAAGGGACCTCAGGTAATCTACCCGACAAGGTTATGTAAATAGATGACAGAACCAGGACTGAGTGCGAGGAAAAAGACAAACATTGCTAAGATCTGCAACGGATAGGAAGTTGTGGAGAGCTACGAATGGTCAAGTTATGGAAGAGCACGGTACATAGAAGAAGGATTTTTTTAATTCATTGTTGGGCCGAAAATGTTTATCTTATGAACATAGTTACATTAAGACATGGATAAATATCTCGAGAATCTTTTACTGGATTTTAATGTAACTTGGAAAAAAAAATCAAAGGAAACCTTACTACGCCTGCGTAAACTGATTTCTATGGCGTTGCTCAGTCGAGAGTTCTACATCACCAGGTAGGCCTTGTGACTATCGCATTCACATCGATAGAATAGATTCTTCACGCTTCTTGTAGTACTTTGTTGTTTGTTTGTCTTGTGTGTGTGTGTGTGTGTGTGTGTGTGTGTGTGTGTGTGTGTGTGTGTGTGTGTGTGTGTGTGTGTGTGTGTGTGTGTGTGTGTGTGGAGGGGGTTACCACGGAAAGCTAAAAGTTGCTATAGAAACGCCTTGGACAAGGTTAAAGAGAAAGTGATGGTGCAACCGTTGGTGATACCAAAAATCGTCCATGAAGATTGTTTTGAAAAGCGAACGCGATGTTGAAAGGCTTCCAAAAGGAATACTTTCCAGTTGAGTAAGAGGCTCTTGCCCTAGGTAGGCTTCTTTTGTTTGTTTTTATTTATTTATTTTTGTTGTTGTTTGTTTGTTTGTTTGTTTGTTTTTCGTTAATATTAAATGGCTGGATACTTTCCGGACATGCCGCGGTTCCGAAGAAATATATCAAAAGGTCAAATTTGTCCCAGTGTAAAAATCTGGCCAATTTGCAGAAACAGCATGCCGCTAACAACGGGAGCCCCGTGACGTGATGCCTATTCATGGAGACTAAGACAGATGAATGCACATACAAAAACCATGGAAACAAAAACATTTGGCCAAACCTCAAACCTTGATCCCTATAAATTATTGAGGCAAAGGTTTTGAGTTTATTTAGCATGGCGTCTTCGGATCTTCTGGTGCAGAACAGCAGGATGTTACACGTGTTTAAAAATAATTGAAATCTGATTAAGTAGTGGACAAGATTACAGAAGAATCAGTGTTTAATAAAGAAATCATATTTCCCTCTGGAGCTGGAGGTCATTGGTTAAGATCAGAAGTAGAGAGGAAAAATAGGAAAAAAGAGAGAGGACAGCAAAGAAAAAAAGAAAGAGGGGGGAAAGGGGAGAAGAAAACAAATAAAAAGAGAGAGGAAATCAAAGAAAAAAAGACAAAGAGGTAAAAAAAGAAAAGGAAAGGAAAAAGCAGAGAGGAAAACAAAAAAAGAGAGGAAAAGGAAAACCAAAGAGAGGAAAAACGAAAAAAGAGAGGAAAAACGAAAAAAAGAGAGGAAAACGAAAAAATGAGAGGGAAACGAAAAAATGAGAGGGAAACAGAAAAAAAAGCAGAGAAAAAGAAAAAAGCGAGAGGAAAAAAGAAAAAAAGACAGGCAAAAAAGAAAACGACAGTGGAAAAATAGAAGGAAAAAGAGAGGACAAAGGGAAAAAGTGAAAGGAGAAAAGGAAAGAAAAAAGGGGAAGCAGAAAAAAAAGAAGTAGAAAGAGTAAAATACACATGAGAAAAAATGTTCCAATGTTAATTTTCTCGGCAGGCAAATCCTGATTACGTGAAGGATTGGCACAATCTTTCACGAACAGAGCATCTCGCTAAGAATCAATGGTTACCAATTTAACCTAGAAAATCATTTCTATTGTAGACTTATTGTACATTTATAGTTTTTAATATTGGTTTCTTTTCTTAAAGGAATTCCTTCAGAATCCATGTCATCGAACGATGCCATCAGGACATGAAATTGGACACACCTATCCCGGTGTCTTCTTTAGCGATGCTTCTGCAGTCCTGATCATTTTCCATATCATTCTATTCAGCAGTTTTCGAGAGCGCCTAAAAACCAGAAGTCGTTCAGTCAGGTTCTGTCGCCTTCCGGGCCCTCGAAACTTCGAAATGATTTCCAAAATGCCGTTTGTTGAAATTTTGACTTCCTTAGCTGGTCACATTTTTAGCCATCTTCCTCCTGGTTTGTTTGTAAATTTTTACCATTTCAAACAAGGAAAAAATGCGGAATTTTGGTGTAAGAATTTTCTCTATATTTGGGAGTAAATCAGTGTTGTTTTAAAATATGTATTTGCATATAAACAGTTACTTTTCGCAAAACGAAAAACAGAAAAGTTAAAAGCAAAGAACAAAAACATGGCTATTTTGATGACGTCTGAAGACAACTGGAGAATGGATCAATCGAAACGTTGTGGCAACATCAAAAACAATAAAGAAAACGGAATCACTATTTCGGACAAAGAGTAAAGATTCTTTACCAAACTTTTCTTTTGTTGGGATGGCTGTGTTTGTCGTTACAATATCAATATTTATAATTGCTCTTTTTTCTTAAATACCTTTTCATATGTAAAGAAATACATATGCATAAAACATATACAGAAACATATATACGTGTGTAGGGGGTGCGCGAGGGAAGCTGAAAAGTTCTTGGGCAGACCTAGAAGACCTTAAAAGTACAGATTAAATAACATAAAATAATGATTAATCAAATTTTCGAAAGTGTGTCAGTATGAGAATCTTTCAGCACTTGTATTAATAGTCATTTTAGCTTTGGCTTCCTCAATGAACAGGTAAGGAGGTGTTCCTCTTTCTGTTCAAACCCTTTCTAAGGATTACGTTTTGGCTCGACCTATTTACCACTCTTTCTCTCTTATATCCACATAGAGACAGAGACAGAGACAGAGACAGAGAGATCTGCTGCTATGGCAGTTGGTTCATCGTGTCGTGCTAGACAATATTTCTCGCCAGAATCTATCTTATATATTTATAAGTCTACCAATCGTCCTGGCTTTGCATATAGCTGCCACATTTGGTTTGGTGCTGCTTATATATATTTAGAAATTCTTGATAAATTTCAAAGAAGAATCTGCAAAGTTATTGGTCCTGAACTGGCATCTCGGCTTCAGTCACGAAGCGGTGTAAACGTTTTTGAACACTGTCAAGGCTGGAAAGTGAAGATTGGGCAGCTAAAGTCCACATATGACAGTAATATTCCATTTTTGGTCTAATCTGTCCCTTGCAAAGATGAAGCGTGACAGGAGTCTATCAAGGCAGCTCCAGGTCCGATATGACAGCACTATTCCATTTTTGGTCTAATCTGACACTTGTAAAGACGAAAGCTTGCAGAAGGATTCTACCAAGGCTGAAAAGTGAAGATTGGGCAGCTCCAGGCCAGATATAGGAGCAATGGCATACTTTTTTTTTATTTATCTTATCTGACTCCTGCAACTATATCTTCATTGTCATATTCACAACGTTTCGGACGTTGTATGCTCCGGCCTTCTTCGGCTGATTGAGATTTCGAACCGAACCCTTTATTTCGTCCACCGAGGTAGATATTCTAGTTCCACGTGCCATGCCACTTCCGTATGTCCCAGTTATTTCTCCAAGTTTTGGTTCACCACTGCTGTGGCGTGGTTCTGAACTCACAACTTTTGAGTCAAGTCTCTGGATTTAACCAACGTCGTTATCCACTGGGCCATGTGTCCTTGAGCCTTGGCACGTGGAACTAGAACAATCTACACCGGTGAACAAAATAAAGTGTTCAGTTCGAAATTTCAATCACCTGAAGAAGGCCAGAACGTACAACGGCCGAAACGTCGTGAATATGGAAATGAAGATGAGGATAACAGTGCGAATAATGTAAGTAATCATGATACCTCATCTCAGAGATATAGACAGATATTTTCAATTAAATTTCTTTTTAAATTAATATTTTTGAAGTTTAATACATATGAATATCTTGACATTAAAAATTTTAATTAACGGTGCGTTTTCTCTAATATAATATATACTAAGTTTCCTTTCAAGCAATACTTTCACGATTCTAAAAATAAAATTAAATATTTATTTTTTTAATCATTTCACCCCAAGCCAAGCAATAAAGCCACTAGGATGCAAGGGGTTACTGAGCATTAGAGAATATGAGGAAAACTACTATTAAGAAGAGAGGACGATAAGAAAATAAGAATGAAGAAAACAGAAGATAACAATTGACATTGCAGTTAAATTTTTCAAAATCAAAGTTGACTGGGAAGCAAGAAGCCGGGAGAGATTTCCACATGCGAGAAGTTCAACAGAAGAAACTGGTAGCATAGAACTTACGGTTACATCTAGCCATTTCAACTGTAAATTTGTTGCCGTCAATGTAGTACTGCGCTTAAATACATAAAGTCGAGACACCTTAGAAAAAAAAGTTCATCAGAACAATTACTATGAAAGTATTTGTAGAAAAGACACTGGGAAGAGACGTTACGGCGGTAGGAAAGCGATTAAAGCCGAAATGCCAGGTCAGGACAGATGACATTGCAGATTTTTCCTTGGATTTCATCAAGAATCTCTAAATATGTTTCAGGGGCGCCAGGCCAGACGTGGCAGCAATAATCAAAGCAAGGACGAATGATAAAATAAACTTTATACCATGACTACCACATTTTATTTTTTTTTTTTTAATAAATCAAATTTACGTTTAAACCCTCAAAAACCAAGTAATAAATTTTGATTTTCGATTGAGATGATCATAGGTAATTTCAGAAGTTCCTATGTCGTCCACACGGCATTCCGTTCATCGTCAAACCTGAAACAACGTCACTTCCGTCAAATATCTCGCTCAAGCGAAAAAAAATAGGTCGTCATTCGGCGGTCCACTTGCTAGCGACAAAAACATGGGTTTTACATGTATATATAAATAAATATATATATATATATAAATAAATATATATAAATAAATATATATATATATAGAAATATATGTATATATATAGAAATATATGTATATATATATATAGAAATATATGTATATATAAATATATGTATATATATATAAATATATGTATATATATATAAATATATGTATATATATATAAATATATGTATATAAATATATGTATATATATATAAATATATGTATATAAATATATGTATATATATATGTATATATATATGTATATGTATATATATGTATATATATATATGTATATATATATATGTATATGTATATATGTATATATATGTATATATATGTATATATATATGTGTGTGTGTGTGTGTGTGTGTGTATGAAGGATATTTAATAACAAAGATGATGAAAACAAAAGAAAAAGAAATTGGCGAGATCGTATGCAAAAGATTCCTTGTAAATTTTGAAAATTCTAGTATCTCTCGTTCGTGCGCATGCGTATTCACAACAACGTAAACTAACCCAGTACAATGAAATCTTAACGGATAAAATGCGTGAGAAAAAGGTTTTTTAATTTGTTATTCATCTTTTCTTTAAATACAGTTCTTGATATAAAAAAATTATATATCATATATATATATATATATATATATATATATATATATATATATATTCTGTTTATACTTTATTTTAATAGATACGATTTATTTAAGTAAGTACTGTTTGTTTTTTATTAAACAGCATTAGTTAAATTTACCGGCCTGAATGTTCAAGAAATTTCGTAGAAAATATGCTTTTTCCAATAGGAATCGAACTTCTCTCCTATACGGAAGCGTCATTTCATCTGACATGATATACCACTTAGCCATAGAGAAGCGTCTGGTTAGCAGAGTTCAAATTAATGTTTTTAAATAACATCCACAGGAAGGAGAGGGGACACTGAATCTTTAAATTTATCTTTTTAAAAACATGCGTTTGGGTATATCGTCTAACCGATTTCATTATAGTTTCTTTTGCTTTTCGGTTATGTTTTTATGAATCGTTATTAAGTATCTCATGTTGTGATAATGGAAGATCAGGTAAGGAAGGCGTGAAATGTTGTAAGATGAAAGTGCATAGAAAGCGGTTTAATCACTAGACTATCCACAGCAAATTTACGCCCGGGTCCTTTCATATGTAGTCACATCAATATATATATCACTTCAGTCTGATGATGTCCTGAAGGACAAAACACGTCCCCAGAATTTTTTTTACATTTCGTCATAGATTTTCGTAAAATTATTCTGATATATATTTTTCGTGTATAGATAGATAGATAGATAGATAGATTTTAATTTAATTAAAATAAAAAAAAACAGACAACCATAAGGATCCATTGATTATATTTTATTTCCCCAGGTTCTTCAGATCACATTTTCAAGCATAAAAATAATAATTTTAATTAAATTAATATTAGGTCAGATTTTACATTGAGTTCTCTGGATTACATCCTCCTTGGGATTATCCATACGGATTACCAAATTTTTCATTACCTAACTATATATATATATATATATATATATATATATATATATATATATATATATATATATATATATATGAAGAAATATAGTCTTAAAGTGTGCTACATTTATGGGATAAAGTGCTCAAATTGTCGCCTGGCCCGATGATTGCATCTAGCATGAAACAGACTGTCACTTCTAAGTGTTGACTTCTATGTTCACTTTTATATATATATATATATATATATATATATATATATATATAAATAAAAAAAAACAGTAAGGTATATAATCCGGTGTTCTTATAGATATTTTTATTTTTACACAATATATATA
>OZ038495.1:85161035-85196035 GCA_964036315.1 Acanthosepion esculentum
ATCTATTCCCAATGATACTAAAGTATGATCAAGGGATTTCTATAATAAAATTATTAGCATGCCAAATTTTCATCTGAATTTTTATTTCTAATAGAATGCTGTATAAGACAACGATTGAAAAATGAGTTGGTTGAGAGAAAATAAAAAGAAACTTTCGCGATTAATAAATAATTGGGAATAAAAGACGAAAGAAACTATTTTGACGTCCCCGTAAAAAGTAAAAGTAGTTAACTAAATACAGATATTTATGTTAACCGAACAAAGTTCTTCGTCTTATCACTAGATATCGCGCAGCCTCCATGGAAATCGTTGACTTAACAAGCAACCAATAATCTGTTATTGTATATTGCACCCCAAAACAATATCGTACGTACTGCATTTTCCCCTATATGATTGAGTCATCCATATTTGACTAATATCTAAACCCCACTACTTGACACAGATGGTCCCAAAATTAAATAAGTATAAATGATTAAAAATATAATATTAACATTTAAAAAGAATCCTATGTTTAATATTATTTTTCCCAACAGTGATGTGAGAAATTATAGGCGCGTGTTATACACCGGGAAATTTTATATGGCAGGAAATGTAGAGATTTATTTTTATCAAAATATTGTATTAAACTTCATTATTAATACTTTTACTCCGATTAATTCTAAGCGAAATGATTTCGAATTATTATTCTGATCAATATTTCATTTGGACGTCATAATCTTAATTGCACGCAGAAAAATTCTTGGCAGCTGATGGAAGACGGTGATGGGAGATACACATCCAACTTAGTGACCCATCTTACCAATGAAAAACTAAGACTGTGTACTGTACGCCATTTTAACTAAAAGATGACTGAGAACACAAAATCCCACAATTAAATAAGAGACTGAGAAAAAAAGACTATAATACAAAAAAAAATTGTCTTTTAAAACTTAGAGTTTTGAAACATCTACTCATGGAATTTTTTTAAAACTTTTACCAAAATTTACGAAATAATCCAAAATAATTTTAATCCTTTGCCGGGCTTCACTTTTTGAAATGACTAAGACACAATAAGAGATTCGTGTGAACTTCAGAAACATACAAAACATTGTCCTGCTCTTAAAAGAAAGTTTGTCGCTTAATAAAGAGTTATTTAGAAATCTAGAATTAATCAACAACTACTTTTAAAGACGCCGCAACATATGTGAATCTTCTAAAACTTTACACACACATTATATATATATATATATATATATACACATATATATATATATATATATATATATATATATATATATTAGTAATTCTTATATCCGTAAACAGATAAGTATATTTATAAATAGTTTTAAATGTTAGCGCAATTATTTCTTTAGAAAGTATAAATAAATCAAAATAAGAAAGAACATCAATTTTTAGTGACTTACTTATTTTGCTTGTAAAAGAATAAATTTTAAATAATTTTAACTTTAAAATAAGATAATAAAAAGTAATAAATGTTTCCTATCAAAACTTCAAAATTTGAATAAAAAAAAATTGAATAAAACAACGAAAAGTTAAAAAGTAAAAATCTACCAACAGGATAAACGAAATTGTTTCGCAAGGTCATTTGAAATACATTGTTTCTTTCGAACACGTTTGTTTCTTTAAAATGTTTTTTTTATTAAAAACAAAAAAAAAAGAATAATTCCTGCAGCTAAATTTCGAACGTCTTTTTTTTAATACTTAACGATTGATAAGAAATCAATTTGCGGAGAAAATCTTTTTTATTCTTAATATAATCGGTAAATATTTCCTTGTTAATACATCAAAATTACAAACAAAAAAAAAACCAAAAAAAACCAAAACAAAAAAAACGAATTTTCGATTTCAACTAATTAACAAAGAACTTATCATAATTGAAAATTAGCTCGAGGCGATTAAACTTAATTTTAATTAAATAGTTACAATTCATTTGAAATAACAAAGAAAAGAAAATACTATTTAAAAAGACTATTTAACTAAAAAAAAATGAAGAATTTAAAAACAAAATCAAAGATAAAGTAAAATCAGTCATTTTTCGTGAAAATTAAAAAAAAAGATTACAGTCAATAGTCACGCAATAAATGTCCAAGTAATGGTTTTGTTGGACTTAAAATTTTGATGTCCTTTGTCCTTTTTTCTTCTAAGTCCGATTGAAATTATAATCTAATATTTTCAAATTTCTTTATAAATAAAGCGAATTATTAAAAATAATTAATTTAAAATAAACAGATAGGCCTTGAAAAAGTATGTTTAAATTTCCGAAAAGTTAAAAAAAAAAATCAATCTAAGTTGTTACTAATAGTTTATAGGTCCGATAATGACCAAGTCACGAGTGCGAGACAAAGAATAAAACACAACTCGGGTTACAAAGTGGCGCTAGTTTATAAAATTAATTTCCGGTAAGAAAAAAAGAAAAAGAAAGAAAATTCAATCACCTAACAAAAAAAAAAAAAATCTCAGCGATAATAAGTTAAAGTTTGAATAATAAGTCTGGAACGGGAATTTTCAAAGTCGTAGTCAAAAGGTCAGGTGTAGAAAAGAACAAAGACTTAGGACGGTGGGGTTTCGGCAAATAGAAAAGGGTGGGGGGCAGACACGCGACTGCAGAAAGTCAACTCAACAACAACAACAACAACAACAACAACAACCAAAATTAACTTTCACAATGTTAAAAAATAAAAATAAAAAATGGTTTCTAGATTCCGTCAATGACAAACAAGAACCCACGACACGCATGTAAGAAAGCAGAATCAATAAATCCGTAGCCTAACATGGAGTTACTAGCCGAATTTTGACCATAGTTCGATCTACGTGATTGAGACTCATCGATGAATTAAGTGCATTAACAAAGAAGGAGACTGTGTTGAAAAAAATATAGTCTGAATTAGCTGATTTTCTTATCAATAGGCAACGGACTTATTGATGCAGAAATTGTCCGAGAATGGAACGAAAAAATAAAATTCAAAAGAAAGAGAAAAAAAACGAGAAAAAAAATTTAATAAGGAAGATAAATTAATTAATTTAAATAAACGATGTGTAAAGTTTACAAGAAAAAGTGAAAAAGAAAAAGAAACTTTCCCCCACCCCTCGAAAACTCTTTACTAGATTGTAAACGTTTAAAATAAATAATCAACAACAACAAAAAAAGAAGCTATCACTTTCGAAGCGGACAATCCCGGACAAAGATTTGGGAACGAAAATAAAAATTCACGAAAAACAAAAAAAAACAAAAATAAATAAATAAATAAAATAAAATAAATAAAAATCAACCTTGAAACATTCAATAAGAAAAGGAACGACAAAAACAAATCCAAGAATGGCTATAAATTAAAAAAAAAAAGAAAGAAAAAAAAGAAAAGAAAATCCTACCTGGCCTTAAGTTTAAAATTCGTTTCCCTCCCTGTTTAGATTGTCTGGCTATCATTTCAAACTTCCAGAATCCTAAATGGTGTACAGAGTGGACGTTATGGAGAACGGGGCTTTCAAAAACAAAGCACTCTTGAGGTAACGACATAGTCAACACAGAAAGCCCCTCGCAAAGCATCATGGGATACTTTACTCTCTCACGTCGCCAAAACATTTTTGCTTTATCTACTCTCACTCTTTCCCTCTCTTTGTCTCTCTTTTTCTCTCTCTAAGACTCTCTTGATTATAGGAGTTTTGCGCTCTTTCTCTCCCCCCTCTAAATCCCACTCTTTTCTTTTCGAGTTTTGCCTTTTGTGTCTGCTGTCCACGAACCCCCTTTTTTTCTTGAAGGGGGAGAGGTAACACGTGACACAATCCGGTCTGACCAGTGGTAATCAGTGCTACAACAGTAAAACTTGCCCACTTTCCGTCCAGTTCTCAGTTGGACAAGAACAGTTCGGATCGGTACCATCGGAAATAAACGGGGTCTTAGTTATTGGTGACAATGACAGATGGCCCTCGATAGGCGAGTAAGCAATAAGGACAATGTATATTAATAATCACCGATATGGTTGCAATTTTTGATCATCAAAAGCAAAAGTATTTCAACAAACATCTACGGACACGGACTTTTTTTTTTTTGTTTGCTTGTTTTTTAATCAAGGATATTTTTACGTTGTTTCTCGGAAACTTCATTACAGGTAAAGCTTTTTATTTCTCTTGTATTTTGAATTTTGTATGCAGATCGGGATTAATTTTAATGCAAACTCACTAAGCAAACATTTAGATTGAATTAATGGGATCATTAAACAAAGAAATTTACAAGTGCCAATTATTCAAACACTGAAATCATTTTCTATATTTTTCAGATTTTCTTTAAACGATTATATTCAGTAATATATATATATATATATATATATATATATATATATATATATATATATATATATATATATATATATATATAGCTTATCAGACGATATGAAAAGAACTTACATAAAATATATAGACAACACTTATCTATATTATTTAATGAAACATGTATGAATATATATATATATATATATATATATATATATATATACTTTTCGTCTTCCTGTATTGTTTAAAGGTCTGTAAGCCACTATTTGAATTATTCAATATCTTTTTCAGACTGTTATCTTCAATTTGTTACGTTTCAACAATATTTGCTGCTGATCGAATTCCCTCTAATTTTACAATTGCTGAATGTTTTTCTGCACTAGCATCGAACAGATGCAACTGTGGCCAACATAAAAGATTGCTCATGCAATAATTTATTTTATATTAAGACTAATAGTACTAAAACAATATTTTGGCCGACATTTTCTTAGGTTTTCTCGTATCGTCTGGAAACTTGAGCTTATGGGCAATTATTATGGCATATTTTAGGGGTATTTTATCATTGTTAACCTAGTTAAACGCAACAAATATAAAAAAAATGTCTGCAAACAGATATATATTAATTAAGACAAGAACGGAACTTCAAACAACACAGGAAAGCCAAAGAATATAACGATGAAGGCGTTGTATGAAAAGCGATAAAGATGAAAACAGTTTTAAAAATCATATGAGATAATAGATACAGGTAAAATAATGACCCCATAACAGCGCGTACAAAATAAAAGATGAAAAGGGACACACTGCATTGATTCTGTTACTTGTGGCGGCAAATGCATCTTGAAATTTTCTTGTTGAACGTTATATTTCTCTATTATTAAAACGTATTTATTGAAGAACAAAAATTCAGAATTGTCCAGAAGAATTCATAATTTAAAATATTTTTAAAAAATGTAATAAATAAATAAAGGAAGATAAATCTTTAAAATATTATCAACGATTTATTTCGGAACTCAAAAGTTTACGGAATATTTTATCAAAAAATTAATTTAAAATCATTCGAAACATATTCTGTTTTTTAATTTTTTAATTTACGCCGCTTAAAATTAAATTTTCAATCGATCTGTTTTCGCTGAGGACTTATCTTTAAAAATGTAAAATATTAAATGTTCAAATTATATTTAAATGTTTCAAAAAATTAAAATCCAGTTAAGACTGGCTTTAAATTTCGTACAAAATACTGTTGCCATAAAGAAATAAGTCCTCAAAATAGATGACTTAAATTCTCTACGTTATATACAGTACCTATATTATTATTCCCAAATCCCAAAAATACAGAATCCTGTCTGGACCCAGATGTTTCGGATAAGGAATTTTGTGAAAACCTTCTGTTTGCACAAGGAAAGATTTCCGAAATTCTATCATCCTCAAACATTGCCAAGAACCAGCCTTTCTTTTTAGTCGATATTTCTAAAATGACTTTGAACAAGAAACTATTTTATTGCCATTACCGTTTCAAATTTATAACTACGCATTCACATTATATAAAGTTTCAGCCCTACTCCTCTACACACACACACAACACACACGCACACATACACACACAACAGACACACATACATACACACACATATATATGTCATATTCATAGGTAAAAGTTCTTAATATCAGAGATAGTGCGTATGTAAACAGTCTGTCGCCGCTTGTTATTGGCCTCAGCGTCCACTTTATATAGATAGATAGATAGATAGATGAGAATACTTATCGGAGGTCGACTAAGAATTTCCTGATTCCCTTGTTAGGAAGTATATTTTATTATTTTATAAGGTAAATTTAAGGTAAAAGTATATGAAATATACATTGTGTAATAATTAATACAATCCTTCTTGCATGGATCCCGATGAGCGAGTAATCACGAAATTCTGTGTCAACAGCCGATAAGTATAAAGAACTTTAATTACTTCTGAGACAATAAGTATTGCTCTAGACAACTATCGAGTACATGATTGAAAGAAATTCTGTTCAGCCTTGATACAAGTCGAATTATACAATTTTACGTATATATATATATATAAGTAGCATCATTATTATTGTATTATTTTATTCCACGCACAGACACACACACACACACACACACACACACACACACACACACATATATATATATATATATATATATATATATATATATATATATATATATATATATACACACACACACACACTTTGTTTTCGAGAACGGCTTCCATATAGCATCTTTTTTTCCGATTTGTAGGATTCTTTGGTCTTTTTTTGTATTTCTATACCTTTTCCGCAGTTGGGCCCGGGGATCTAGGGGATTGTCGAAATTCTATGTTGGTTCCTTAATATCTAAGGCAAAGTCTAGGGGCTGCTTGGTAGCACCCATCTCTACGCTAACAAATAGGAGACAGACAGCACTGAGTTATCGAGTCCCAGTAGCAGAGAAAGTTTCCCTGATTAAACTGCACTGTCTACCAACCATCGCTTCGAGAGATCAGACGACAGACCAGAGCTCAAGGAGATATCGATTCACGCCTTTTACGTGGTTCTATTTTTTTTTTCGAATCGATAGACATTATACATATTTGTATTAATTATCATCAAAACATTTCCTTCTGAAACAACTTAAGTCGCCAGTAATACATGCCGCGGCAGAAATACCTCCCACATATACCTCCTAGAAATACGTCCTACATAATAGTAAGACTGAATAGTAAGATTATCGTATTGAAGCCTGAATCAGACAGTCGCCATGCAGTATTGGTTCCTATGTCCACAATCTCTCTCTCTCTCTCTCTCTCTCTCTCTCTCTCTCTCTCTCTCTCTCTCTCTCTCTCTCTCTCTCTAGAAACTCTGACTGACACCAAATCTGTTGGGTTTCAATCCTAGCTTGAGGCATTCGGATGTCTAGTCGCACTGAGAAGCTGTGATACAGCGAAACAGTACTGTCTGCGAATGACACACACACACACACACATATATATATATATATATATATATATGGTTATTCCACCTATACAGAGCACTCCTCTATAAATATAGCAAATTTTAACTATATATCTATATATATATAAACATATATATTATGAAAGGAATTAAGTCTGACAATTAATTTAATATATTTTCTGTTTATATGTTATTTTTATAGATACAATTATTTAAATGCTTTGTTTATCATAAACAGTATTAATTACATTTACCGCCCTGAATGTCCGAGAAATTTCATAGAAAATATGTGTCCTCCGACAAGAATTGAACCTATGTCCTATATGAAACACTCATTTGATCTGGCGTGCTATACCACTCAGCTACAGGGGAAGCGTCTGGCTAGCAAAGTCAAATTACGGTTTTTGAACAACAAATTTCCCACGATCTTTCTCGAACGATCAAATCTGCTCGAAGCGTATCTTAACGTAAACATATCTATCTATCTATCTATATATCTATATATATCTATATATATCTATATATATATATATATATATATACACAGATGGTGTGGCAGAAATAACACCTCCCAATATTTAATGGGTAGACTTTAGTTTGATGAAGACACTATTACCGCTAATGTCTTACCTAATGTAGGAGGTTTTTCTGTCGCACCCTGTAAAATTATACGTCATTTTTTAAGTGGATACCCGTATTTGAGTAAATGCCCAGCATTTTAAGCATCATTTATTTCATCAACCTTCCTGTTCGCGGAAACTTATCAAAGATAATGTGCCGGTCGGCAGGATTCGAACCTGCTTCCCCCTTTGCAGGAGGGGGGAACACCATCTGAACCGGCCCTCCTTAACCGCTCAGCCATGAAGAGCCTCACAATTAAGCAATGTTCTATTTGCCTTTAAAGACATACTCACTTCGCCCAGATTTTCTCGAGAGCCCATATCAGTTTTATATCCGGAACATAAACAAACCCATTATTACTTAAATTCTCCATGTATAATACGCCTTCATACATAATACGCAGACCTAAAATTGTGCTGAAAGTGTAGGAAAATGCTTCTACTCATGCATGATGCGCATCCCTTGTTTGGTAATCAAACCCTACAAATTGTTCCTTTCCAATTTCATTATGGCCTACTCTTTTTTAAAAAAAACGGTTTTAAACATAGAATAATATTATTCTAATTTAGTTTTATGATAATCCTTATTTTATTTTACGGCAATTTTTGAAAGAATTTTTGTAGCTGTGAATAATACGCACCCCTGATTTTGCTTATTATTTTTAGAAATGCGTATTATACATGGGTAATTACGGTATTTATACATATAATAGCTTTCTTATATCTGTCAGTAACGCTTATTTTAATTCTTAACCATTTACTGTTCTTTTCTTCTTCATTTGTAATACATCTCTGTAGTAACTGTTCATCGATTATACATATAATAGACTCCTTGTCTCAGTAATATTTGCATTTATTTCTGACAATCCTTTTCTTGTTCATTTGCAAAGCATTTCTATAGTAAATATTTATTATATATATATATATATATATATATATAGTAAACATTTATTATATATATATATATATATATATATATATATATAGTAAATATTTATTATATATATATATATATATATATATATATATATATATATATATATATATATATATATATAATAGCCATATTCCGTCAGTAAGGCTTGCATTAACTCCTGACCACCAACAACCCATTTCTTTCTCATTTGCAATGCATTTATATAGCAAATGTTTATCTATTATACATATAATAGCTATATTCTGCCAGTAACGATTGCATTAATTCCTAACCACTGACAATCTCTTTCTTCCACACTTGCAATATATTTCTATTATAAATCTATTATTCGTATAACAGCCGTCTTCTGTCAGTAATGTTTGCATTAATTCCTGGCCACTGCCAATCTCTTTACTTCTCATTTGCAAAGCATTTCTATAGAAAATGTTTATTTATTATGCATTTAATAGCCATATTCTGTCAGTAACGCTTGCATTAATTCCTGACCATGGACAATCCCTTTCTTTTTTATTTTCAATGCCTTTCTATAGTAAATGTTTATTTATTATACAGTTAATAGCCCTATTCTGTCAGCAACGCTTTCATTCATTCCTGACGATCCCATTCTTCCTTATTTCCAATGCCTTTATATAGTAAATATTTACTTATTATATATTTAATAGTCATATTCTGTTAGTAACGCTCGCGTTAATTCTTGACCATTGACAATCCCTTTCTTCCTTATTTTTAATGCCTTTATATAAAAAATATTTATTTATTATATATTTAATAGTCATATTCTGTTAGTAACGCTTGCGTTAATTCCTGACCATTGACAATCCCTTTCTTCCTTATTTGCAATGCATTTCTATGGAAAATATTTATTTATTAAACATTTAATAACCCTGTTCTCTCGGTAACGCTTGTATTAATTCCTGACCATTGACAGTCTCTTTCTTCTTCATTTACAATAGATGAATTTTTCTATGCAGCTAAGGATTTGGGACAGTATTCGGATTACTTGATTTTTTTTCACAGGGATTAATTCTAAAATGTTTCTATAATTGTTTTTATGCGTGACTCTAAAGACATTTCATTGTATTTCAACGAGTAAAATTGGTAGAATTCTGAAACGTATAACGTATTTAGTAACTGTTTTCTTAAATATTCCTTTAATTACTTAAGATACTGTGACGTCAGTGTAACAGAGTTGCTTAAGATTATTCAAATTCGACTTCTTCTTTAGTGCCGTGTCCTTTCGGAACGTTGGCGATCATGGCTCTCCACAATTTCCTCTTCTACGTAGCTCTTTTTGTTATTTCTCCTAAACCCTATTTCGCCATCCATTTACTCAAATTCACTAAGTAGGTTATGCGTTATTTTCTTCTCTCTCTCTTGCCTTCAATCTGTCCTGTGGGTATCAGATTTTCTAAACCCTCTTTCTTCAGTATGTGCCCTAGAAATTTCAGCCGGTGTTAAGTATGCTTTTTTTTAATTTCCATTTTCTCTAAAACTTCGTCGTTGCTCACATATTCGGTCCATTGTAGCCTCAGCATCCTTCTGTAGAACGACATTTCTGTTACTTCAAGTCTCTTCTTCATCTTTGAGGAGATTTTCCAGAATTCACTGCCACACAGGAGGGCAGATATAACGTAACAGTTTAGTACTCTTATAAACGATTTGCTTATAAAAATTGCATGCATTAAATAACTGTTCTTTCAGTAGAATTTCCACTTATTCTTGATAACTGACAATACCCTTTTCCTCATTCGAAATGCATTTTTATAGTAAAATCGTGAGTTTAGAGTTAGTGTTCTGCGAGAATAACGTTTGCACTATGCCACACCTTTAAATATCGGCTCCGAGAGTAAATTAAATTCTACCTTTCAAAATGCCGCAGGCATATAGCTTAACACTTCATTTAAGTAGGATTTCCTCTGTCCACAATAGAAATATGAATGCTATTACACTTTTGTTGACCCGTGTTGAAATTACATTTTATCAATCTATATCTGAAAAATTTCTTTCGAAAGCCTTGAGATGTCGATTGATAAAACCAGAAGATCGAAGAGAGGAAGACAGATTAAAAACATGTGAATCAGCTGAGGCTGGAGAAATGAAAAACTAAGATCACGGGGTCTCATAGGAGACAAAGAAATAGGGAAGAAAGCTGTCAATGGTGCTCTAATTTGTTCGAAATAGAATACCTTTAGAATGTTGGCTAAGGAACAATAAGAAGTAAAAATACAACCGCAAAATGATAGTCAGTCAGTCAATTATGTCCTTAGGCGATCATGTATCTTTCGATATATGACTGACAAGGCAGATTTTTTCCCGCAGTAGGCTGTCAGTTCATTCTACGGTAAACCAGTTGTCATTCAAGGCTATAGAACCCGGTCTATCCTGCTATTTACGCATAGAAGAACAATAGAAGAGAAGGGAGAAGAACAATATTCATACTTTTCGCAAGGGTATTAACACGTAAGTGAATGTAATAGATTTGACTGGAATTCGAACTCGGGTGTGGTCCAATTCGCTACTTGTAGTCCAATTCTGGAAAAACTGGTTTTGCATACGTCATTTCTGTTAAAAACGCTCAAATTTCAGATATTATCAATGGATTGCGCTATCGAGTACCAACTTCTAGCTCAGGAGTCGACTACGTACGGCACGCGTGCCACACTTGGAACGCCAAGCAATTTCCAATGACATCACAAAGTTCGAACCAAGAACTATTAAAACGCAAAGAAGATATTTAGCTGTTTCAATTTTAATATATACTAAAGTATATATACTATATATTACTATCTAAAATATATTGTAGAACATATTGATCTTGACTTGTATAAAAATAACTATGCTGAATGATTTTTAAACTCTAATTCGGCATATAGTTAGCAAAAGGTTGCCGACCCCTGTTCTAGCTCAGGGAACATCAGATTTATCTTGCCCTTCTTAATTGTGCACTTTGTGCAAAATTAATTAAATTGTGCACTTAATCTGTTGAGAGCAATTACCGCCTACGTCATACCGTAAAAATGAGCCAAAAAACACACCAACTCATTTGCAATTGAATGACAACATTGTGTGATCTGCATTTGTGATAAGTCCCTTAAAATATCCAGAAATAAGTATAAATTAATAATTAGATTATTTTTAATTATTTATTTACTTATGAGCAAAAAAGTTTTGAGTGTAAAAGTTAATCACACAGAAGATAGTGTCGGCTGCGAGGGAGCGATTTCAGCAAAAATCTTTTCGCCTTGATAATAGTAATAGACTTGTCTAGTAACAATGAAATGCGCTTATCATAGGATAAACAAGATTTGTTTTTTCCCTGCTTTGTATTTGCGATGCTAATTTATGAAGAGACAATTTCTAAATATAAAAGATACAAACTAATCGTGTATAGAATGACGCCGTTGGTAGTGGACGTAGAATAAATAATCAAAAGGTTGTACTCACCCTCTGAATTTTCTGAAAAACAGATCCATCAGAGTATAAAGATACTAATCCAAATAATCGAACGTGATTTTTTTTTTGTTTCTCTCTCCTTAAGACTCGACTTCATCCGAATATTTTTTTTTTTTTTGGTCATTCGTTTGACCGTATTTAAATTTTTCTTTCTGGCAGGAATCCATACCACACTTCGCATCGATGATTTAGAGGCATGTTTAAAAATATATCTTTTCTTTTTTTACTTTTTCTTTTTCGGTTTTCTTCTTTTTTTTTTTCTTTTTTTTCTTTTCTTTTGCTTTATTTTTGTTTGCTCTTTTCTATTTTCTCCTTTCCTCTTTTCTTTTTCTTTCCTCTTATCTTTTTCTTTCCTCTTTCTTCTTTTTTCTTTCCTTTCATCTTTTTTCTTTCCTTTCATCTTTTTCTGCTCTTTTGTTTTTCTTTCCTCTTTTCCTTTTCTTTCTTTTTTCTCCACTTTCCTCTTTTCTTTTTTTCTCTTCTTTCCTCTTTTCTTTTTCTTTCCTCTTCTTTCCTCTTTTCTTTTTCTCCTCTTTTCTTTTACTTTCCTCTTTTCTCTTTTCTTTCGTCTTTTCTCTTTTCTTTTTCATTCCACTTTTCTTTTCCTCTATTTCCTTTCTATTTCCTTTCCTCTTTTTTCTATTTTCTTTTTCTATTTTTATTTTTTATTTTCTTTTTCTTTCTTTTTTCACTTTTCTTTCTTTTTTTCTGTCTCTATTTTCTCTTTTTCTTTTCTATATTTTTCTTTTCTTTTCTCTTTTCTTTCTTTTTTCTTCTCTTTTCTCTCTTTTTCTCTCTTTTTTCTTTTTCTCTCTTTTTCTTTTCTCTCTTTTTTCTTTTTCTCTCTTTTTCTTTTCTCTCTTTTTTCTTTTTCTCTCTTTTTCTTTTCCTCTTTTCTTTTCCCTTTTTTTCTTTTTGTCTTTTGTTTTCATGATGAGAATCTTTGCAATATTATGCCACATAAGATAACGTTCGTATGCCTTCAGCCATTCGTTTTATGAATTGCCATCACGTACTCCGACTTTAAACTGTGCCGAGGGTGACAATGGTAGTCCATCAATATAAAGTTGACGACGTACTTCTTTCAAAAGGAGACCGCGAGTGATGTGGAACGCATATTCCAGATATGTCTGCCTCAATGGAGGGTGACTTAAATTCTTCAAATCCCTGTGATTATTTCACAGACTCCTCAGACTAATATCCGTATCTTTGTTGTTTTTGTCATTCAACCAATGTATTATTCACCCTTTCTCAGGTATTTTTAGATAATTCTAGAATCCGAATGGCAAATAGTCGTATAAGCAGAAATAATCCAATTGTTTGTCTGCCTTACTTCTGGAACTATCTCCAAAAGACATACCTGGAAATTTATTGCGTAGATTAAAAACATGAAGAAGGTCGAAGAACACATCAGCTGAAATATAATGATTAAAAGAAGCAACAAGTATAGAAATAATATTCTAAATAATCTATCAATATAATGAACAGTATGACTTTTTTCTGTTAGTAACAGACTCTCCTGTCGATTAATTGCAAACCTGGTCTCACTATCCAGTAATGAGTAAATCTGTTTTTATTGTAGTGCGAAATATACTCAATGCCACTTGAAGCGAACAATTTTGTCACCATAACAATGAAATATATATATATATATATATATATATATATATATATATTAAGACAAAAATGAGCTACCTTTATCTCGTAAGATAAACGAATGTATACTATGGCATCCTGTCATGCTCTGACAGAAGAGATTCAGTGCCGTGTTAAATTCGCCTCTGCAATATTTGGACGGCTTTCCAAACGTGTCATCCTTAACAGGAAGCTCACCAGTAAAACCAAGGTCATTGTTTACAAGGCGGTAACTTTTTAACACTGTTATATGGCTGCGAATCGTGGACCCCACACCATCGCATGAACTCTTAAACAATTTCACGTGCCCCTGCCAACAACGAACCTTCAAATACACTGGTGGAAGAAGGTACCGCAAGTCGGAAACTCGGAACCGTTCACAATCAACCACTATCGAAGCCATTTTTGTCGATCGACAGCTGCGGTGGATTGGCCAATGTCATCCGCATGCCTGAGAACTGACTCCCGCAAAGTGCTTTCTTCAGCAGGGCCGGCGCGTGCTACTACGAACACCGCGACCGAGGAATGGGGGGGGGCAAGCCTGATTGGTGAGCAGTTCTTTGTAACCCTCTCTATCTTATCGACACTTGCTTTTTTTCTACTACATTTATATACGTTACAAATTAAAACTAATCACAACTGACTATTAATTTTGACGTCTTTCTGGAGGGGGGGTCGTCCAAATCTGTAAATTTGTTTTGCTCTTGCTAAGTCACGAAAAAAAACTATATAAAATTCACTATTTTTTATCTATAATGTTGAATGTGTTAAAATTCTTCAACTTTTTTACAACAAAAATCCCAAGTTGATGCGAAGAATTGCCGTAAAACATTGTTGATTTATGTAAGATAGAGTTATCAATTATGACATGTCTCTAATTTGTATTTAGATACATTGTATTTATTTTCAATTTTTCTAGTTGAATTGTTCACCTATATTGCATATGATCCATTAGTGTACACAATTAGGTTACAATAAAATTTGTATTTTATATAAATACTACCTTATGAAAATTGAGATGTAGTAGAATGGGAAGCGTATAATAGATTGGGAGAACGAGACTCTTGCACCGGCCCTGTAAGTGAACTGTAGTCAGGTGAAAGGACTGTCGGGGGTCAGTAGAAGTGATACAGGGACCACATCAAGAGCACTCTGAAGACTTGTAGTATCTTCCTTGACCAATGAGAAAAATTACCTGGTGATCGAACCAGTTCGCGACATGTTAGCATATTTCCTCTACTGCAATCCAAGAACTTTTCGGATGCCCTAATTGCGAAGAAGTGTACTGTGTTGGTCTAATCAACAACACGAGAGGAGATCTGGTCGACATCCACCATGAGGAGAACAGGTCGACTTCGTCTGAAAAGACTGTCTACAACGACACCTCTATATATCTGTACTATAAAATAGGGAGGATTATTTAAAAGATTGCGTCAAATCGTATATCAGTATCATACAAATTTCAGCGAACGATTTCAAATACCTGGAATATATTTAAAGGTCGTATCATTTCAGGACGTAGGTGATCACAGCTCTCCGCAGCTTCTATTTCTTTATTATAATAGAATTGATAGTGGAGTGGTTTGCGTTCTCCACGTTTTAGAATTCATATTTTTCCTTCTTTCAGATTATTTCCCGCCAAATGCAAGTCACGTTTATCGTGCTATTTAACCCGTAGCTGAGAAGAAAAGAAACGGATTTGTGCCTTTCCCAAGGATTTGTGCCTGGAATTTGAACTTGTCTATCCGATATCCGTTACACTACCTGCCCACACACACACTTAGAAAATAGAGGTTTTTGTATCTCTGACGTGTTTGGGTTGTATTCTAGCTCCATTCTATGTCGTTTTTCTTACTTGAAATCCCTGTTCTAAATTGCTAGCCATTTCTTATCGTAAGTTAAGTTATACCCTGTAATGGGTTTTATGCTTTACCTTCTATTACTTTCTGGAGGCTTAGGCCCCCCTTTTTTTTAGACACAACTGCTATTGAGTTTATTTAGGTTTAATTCATTCTCATATATATATATATATATATATATATATATATATATATATATATATATATATATATTAGGAAATGATATAAGTCTGGCAATTATTTTAATATATTTTATTGTTATACGCTATTTGTATAGACACAAATATTTAAGTAAATTCTCTATTTATAATAAACAGTATTAACAACATTTACCGGCCTGGATGTCGGAGAAATTTCATAGAAAATATGTGTTCTCCAACAGGAATCGAACCTGTATTCTACAACAATATTCATGAGAAATTTGTTGTTTAAAAACAGTAATTTGACACTTCCTCTGCAGCTAAATAGTATAGCATGTCAGGCCATATGATGTTTTTTTTGTAGATTCGATTCCTGTCGGAAGACATATTTTCTATGAAATTTCTCGGACATTCATATTACTCTCATTCTTTCTTTGTCTTCGCTTTCCTCGTCTCTATTTGTTTCTTTCTCTCTCTCTCTCTCTCTCTCTCTCTCATTATTTCTTTTTTTCTGTTCCTTTCTTTCCTCCTCTCCCCCCTCTCTCTCTCTATTTCTCTCTACAATCTCTTACCTTCTATTCTTTTCCATCTCACATTTTTCCTTCCTCTTCTTATATGTTACTATTTCTCTCTCTTGCATTCACTCTAATTAATATCTATTTTTTTCCTTCTTTCTCTCTTTTTCCCATTCTCTCTCTCATCTATATATTTTGTTTTTATTTTTACATCTTTTTCTTTTTCATATCACATTTAGGATTCTCTATCTCTTCCTCTCTCTCTCTCTCTCTCTCTCTCTCTCTCTTATTTGCTTTTTCTTCTTTTCTCTCTTACAGCTATTTCTTCTCTCTCTATCATTTTTGCCATTTTATCCCCCTCCCTTTTTTCACTCTATCGCTTTCTATCTAACCTTTTCTCTATCTCTGAGCTTACGGCCACATCACGTTGAAACATCGGTTCCCATTACGCAACGTCGAACCGGGTCCGTACCTTGATAGTAGACCGCTTGGGAATGTCAGGTGCTATAAGCATGGATGTGCGGATGGTGCAATAGATAACGGCTCGAAATTGTTCATCGGAGAGCTGAGTTCCAATTCCCGTTGGGTTTGTTATAATAACCTTCGCGCAAATACCCTTAGAAAAGGTATGAATCCACCTCCTCCCCCCCCACCAGCTAATTAGTAAGACTTGTATCATTTAACCATTATTATCTCAAGAAAAAAATTCTTGCAATCTAAAAATATATTCTGGCTTTAAATAACCTGCAAAGGGTTGATAAACCGTAGGAAAGGAATCAATCAACCAATATTCTCTCTCTCTCTCTCTCTCTCTCTCTCTCTCTCTCTCTCTCTCTCTCTCTCTCTCTCTCTCTCTCTCTCTCTCTCTCTCTCCATCGCTATCTTCCTCCTCTCGTTCTCTCCTTCTGCAACCTATTTCTTCTCTATTGTATTTGCTTTCTCCACTTTTTCTTTCTTTTATTGTTTGGTATTCTCTTTCGTTCGTTCTTTCTAGAATTTCTTTTTTTTTCTCATTCATTTCCTTCTTACGCTTTTTCTTTCTTTTTTCACTTTTAGCATTTTCTCCTTCGTTTTCTCTCTTTTATTATTTTTTTTGTTTTATTACGCATTTTCTTTCTTTCTTTTTTTCTTCCTCTCTTCCTTACTTTCATCCTCTCTTCCTTCCTTTCTTCCTCTATTCCTTCCCTTCTACCTTTCTTCCTTCCTTTCGACCTTCTCTCTTTCTCACTCTTTCTTTTTCTTTCTCACTCTTTCTTTTTCTTTCTCTTTCTTTTTCTTTCTCTTTCTTTCTCTCCCTCTCCGCCTTCAATCAATTTTTCTTTTCACTTTTTCGTACTTCTTCCTTTTCTCTTTCTCTACCGCTTTCATTCTTTCCATTTCGATTTCCGCTTTATTTCCCTAAAAGTTCTGAAAAATCCCTGGCCGTATTCATTGCTCAAAATGTAACCAAATGTCCAAATACCGGATTTGTTTTTTATTTATTTTCTTTTCAAGAGCTGTGAACTTTTTAATACTCGCTCGTACAATCCCATCCTTTTTTTTTTTATTTACATTTGACTTCTTTCGATTTTACACCCTTTTCTTTTCTTTTATTCACTTTTTACTATTTTCTCCTTGCTTCCGTGTTATATTCTTTCTTTCTTCCTTTCTTTCTCTTTTCTTTCTTACTTTCCTTCTCCCCCCCCCCTCTCTCTCTCTCTCTTTTTTACTTACATTCGGCTCCTTTTTTCACATCTTTCATTTTATCTTTCACTTTCACTTTGGTTTTGTATCTCTTCTTTCTCGTTCACTCTTTCACAATCTCTCTCTCTCTCTCTCTCTATATATATATATATATATATATATATATATATCACACACACAAATTTTTATCATTATTATTTTTAGTTTTCCATGCTCTTCCTCTGCATCTTCTCTTTCTTTAATATTCCCTATCCACTCCCTTTTTTTCTTCTTTTCTTTCCTTCTTTCCCGTCCGCTTTCCACTAATTCTTTCTTTCTTTCCTTCAATAATGTTTCCTCTCTACACATTTCTTTATTCTTTTCCTTTTTATTATTTCTCTCGCTTGTTTACATTCGCTTTTTCTTTCTCTATCTCTATTTCTCTCGGTCTCTTTCTAAATTTCTATTTCTTTCCTTCTCTCTCACTCTCTCTCTCTCACACACACACACACACACACACACTCTCTCTTAGCAATTGCTCTTTCCAAGCTAAGCTTATATTTGGTTGGTTGGTTTGTTTAGAAACATGTCAACATCTATGGGTTATTTAATATCGAAATCTAAATTTTTTGTACGTAATTTTATTTTTATCTTTTTGGGGGGGTATTTTAATGGTTTTAATGATACAAGTCTTACTAAGTAACCTATAGCTGGATAAAGAAGAGGTGGTTTCATGCCTTTCCTTAAGAGTATTTGCGTATAAGTGAATATAACGAACCCAAATGAAATTAGAACTCGGCTCCCCGATTTACAATTCCTAGCCATTATCAATTACACCACCCACTCATCCAAGCTTACAGCACCTAGTATTATTCCCAAGTTGTCACTCATCGAGGCTCGACGTTGCTTAACTTCGGTGATCGTACGGGAGACGGTATTTAACGGAAATATTTGAACTAGGATTAGTCTGACGCAAAACTACAAGTGTAATGCACCCAATGAGGATTGAACTCATTACAGGTGTGGTACCGATTTTGATCACTCTTTAGGTATTTACTTAAATGTGTGAGGCACTCAGTGCGGTCTAAAGTAGTAATGTTTTTTTATATGAACTTTCTAACCGTTACTCGAATATTAATTAAAATATTAATTAAAATATTAACTGCAAGCTTGGGCGGTAGAAGGCGCTTAACCCTTCACTGATGCCGAAAGCACCCCCATCACCAAAAACTTGCTTTCCATTGAAAGCAGACGTTTTTATAATGCACATGCGCGTTCGTTGATGATATGCCTTTTTATCAGCAGCAGTCAGCAACAGATTTCTTGCTTTTAGGGATTTTTTAATCGTTTGTTCATGCAGCTTATTTTCGTAAAATTTTTAAATAAATATTTAACCTCCATAAGTAGAAGACAAAGAGAAGATAACATCTTATGGTCTTGAAAATACTTACTGTATCCGAATATTGCCTGGGCAGTTGAATCTCTTCCTATACAATGAACACGCTATGGCACTGACATAGTAGCAAACCACCCACATTCCCTCCGTATTCTATCGGTGATAATTAAGTTCCACTCGAACAGCTTGTTCCCGCGAATCTCTGCCTTGTGGAACCGACTCCAAACGGGATGTTTCCCAGATGACTACAATCTTAACCTGTTCAAGGCTGGGGTAAACCGTTGTCTTCTTCTCCTATACACACAAATGGCCTCCAAACGTAACCTTTTACCTCGAATAGCCCCCGGGCCTTGTAAAAAAAAGCATGTTAATAGAACGTTTTGACTGGTCCATTCTTCACCCTTTGGGTACCTCAACGTGGTGTAATGGTTAGCAAGCTTGTCTTGCAAGAACAATTACGACTGAGTAGTGAGATCGATTTTCACTAAATGCCCCATACATTCGGCCTTGTGTCACATTTGAGCTACGCTTGGAAAATCACTTTGGGCACCTTGAGGCGGTGTAAGCTTGTCTCGCTAGAAGAATTACGAGTGAGTAGTGAGTTCGATCCTCATTGGGTGCCCCATACTTTCGGCCTTGTGTCACATCTAAGCTACGCTTAGAAAATCACCATGCTTCAGCGTTTTTGACGTATATTCCGTGGAGACAAAAGGAGCAACAATTTTTCTTTTTTTTTTTAGAAAAAATCTATTGAAAAATAAAATGTAATTGCTGATAGACCAGTAGGACGAGTCTATTTCAGTAGCACCAAGTACACTAAGGGTCCCCAAACTTTTTTGACTCCCAAACCTTCCTGGAATCCTCCAGTCATGTACAAGAAATATGAATGATAATTTTTTTTTTAAGAAAAGAATTTCCTTTGTTCTTTTTATTTATCGTTGTTTCGCGAAAAAGATCTTTTATTCCTTTTTCTATTTCTGTTTTTTTCATTTATCCTTTGTGCTTTGTGCGAATAATATAAGTAAGACGACAACGACGACGAAGAAGAAACATCTTAAATAATATAGGTAATAATAAATAATAATAAACACTTTAAAATAAATTAATATACCTTGCCATTGAATTATCTGACATCATGAATAGGAAGGAGGTGTTTGGCAAGCAGTAGCAAGATTATTGATATTTAGACGGAAATTGAAGAGTTTTGGTCGTAAGTCATCACACTCTCCAAAGTTCAGTCTGTTCCTCTGTTTAATTAGCATTGTATCTGCGTGGCTAAAACTAGCTTCAACCATATAAGAACTTGAGAATCTAAATAAAAATGGTTCAGCTGCTACACTTAGTTTTGAGTATATACCTTCAGTATTTACATAACTGAAATAGTCACGGGGGCTCTTACTTTTGAACAATGATTTAGCTTTGACATATCACACATATATCAATGAGTTCAACTTGTTAGTGAGATTCAGTGTCTGTATTTTCGAATTCTAAATCCAACGGCATAACAATACCAGTCAGATACGTGCATCTAGTTTTTGCTCCAAAAAAGTTTAATGAATCTCTCGGCATTTATTTCCCGTTTGACCCCATGACCGCAGGTATTTATCGACCTCATTTTGACCACCAGGAATTTATCAACACTCTGAATAGTTCCATCGACACCCTTTGAAAACTCCTAATGTACGCTATACCACCAATCAACGTATACACAGGGAAGTCTCCCAACTTTTGCTAAGCATAGTTTTAACGGTGGAGTAATGGAAAGCGACTCGGATTGAGGAATCGGAGAGCCGAGTTCGAATTCCAGTCGAATCCATTGTTCACTTACGTGCTAATACCCTTGGGAAAGGTATGAATCCTCCTCATCTCCCTCCAACTATGGGTAAATAGCAGGACAGACCAGGTTTTATAGGCTTAGATGGCAACTGGTCTACCGCAGAAAAAAATAGCAACCTACTGCGGGAAAAAATCTGCCTCGTCAGTCATGTATCGAAAGATAGATGATCGCCTAAGCGTGTATCACGCACGGCACATAACCGACTCATTAATTATGTACCGATCTGGCAACCCGATATCTGGCGAATATCCTGCTAAGGGACGATGATGGATCATTTTTAGAAACGGCGTGTGCATGAATGGAATTTTAAGAAAAAAAAATGGAGTCAGCAGAAATGTGGTTCTATAGAAAGGATATCGAAAATTCCTTTAACAGAGCGAATAAAAGACATAAAAGTCTTAAAGAAAATGGCAACAGAAAGAACGCTAATATTCAGAATCAGGAAAAACAACTGACATTTCTTGGGCACATAATGAGGGAGAGCGTAACCCTCACGGTGCAAGGTGATGAGGGAAAGGAACAACCCACTTACTTGACAGGTTTGTGCGGAACGGGTCGGGAGCCTTGGCAAATGGAAAAAGAAAACTGCTTGGGAAGTTGTAGAGAGTCACGATCGCTTATGTTTTGAAGTGACGTGACGCATGGCAGATGAGCCCACCTTTTTTACGGATTTGGCAGCAAGGCGGGGGTCCATGGCGGCTGGTGGAGAATCAATTGCAGTAAATGGTCAGAACAAGCTTCCATGCAAAGAATGCCCTTCCTGTGGTTCACGGCAAGAGTGCGTCCAACCGATCTGAATTCTCCTAGTCTGTTTACAACACAAGGTGAAAAAGCGAATTGTGTCTTTCTACTTAACCCAAAGCTAGGGTGAGGAAAAGAGGAATTCTTGCCTTCCCCAAAGTTATTAGTACCGAGTGAACGCAACACATTACATAACTGTTACACTATCCGCAATTCTCTCACGGAACATACTCTTGACCAAAATGTAAATAATAACAAAGTAATAAAAATCCATAAAAATAGTTTATTAAAATTTCCATTAAAGTTTATTTTTATACAAATGCACTGAGAAAAAGAACTGTTTTTGATAACAATGATAATACATCAACACATATTAAAGTCATTGCGAACTCCATGATTTTGTATGTGTATGTTAGGGCTACATATGGTGTTGAATTCAGAGTTGTCCTTCTCCTAGACTGGTTGCCAACCACGGCTAGAAAACCCAGTCTTCTCTGTCATTTAACTCATAGCAAGCAGGAGAGAAGAGATAGATTCATATCTTTCCCAAGGGTTTACGAATTCGGCCCCTTGATTTTTGCACATCCGCTTTTGTTAATTATATATATATATATATATATATATATATATATATATATATATATGTGTGTATGTGTGTGATAATGTTATATATTTTTATATATGAAGAACAGTATTTGTGAAATTGTGTGAAAAAGTGGAAAAAGTTTGCTTATGACGCGTTTCGACCTTCAGGACTTCATCGGACTGAATTTCTTATGTTGCGCACGAACGAGGATTGATAGGAATTTTAGAATTTTTTTTGTTTTTATCAGCCGAATTCATTTTCATTCTTACTCTTCCCATCACTTTTGTAAGTAATTATTACACATTGAGATATTAGAAGATCTGCCAGGAATGGTGAAATGTTGTAAGAGCCAGGGTGCACATTTACTGTAGATGACCTTGCGATTATGACACTCTCTAGACATTTACGTCGTAGTGAATTATTTCCTTCTTTGATCAGAGTAGCATTTTTTATGTCAAAGTTGTGGTCAGTCTCGTTACGGTGAGCAAAGGATATATATATATATATATACATACATATATATATATATATATATATATATATATATATATATATATATATATATATGTATATATATATATATAATGTCTTAAAATATTTGTCGGACTTTGTCCATTTCATAATGTGTGACGTCATTTGTTTACATTTGGATACGCATCGAGCAGATATGAATGTACGAGAGAAAATCATGGAGAATTGTAGTTTAAAAACAGTAAAATCGACCTTGCTAACCGAAACGCTCCTTTGTGGCTCAATCGGTAAAGCATGTCAGGATAGGATACAGGTTCGATTCCTATCGGAGGACGCATATATTTCTATGAAAATTTCTTGAACATTCAGGCCAGTAAATGTTGTTTTTATACTGTTTATTATAAACAGAGCATTTACTTAAATATTTGTACCTTTAAAAAGAACGTATAAACATAAAACATGTCTAAATATATATATATATATATATATATATATATATATATATATATATATATATATATGTATATATATATATATATATATATATAATTATCGCTGTTTTGTTTTTTGTTTTTGTTTTTCTTAAATAGTGAAATTAATAACAACCTGACTAGGTAGTTGGTCTTTTTAATCTAGTCCGCTTGTTATCAATTTCAATATTTAAAAATAAATAAAAAAGGGATATCCGTACAAGCACGGGCACTCACCAAAAAAATTGTTTATAGCAATAAGAAATTATATGTATATATATATATGTGTGTGTGTGTGTGTGTGTGTGTGTGTGTATTTAAAAGAAAAAGCCAAGACTCAATAAAATCAAGTATGAAGACGGCCACAATGTGCTGACCGTGTTTCGAAAAAAAACATTCCCATCATTTTAGAAACGCATCTAAAAATATACACATTCTTATAAAGAAAACAAAAACATTCTGATAATGGCTAACAGAATAGCCGAAAGCACTCGGTTTTATAGAACATTCGGACAATTTTTTTTTATGTCCAGAAAAGAAATCACTTATAGGAACGCAAGATAAATTGAATAAAAATCTTAATCGCATTGCCTTGGGAATCGTCATTAATGAAACTTTTGGTATAAAACAGGGATTGTTGCTGAAACATGCAATATGCAGAGATTATAGGCTAAGAGTTTGGGACTAACTTCAGGATTTCAAAGAATTGCCTAAAAATGAAAGGTTGCGTGTCTTTTTCAAAACTAATTTACTAGATCACTTCAGGCCAGAGAGACTTACACTTCCTGAAGGCTTTTTCCATATATTCAATAATAATATTAATAAAATTTCCAATCCCTGCAATAAGGTTTCCCTTAAAATTTTAGCTCTTTTTGCCTAATCTAACTTATGTTAAATAAAGCAAATAATGTATGAAACTTACTCATTATTAAATGTAGAAGAAAGCCCTATATATATATATATATATATATATATATATATATATATATATATATATATATATATATATATATATATATATGACGTCTAAGTAATATATTTATATATATATATATATGACGTCTAAGTAATATATTTATATATATATATATATGACGTCTAAGTAATATATTTATATATATATATATATGACGTCTAAGTAATATATTTATATATATATATATATGACGTCTAAGTAATATATTTATATATATATATATATGACGTCTAAGTAATATATTTATATATATATATATATGACGTCTAAGTAATATATTTATATATATATATATGACGTCTAAGTAATATATATATATATATATATGACGTCTAAGTAATATATATATATATATATATGACGTCTAAGTAATATATATATATATATATATATATATATATATGACGTCTAAGTAATATATATATATATATATATATATATATATATATATATATTACTTAAACGTTATTTTTAGTGGATACTTGTATTTCAGTAGCCCTCCAGTTATTTAGTAAACTGTATATTTACTTAGTTTCGTCTACCGGCCTGAATATTCGAGAAATTTTATTAGAGAAATGCCATATTTTTCTCTAATAAGATTTCTCGAATATTCAGGCGAGAAAATGTGATTTTACTATATATGCAATAAGCGTAAAAATCAAAACATTTCAGTAGCTTTATTTTTGAATTTTCTAATGGTCAGTACCAATGTATTTTTTACCGCATATAACAGTTTATAATTTTAGCATAACATACAAGCTTACAAATAAACCAACATTGGAATCTTACATATACAATTAGAAACTTACAGCTACAAGTAAGAATTGCTATATAATGAAAAAGAATGTGAAATATTTAGCATAATTATAGAATAATACACGATTATTTTCTTTTTATAAATAAAATAAATGTAAGCTGAACTTTCTCCTTTCTACTGATGTTATAAAGATCTTGAACGCACTTGAGTGTCTATTCTGCATACTGATTTTTCTGGGAATTTCGGTAAGGCAATGGTTAGTCTATCTGTAAGAAATGAATCTAAAAATTTCGAGTAGCGAGTTTTCTTTTATCTGGTAGAAGAATAAATGCTAAATGAGCTAGCAACTGCTCCAGGATTCCATCTTGCATTTTTTTAAGTTAGGTATTTTTTTTAATCTTCACTTTAGGATATATTCCAGTTTTTTTTTTAAATGCAGAAACCTCGAGTTAAATGAAATAGAAATTCCATATTATCACGCCATTCTGCAGTTTCAGTAATCTCTCCTTTACCATTCTTGAAAATCTGTTCGTAGTTCTTCACGGATAAAGGGATATTCGTTATTGTATGATGTGTTGTTTCTTCCAAGTTCGTTATTCCTTACTACGCGACTCACTCGGGCAAGAACATGATGTTGACAGCCGATGAATTGTTATTTTTCAGTTTCTTTTGAGCAAATAGTCTTTGTAACTGAATGGCAATCCTATTCCTGCTTTCAGTGTTCACATTCGTAGTGTCTGCAACAATCATCTTTATGCTCTTCCGTAAACTGCAATCATCCAGATGAGCTGTTATTCCTTTGACAACAGTATCTGCTTTTTCATTTGGTAGATGCAATGCTTATAACTTCTTTCCTTCTTCAAAAAAAGCCATGAATTCGTCTACCATGAAAATGCCATGACCAATTTTCTAAATGTAGTGTTTTCTTCCTTTCTTCTTTAAGTTTAACAGCTTCTGTAATAGTGAATATTGGATCGGAGTGAGAACTCAAAGAGCCGAGTTCGAATTCCAGTCGGGTTCGTTAGATTCACTTACGCACAAATACCCATCTCTTCTCCCCCAGCTATGGGTTGAATAGCAGGATCGACTGAGTTCTTTAGCCTTGGTTGGCAACCAGTCTACCGCAGAAATAAATGGCATCTTACTACGGGAAAAAATCTGCCTCGTCAGTCATGTGTAGAAAGATACATGATCGCCCAAACCTGTATCACGTATGGCACTTAACTGACTGACTGAACAGTGGATCTCTAAATACCAGATTGGGAATCTGTCTGAACGTCAATCCCTTCTTGCGATATCTACTGGCAAACATTTTCTGCTTTGCTGGTTGATAAGTTTGAAGATGCTGCTAAATTGGATGTAGTTTGCGTTCTGCTATCCTCCTTCTTTTTTCTTGTGGATTGTTCTTTGTGGTTTTCGGACTCTTCATATTCACTCTTATTTACTGTTGTTGAAGTTCACTCTAAGGTCACTTGTTTTGGATCGATGAATAATTTTGGATCTCGCAGTCTTTCCAGTTGTATATCCAACATGTCCTTTGCTTTCGATCTGAACATGATATAATCGTCTCTCCTCGCTACACAGCCATTTTACATTTTCTTTTAGGATTTTAAAAATGTTATTCAATGGAACATATTTTCCTCGTTTTACCCATTCATCGTAGGTGTTCAGCACTTGATTCAGTTTTGCTTCTATGACTTTAGTTGGGCACCTCGAGGCGGTGTAATGGTTAGCAAGCTTGTCTCGCTCGAACAATTGCAACTGAGTAGCGAGTTCGGTCCTCACTGGGTGCCCCCTACTTTCGGCCTTGTGCCACATCTTAGCTACGCTTGGAAAATTACTATTTTGGACACCTCGAGGCGGTGTAATGGTTAGCAAGCTTGTCTTGCTAGAACAATTGCGACTGAGTAGTGAGTTCAATCCTCACTGGGTGCCCCTTACTTTCGGCCTTGTGCCACATCTGAACTACGCTT
This sequence comes from Acanthosepion esculentum, assembly GCA_964036315.1. Classification (NCBI taxonomy): domain Eukaryota; kingdom Metazoa; phylum Mollusca; class Cephalopoda; order Sepiida; family Sepiidae; genus Acanthosepion; species Acanthosepion esculentum. The sequence goes on from OZ038495.1 coordinate 85,188,294, forward strand.
GGAAAATCAATATGACTTTAGTTAATAAATTTCGCCATATTCTTGTTACTTCTTTAGCGATTTTCTTTATACGTTCTTACCTTACTTTGATGGATGCTCTAGATAGCGACCAATAATTTGGATTTTGTGTGGAATCCTGCTTTTGTTTCCCAGTGATTATTCTTCTATTCTTATATGATTCTTGAAATCTTATGGAATTCTTCGTCTAGACCATCTTGTCTTTTATTTTTCAGTGTTAGAGCAATTTTTTTACGAGACATTATGGTTAAAAATGAATACTTGGAGATCTTTCAGCAAATCAGTCAGCGTTTCCCAATCAGGAAGCTCTGAAACAAAAAAAAACAAAATATTTGATCACAACCACAGCATACTTTTCCTATTTGCCTTATCTAAATCACTATTATATAGTCGAACAAAATGCACGTCATAAATTTCCAGAAAGTTCCAGAAAGCTCCAGAAATTTCTAGAAGGCTTCAAAAAGTTCTAGAAGGTTACAGACAGTTCTAGAAGGATACAGGAAGTTCTAGAAGATTCCAGAAGTTTCTAGAAGCTTTCAGGAAGTTCTAGAAGGGATCAGAAAGTGAGAGAACTATTATACTTATATACTATTTTAGAAATTTCGTGTTGGTGTCAAAATTTTTAGAAAATAAACTGTATTAAGCTCGTCTTCATTATTTTTTTTTAAAAGTTAATTAATTTATGATACGGGAAATAGTGATCAGTCAGTTATGTGTCATAAACGCTTAGGCGATCATATATCTTTCGATACATGACTGACGATGCATATTTTCCCCGCAGTAGGTTGTCATTTCTTTCCGCGGTAGACTGCTAACTGCTATCCAAGGCTATAGAATCCTGCTATTTACCCATAACTGGGGGAGAAGAAGAGGATTCATATGTTAGCACGTAAGTGAATGTAATGGATTCGACTGGAATTCGAACTCGGCTCTACCGATTCCTCAATCCGAGCCGCTATCCATTACTCCACCGTGCCGCCTGAAATAGTTATAACCCTAAATAACAACGACTGTGCTTCTCTATGAGTACCAGTGACTTAACTGGTACAAGGGTTGTACTCTCACTTACCTCCACCGCTGTTGACACAAAAAATGAAAAGGAATTGAAAATGGTGAGGGTTGAGTATTTTTTTTTTTTTACCAATGGACAAAAAAATAGAAAAAGTGGGAGTTGTATTCCAAGTTACTTCTTGCAACGGTATGCGCGAAGACGGTCGGAATATAGAACGGTCAACATGATAAAACAACAAAAACAAGAATGCTAGTCTGAAAGAATCAGTGACAGTGTCATATAATCTCATTTTAACGTTATTTCTCTCTGTTATACTACACACACGCACACATACACGCACACACACATATACACACACACGCATACATATACACACACGCACACACACACACATATATATACACACACACGCGCGCGCACACACATATACACACACACACACGCACACATACATATACACACACTTGACGCAAGTGGCTTCAAATAATAACGGGTAAGTGTGAACAAGCAGACAGTTGGTTGAAATATCTTCAGTTAGTTATGTGCCATGCCTGATACATGCTTAGGCGATCATGAACCTTTCGATACATGACTGACGAGGCACTAGGTTGCCATTTCTTTCTGTGGTAGACCAGTTGCCATCCAAGGCTGTAGCATTCGATGGAGGAGGAGAGGAGAAGATTCATACCTTTCCCAAAGGTATTAGTGAATGTAATGGATTCAACTGGAATTCGAACACGGCTCTCCAATTTCTCAATCCGAGCCGCTATCCATTACTCTACCGATAAAAAGCCAAACAAGCAATCAGGTGAGAAGGTTACTGAGTGAGATTATCGTAAGGGGGAGGGAGGGGGCAGGGGGTGGTAAGTGCATATCATGAGGATATGTAGAATCGATATCGATTGACTCAAGACCTGAAGTAGCGGTCGAGGAAGCATTCTCTCGGGAGTTTACTCTATAAATTAACGGTTTTCAAGTGGAACTTCCTCCTTACCAAAGTAATGCGAAGGGAATTAGGATGATTTGATACCGTGTACGTGGACTGGTGGGCCCCAGCTTTGAAAATCTGAACTTGTGGAACCGGCACACACGCACACGCGTGCGTGCGTGTACTAACAACTTGAAAGAGGCCGTTTACCCAACACAAGGACACACCAAAATTAACTATAAAAACAAATGAAAACTACAGATAAAGTTCATTTCTTCAGAAACAATCATTCACTCCTGTAGTTCACAGCCACTAACAAGCAGGGATTTATTTCTCTTGTTGTCCGAAACTAGTCGAGAAACCTAATTGAAATAATAAAAAAACATATATATATATATATATATATATTAATATACAAACCAGCATGTCTGAAAATTTTAATTTTTGTTATATATTTTATTGCTCAAAACATATATATATATATATATATATATATATATATATATATATATATATATATATATTATAAATTAATTGATTTAAAATATGTTTTTTGTCGCTACACAGTGATAACCATGTTTCAGAAATGGAAGCTAAAGCTCCTGAATTTAATTTTGTTATTAAACCAAAGACATTAGTTACATTTCCTCGTCAAGCGAATTTTGGAGTAACTTATTTTTTTAAATTTACGGTATATATATATATATATATATATATATATATATATATATATATATATATATATATATATATATATATATATATTAAAATAATAAGAACAGTAAGAGTTATAATCCGGTGTTCTTAGCAATTATTTTTATTTTTATAAAAACAGAGCTCGATACAAAGAGTAGAGCAAAATATGATAATTATCTTCATTTTAAAAAAAAATATGATTCATAATTTTAAAAAAGGAAATAATTATTATATATATATATATATATATATATATATATATATATATAAGGTATTTGCACGTAAATGAATTTAACGAACTGAAATTGGAACTCGGCTCTCCGAGTCCTCATTCCGAGCCACTATCCATTACTCCATCGTAAAAGCTACTGCTTACAATATTATATGCCGTTATTTCTGAAATGAGAAATTATGTGCCTCATCTTTTCCGTTAAACGATGAGAAAACACAGAGAAACTAATTAAGTGTTGATGATTGCAAGAAAGAACGAATTAAAGATAATAATTAGAAACCATCAAATTAATTTAGAGAAAACTCTCGGGAGATTTGAACCTGAAAAGAACCAATTAGAAGTCCTTAAGATTTAATAAGACTAGATATTTCCCAACCGACACAGTTTGCCTCCAGAATAGTATGACAAGATTCATGGTCTTTTAAAATTTCCCAAAACAGAAAAAAATCTCTTGCTATGCTGACTTAAAGTACTGTTAGTCCTCACAAACGTTAATATTGTCAGAAAAATTCAACCCAGATGGTTACCCTAGACGCGTCCTAAAAAGTGTCAATGTTAGCGGCCAAAGAATGTTATGAATATCTTATCGAAAAACATGCAATAAATCAAAGCCAGAGGTGTGAAAATTTCCTTATATAAACTGAACAGGCGAAAGCTAGGAACGGACGTGGTCAGACAGATGATGACAAGATAGGCCCGTATAGACTGCTCCTATTCCTGCTGCTACAACTCCTTCTGCCACTAACAAACATACAAATAAAAGCCCAGATAGACGAGAATACAGTCGAAATCAAGGTCTCTTTATATTTTTCTGGCCGAAGAAATGTCAACCAGGCTACAGATAAAAGATCAATAATTATTTACTCCTTATGTAATTTAAATTTTTTCCATTTGATACATTAATCCCATTGTTAGTTATAAACAGAGTTGGGTGATACGTGGTGTAAAATTGGTTTTCAGCAGAGACAAAGAATTTGTCTCGGCCGCGAAAATTTCACACCTAAAATCACAATGACTACTGGGCGAAATCACCGTAAAAATTGGTTATCTTTCAGCTTGTTGATGTCGATATACGATCGCCGTGAAAATCAAAAACCAAGTGACGGCACCACGAACACTACGTCTTTGGTAATGCTGGGGCAGGGAATAACAGATCAACTCTACGAGAGTAGTGCTGTGGGGGTTACAGTTAGACTGACAACGATTCTGTCGTTGTGCTTCTTTTTTCTGTAACATTCTCGTAATTTTAACTAAACACATATAGCTTAGTAGATCAAAGCGTTAGTTAAACCATAAATTGTGTTTTCCAAGTTGTTCTAGTTGACAGTTTTCATAAAGAAAATCAATAATCAGATAAGCCATCAGGTCCATCCAATATAGCTCTACCTTAATCGGTAAAAATTAGTGTTGAAAAATCAGTTTTTATGTACTCCGGTTCACACTTCTGTCCCGTCTTTAGAACAGGGGTAGATGTTTTTCCCTTGTTTCCTGATTTGGATTGGGTTTCCGGTTCCTTCACCTAAATTCTTCTCATTTTCTTTCGCCAATTTGCGCGTTGCTCATTGTTAAAGGTATTTTATTTAATAAAGATATTTTATTTAGTGAAAGGTATTTTATTTTAGTTTTAAGTATTTTATTTTAGTTAAAGGTATTTTAGTTAAAGGTAGTTTTCTATCGTAACTTTAGTCAATTTTCTTAATTATCTAGGTCTTTTTCTTTGTTTGCTTACCCAAAACAAGTTTCTTCAAATGTTTTCTTGTTGGATTTTGTGACATTATTTAGCTAAGGTAATTAATTAACTAATTAAACATAAAAATTGAACGGGAGAATGCTGAAAACAGGAAAGAAGGGTTTTTTTTTAAAAAACTATCACGAAGGGTATACCGTTCGACACACACAAAAAAAAGATTTTACTTTATTTTTCAAAAAGTCTATTTTTCTCAAGAAACCGAAGAATTGCGTCAACGATAATTTCACAGAAAGGCCATGTGGCGATCTTTGACAACTGACTAATGCTGGTCGCTAAAAGTGCTGGGTAAGAAAACACAAAATAACCAGAATCGACCGACCATCTCATTTGGTACCCAGACCAAAGGGTTCCGCCGGGTAGGGCGGCCGCCGATCGACCGGATAACATATATTGGTGGCAGTGACTAACAGTCGAACCCAGACGCCTTCAGTAGATGTAATATTTTGCTTGTTTCCATTTTTCTGGTTTATTACCCTTTTTTATAGGATACAGGTTCGATTCCTGTCGGAGGACGCATATTTTCTATGAAAATTTATCGGACATTCAGGCTGGTAAATGTCGTTAATACTGTTTATTATAAACAGAGCATTTACTTAAATATTTATATCTATAAAAAGAACGTATAAACATAAATGTCTTTAATATATATATATATATATATATATATATATATATATATATATATATATATATATATATATATATAAGAAAAAAGGAATACTATTCTTTACCAACGTGTTTCGTCCCCAGAGGAAGTTTATAAAAGTCTTGTGTTACAAAATGAAGTCTCCACATTTACTTTAGTAAAGATATTAATGGGACAAAACGCGTCGGTAAAAAAATGTTTTCCTTTTGTCTTTTATTTATATCAATTTTGCAGACATAGTTTATTTATTCTTAATTCTTACATATATATGTATATTCTTCTTATATTTACTCACGTTCTTTCCCGGATATTGAACACTATTACACTATAAATACAGCATAACTGAAAACAATATTTTATCATATGTATAATGCTGATAATTTTTAATAGCTGGCAACTTGTGTTCGAAGAACACCAAGCCTACTAGGGCGGCTCGCCAATCCCTATTGCAGACGCCCGCCCTGTGGTTTATACTTAACTATGCAGAACATCCTTAATCACAGTTTCTGGAAATGAGAGTGTTATCTAGTATAATCAACAATGTGAACAAGCCCAGCACGCCCAAGCCCACGGTTATGATGACTTGTGACTTCGTGCTAGCACATCTCTCGACGGCCCGCAACAGTTCCGTTTACCAGACTTGGGTCAACCCTTGGTAGGGTTTTCAGGTACTTTCCATTTTTCCCTCTAGTCCGATAACATCAGGAAATCTCCTTACTGACAAATCGACAATGGTGAGATTCGAATCCGGGTCTCATGGTCAGAATGCGAACGTTCTAACCATCCGCCCATATATATATATATATATATATATATATATATATATATATATATATATATATATACCCGAGTATAGGATTGGGGTATACGGAATAAATTCCAATAACCAATAAATACTATTCTTAAAAGAATGCTCAATACAGAGCAAAGCAAATATAAGTATTTATTCGAAAATTATAACATAAATATGTTATAAAATCACTACAAAAATAGCCATTTTGTTTCAACACTTTCGGTTTTATAACATATTTATGTTATAATTTTCGAATAAGCTATATATATATATATATATATATATATATTACAGTAAGATTCACCCTATAGAGGGCCTCAGGGCCACTCGAGGTAGAGGGTTACGTTAAAGGGCAGTTTATACGTCTAGGTGGGAAAGATAACGGTTATCCCTAGACTTGAAAAGGTTAAGATTGTGGTGATCCGGGAAACATCCTCTTGGGAGTTGATTCCACAGAAAGAAGCTACTCAATTGGAACTTACTTCTCACTAATGAAATACGGAGAGAATGCGGGTAGTTTGCTACAATGTAAGTGGGGCATGGGGGGTCCTGACCGTGAAGGTTAGAACTGGCAGAACCACCGAAAGTAGTTTTTCCGGGCATTTTGAATTTTCCTCTGATCTTTGACTAAATCATATCAATGCTTCATTTTCAAGTGCAGATCTCCGAGGAATTACGAAGTTCCTCTTACTGCAGAAAATTTCAAAAATATTCCATGAATGAATAAAGAAACAATTCTGTGCTAAGTTGCCATCATACTCAATTGTGAAGACGTGGGAACCAACATCTAGGGTGGCTATTTTGAGATCTAAGAAGTGAATTCATAGCTTTCTCAACGGTATTTCTGTGTGAGTGAATATATCGACCGTAACTGGAAGTGGAACTCGACTTTTCGATCTACAATTCCGAGTCGTTATTCATTACACCACCTGAAAATATAACTTTACAACCCCTGGTATACCCAAGCGGTTACCTATCTATGTGCTGACCAGGCTCGATGTTGCTTAACTTCGGTGATCGGAAGGAAACCTCTGTTTCTATGTGATGTGGCCGTAAGCCGTTTTATTTCATGCGGCGGAGTAATGGATAGCAGCTCAGATTGAGAAATCGGAGAGCCGAGTTCGAATTCCAGTCGAATTCATTACATTCACTTACGTGCAAATCCCCTTGGGAAAGGTATTAATTCTCTTCTTCTCCCCCCAGCTATGGGTAAATAGCAGGACAGACCGGTTGGATGGCAATTGTTCTATCGCAGAAAGAAATGGCAACCTACTGCGGGAAAAATCTGCCTCGTCAGTCATGTATCGAAAGATACATGATCGCCTAAGCGTGTATCACGTATGACACATGACTGATTGAATTGAGGAAACTGTCAGCTGTCAAAATTGATTTTGCATCATTTTCAACGATGTTATGACATTTTTGAATGATTTTTTACAAAGATTCCGGTTGATGAAACCTGGTTAAACTACCCTGGTCTGGAGACGAAACAGCAGCTCATATATTAGCAGAACTTGGATTCTCCACAGCTGAAGAAAATTCAAGTCGCAAAAGTCAGCAATTAAGCAATGGCCACCATTTGGGGATAGAAGGAAAATCTTTTAATATCTGATTATGCAAGGATAATAATTAAAGAGGAATTTATAAACTTACAAAGCGGTGATGAC
>OZ038495.1:85206035-85221035 GCA_964036315.1 Acanthosepion esculentum
TCACCTGTCGAACAAAGGAAAATTCCTCGGTTATCGAACAAAATTTCGGTTCTAGAACAATATTGCCGAACTGAGATAACCCAAATGGAATAATTTCTGAGTCGACCGCCATGTTGAATACATTCGTGTGTTGTGCCGTGCTTTTCTTTTCCAATTTTATTGTACTGTGACTTTTTTCTCTACATTGATTCCTATTGGAAAAATAGTTTCGGTTTACGAACATTTCGGGTTACGAACGGCCTTCAGGAACGACTTAAATTCGTAAACCGAGGTTCCACTACATATATATATATCAGTGTGGCTAGACATCCGATTGCCTCAATCCGGGATCGAAAACCGAATGATTTGGCATCAGTCGGAGATTCTTACCCCTGAGCTATCAGCGCCCGTTAGAGGGGAAGGCGGATTTTTACGTATTTATTCTTCGAATGTAACAGGCCAATGACCAAGAGGGCTCAATTCACAGAAGAGCATTGCAGTATTAGCAGTAGTAGTCATTGTTTACAAATTCGCGCTTTCTCTCAAGAGTGCTCGACCGGAATTAAAATTTCCAGGGCATATATAAATATATGTATACGTGTGTGTGTGTGACTTTCGGAATTGTTTATAAATCAAACTGAATGATTGATATTTTTTTATATATAAAATCTGGAGTTACCCGGAAACATATTTCGGTAAAATATATTCATTCAATATTAAAATTTGAAGTGGAATCTTTCTCTTAAGCAAAAACAAAAAATAATTCTTCTTAAAGTTCTGGAAATGTTTATTGCGTTTAAACATAACTGAAAGACTTATCCGGTACCAAAAGAATAATAAATATGGTGACCGAGAAAGACTGTGTTGCACCAATCTTTCGCCCTGCCTGTCTCTTTATCCGTCTTAAAAAAATTTTTTTAACTTTTTGATATTACCGAGGATTAAACTTCTACTTGTGGCAATGGCACGAAATGGCACCGATATTCAGAGAACTTAAAACAATTACTTGGTTACTTATTTTAGTGTATCATTTTACTTAGTTATTGCCACGTAGGTCAATGCATTTTGTACTCCGATCCCCTTCGAAACGATACCTTGGTGATATACACGCATCAACGCGATGCATGTTCAGGTTTTCCTTGGGAATCTTCCGACAGATTAAACGTGCATGTTATTTAGAGAAAAAAAACTGTATTCAACCTAAAGAATGTTCTTTAAAAGCTTGATAAGCCTTAAGAGGATCCAAGCTACATATTTGGTGAGTTTCACATCACATTTAGCGTAAGCTTATATATGTCAACCATTGTAAATATTCCAGAGCCGTTCCGACACAACGTCAAAAAACTCCAGTAGTAATTGAATCAGAGTAACTGTTATGAAGCCTATTGACAGTCTAACTCTGGTGCCAATGAATGTTACCTGGGCGCATTTCTGTTGTACCGTACAATTACAACTGGTACAGTCTTGGAATTTTCCGATGTTACCTCATAGATAGATAGATAGATCGATAGATAATATGCGCTATGTAGTATATCATTAGAAAAAACGCAGAATTTTAATCTCAGTTGAGCTGAACGAAAGGCACTGTCAGCGGTCAGAAATTAATGTTAGCGTTACTGACAGAATAGGGTTATTATATATTTAATAGATATTTACTGTAGAAATGCATTACAAATGAAGAAGAAAGGCGACGAAAAATGCTCGCTCGCATGTGTGGAGTAAAACCCACTGCGAGAAGTGGGGTTACAGTAGCTGCACGGGGATGCTCTAGCACACCCTACCCCCATTGCTTGCCAACTTTAAAACAGAGTTCATTTCGAAACGTAAATCTGAAAAAAAATTAAAACTATTTAAATCATGCTGGAAAGACTAAAAATTATATTCATATCTAATAATTTATATCTTCACTGCGAGAAATAAGTTGAGAGACAGCAAAAAAAAAAAAAAAAAGACCCACTCTTCAGAATACTGTCGAAACATTGAAGGGATTACTTACAATGATAGACAATTTCTTTCGGTTGAATATTTTTAAATATCAAAATACTATATGCAAAGGTCGAAAATTATGATATATTTTTTCTTTTTAGTAACCGATCTCGAAATACCGCTCTTCGTAAAGATGACGATGATGATTTCTATTCAACCTTGTATGACAATTGATGGGCAATTCGTTCAGGATCAGTTCCAATTTGTTTCAAACGTTTCTTCTGAATATGTTTTGTCCTAAACGTTTGAAGAATTCTGAATACTGGAATTGTCAATCTTTTTACATGTCTTGAAGTATTTCAATTACAAAATGTCCTGTAGGATTGTGAAAATACTAGGCAGGTTTCACATTCCATGTATTGTAGTATTTGGATTGCAAAAATACTAAACTGATTTACTATTTCATATCTTGTAGTATTTGGATTGCAAAAATACTAAGTAGGTTTCTCATTCCATGATTTTTAGTATTTTGATTGCAAAAATACTAATTTACTATTCCATGTCTTGTAGTATTTTAATTGCAAAAATACTAAATCACTATTCCATGTCGTGTAGTATTTGGATTGTAAAATACTAAACAGGTTTCTAATTCCATGATGTTTAGTATTTTGATTGCAAAAATACTAATTTACTATTCCATGTCTTATAGTATTTTGATTGCAAAAATACTAATTCACTATTCCATGTCGTGCAGTATTTGGATCGTAAAATACTAAACAGGTTTCACATTCTATATTTTGTAGTATAATGATTTCAAAAATACTAAACTGATTTCGGTTTCCATGTCTTGCAGTATTTATGTTGCCGTGCATTAACTGTGGTATTTCATGAAGTTGGGCAGTAAGAAAATCTCCTTTTTACTGGAAGTAGTATAAAAGCAAAACAAAACAGTTCTGTATAAATTAATGTTGTCGAAATACGTACCGTTGATTTCGACACACTTCTACAAAGGTAAAAACAAGTCAATCTATTCTTAGCTCCGAAAATCTCTGGTCTTTGAACTTTCTGAAGACGTTTTACCCAACTTGTTGGTGATGGAAGTGCTTATAGTTTTATTTTAAAACATTGAATTTTCTTGATCTGCATTTAGAACTATTAGGACATTTTTATTCAGCATTTTCTTCTTTCAGTTTGTACTTAAATGGAAATAAATAATTGATTTGTTTGCACCGTACGTTAATCCAAAGATTGCTTTTGGATCCAATGCCGGACTATAAGTTCAGTAGCAGATCTAGGGCTGAATTCCTAGCAGTAGCTTTTTGTCAAAGAAAACTAAAATCCTGAGCCTTCATTGAAAAGTATTCAAAAAGTAGGTATGTGACATAACAGCTAAGATTGGGACGCCCACAGAGAACTTGATAGTAAATGATTAAGTGTTTTGTGTTTTTGTTAACAGGAGTGGAGTTTTCGAAGTAGGGTCTTCAAAGCGGCCACCCACTTCACCGAAAGAGAATAAAATGATATAAAAGGGAAAATTTGGAGGTCAAGTGACACGTGAAAAGATGTTGCAAATTTCCGTTCAAGGTTTATATAAACATTCACGGTTATGATTGAGAGTAGTTCTAGACTGCCGATGGCAAGGAAAGACTGTCGATATAGTGCCGAACCGTCCGTTACTGGTTGCACACTGTCTGTCTGGGGAGGGTTCCGGAGCCGCGCGTAGACGCAAGGATGGACAGAGGAGAAGTGATAGGAGTGAGTTTGAGTTCTCGCTGGTTGAAGGTAAAAGCTGTTCTGTCAGATTACAATGGAACAACTTGTCCCAAATATCAATTACCTGTCCACACAGACCGTTCAAGAGAATCTCCGAAATAAACTGAATATATGGGAAATAGAATTCGTGTCTTTCATTCCCTGCGATTGTTTTCAACTTTCGTTTCCTTATGAAACTACATTGGAACTTTACCATTTTTTTTTTGTGAACGCTGACGCGAACGAGAATAGAAACGCAACATATGGTTATGTGTCCGGTCAGTGAAAAGTTGAAAGAGGGCTTCGTTGTATGTCTACAGTTTGCTATAACACGTTCACGACGACAGTTACTTTGTAACATGAAGTTGCTCATTGTTCATCTTCGTATCATTAGAAATGTCATTTCTTGAATAACTGAAAGACTAAAGTTTTAATCCGGGTTCACTGTAATTCTTTATTTTTCAATGGAATTAAATAAGGTGACTTTCAGATTCACTCTTGAGGGGTTAAATTTGGTGATGAAATAGATGTTGCATAACAGTTTAAAGGTAATGTCGTTTAAAGTAATGTATAAACAGGAAAGTTTCGTTAAAAAAAGACTGCTGAACGGCTATGTCTTGCTATATGGCAGTGAATGTTGCACAACTTCCTCACAGATGAAGAGGAGACTTGAGGCAACAAAGATGCGGTTCTATTTCTATAAAACTACATCTCTGTTACTGATGCTGAGAATACAAAGAAAAGAGTGATTCACTGCTATGTAATATCAATCCTCTCATATAGCAGTGGATACTTGACAATGAACTCGCGGACGAAGAAGAGACTTGAGACAAAGACTTGGTTCTATAGAAGGATGCTGAGAATACAAAGAAAAGAGTGTTTTAATCCAATGTATTATCAATCCTCCTATATGACAGTGGATACTTGACAATGAACTCGCGGACGAAGAAGAGACTTGAGACAAAGATGTGGTTCTATAGAAGGATGTTGAGAATACAAAGAAAAGAGTGCTTAACTGCTATGTAATATCAATCTTCCTATATGGCAGTGAATGCTGGACAATCTCCTCACAGATGAAGAAGAGACTTGAGGTTACAGAGATGCGGTTCTATAGAAGGATGCTGAAAATACAAAGAAAAGAGTGCTTAACTGCTATGTAATATCAATCCTTCTATATGGCAGTGGATGCTGGACAATCTCCTCACAGATGATGAGGAGACTTGAGGCTACAGAGATGTGGTTCTATAGAAGGATGCTGAGAATACAAAGAAAAGAGTGCTTAACTGCTATGTAATATCAATCCTCCTATCTGGCAGTGAATACTGGACAATCACCTCACAGATGAAGAGGAGACTTGAGGCTACAGAGATGTGGTTCTATAGAAGGATGCTGAGAATACAAAGAAAAGAGTGCTTAACTGCTATGTAATATCAATCCTCCTATATGGCAGTGAATGCTGGACAATCTCCTCACAGATGAAGAGGAGACTTCAGGCTACAGAGATGTGGTTCTATAGAAGGATGCTCAGAATAGAAAGAAAAGAGTGCTTAACTGCTATGTAATATCAATCCTCCTATATGGCAGTGGATGCTGGACAATCTCCTCACAGATGAAGAAGAGAATTGAGGTTACAGAGATGTGGTTCTATAGAAGGATGCTGAGAATACAAAGAAAAGAGTGCTTAACTGCCATGTAATATCAATCCTCCTATATGGCAGTGGATGCTGGACAATCTCCTCACAGATGAAGAAGAGACTTGAGGTTACAGAGATGTGGTTCTATAGAAGGATGCTGAGAATACAAAGTAAAGAGTGCTTAACTGCTATGTAATATCAATCCTCCTATATGGCAGTGAATGCTGGACAATCTTCTCACAGAGGAAGAGGAGGCTTGAGGCAACAGAGATGTGGTTCTACAGAAGGATGCTGAGAATACAAAGAAAAGAGTGCTTAACTGCTATGTAATATCAATCCTCCTACATGGTAGTGGATGCTGGACAATCTCCTCACAGATGAAGAGGAAACTGGAGGCAACAGAGATATGGTTCTATAGAAGGATGCTGAGAATTCTGACAGAGTCCATTACGCTCACTTTCTCACAAATACCTTTTGGAAAAGCATGAATCCATTTCTTTTCTCAGAAGCTATGGGTTAAATAGCCGGGCTTATTTGGGCTCCTCTGGTTTAGAAGTGACTATCCACCTAAAAGAAGGAAGACTAATTCACAACCAGTCTGAAGAAGGATGAACACCGTCAGACTATCTTGCCCTAGGAACGCCATTATTGTTATGGTGACGCTACGACTCTAGAGGGTTATGGGACACGTGACGTAAAAAATATGAATTTGAATAAAGAAAAATACGCATGAACATTATAGAAATTCCCTCCAGGTGTATTCACTGTTTGCGTTGTTTTTTTTGTGATACATGTAGCATTTGTTCATACAATACAAAGCCAAAGAGCCACTCAATGTAGAGGGTTACTGAATAAGATTACTGTGTGAGTGTAAAAAAATGAGCTGAGAAGTGCAGCTTATGAAGATACATGAGAAAGATACACTGAACCTTTAACTTGAAGCGATACATTCCAATTATCGGGAAAGTATCCTCTCGGGAGTCTGTTCGACCTAAGTATCTTCTCCCTTACTAACGGAATACGAAGAGAATAGGGATGGTTTGTCCCAGTGTATGTGGCGTAGCTGAGATGTTGCGCAAGGCCGAGATTATGCAGCACTCACTATTCAATCGTAATTGGTCTAGCGAGGCAATCTTGTTAACCATTACACTACGTCGAAGTGCTCCGTGCCAGTGTGCGTGGCATGGAGTATCTTAGCTATAAATGTTGGAACTAAGGACTGTAGCTCGACAGAACATTTAAAAGTTGCCTACTTATTTAAAATTTTCGAAATGCTTTAAAGATTTTCCCCATCAAGACAATTAATGCTAGACGATTTCTTTGATTGATTCGATTTCTACGGCTCATCAACGCTTTGGAGGTCATTTAAAGCCAGAAAATATTTTTAGATTATAAGAATCTTTTGTAGAGATAATAATGGTTTACTGATGCAAGTATTACTAATTAACCCATAGCTAGATGGAGAAGAGGTGGATACATACCTTTTCTGAACGAACCCAACGGGAGTTGGAACTCGGCTCTCCGATTAACAATTCTGAGCCATTATCCGTTATACCACACACACACACACACACACGACAGGAGATGGCGATAAACGTTGCATTTAATTTTTTGAAGATTGTAGGTGGCGGGGAAGTAAGCAATCGTAAAGAAGTTCTACAGTTGAGGAAAGAAACTATTAGAATAAAAGAGATGGTTACATCTAGCTAGTTCAACAGTAAAACGGAGAGACCTAATTGCCAATCTAGCAGTAAGGAAAAAAAGCTCACCAGAACAGTTGCTATGAAAATGTTTGTAGAAAAGACAGAGGGAAGCCATGTCACATCGGTGAGAAAGTCGTAAGGCCCTCAGGTCAGGATCGATTACATTACAGACTCTTCTTGGAATTTTAACAAAAATCTCGAGATATACAGTAGAAGCACCATGCCAGATATAGCAGTCGTATTCAATACAAGGACGAATGGCAGATTTATAAATGTGCAAGATGGATTCTGATGAGGAGGCAGTATATATTGGTGCAAAAATAGTAGTTAATAAGTTTCATTACCTTGGACTATATGCAGTCAAGGATTCTGTGGCGCGAAGAGTTTCGGTTGAATAGTCAGAGGGATTTTGTTTAGTGAAACACCACGACTCACCCAACTCCAAATACATCTTACGACTTGTCCGTCCAGAAGCCCCTCCTTATATCGACGACTTCTGTTAATATAAGTAAAAGAGATTGTATCCATCGCTGACTTGCTAAGCCTTTGGCGTAGCTCACAGCAGCAGTTATTCCCCTTCGGTTACACATCTGAACACTGACCTGGCTCAGCGTTGTATACCTTCGGTAATCGTATGAGATCGTACGTTGTTTCAATGGAATATGGACCTAAGCCTCGCATTATCTATCAAAGACATTTCGAACATTTGTCATGAGGTAGATGTGTATTTCTCATTGACACCACTGGTCAGTTTTTTTAAAAAAGTAAGGTTTCCAAATACTGATTTTTTTATAATGCAGTCCGTTTCTCCATTTTTTTTAGAACATTGTCTTGCACTATTTTTTATTATTTCCCAATCTCGCTCATTTGGTCCTGCGACGGTCGAAGTTTGCTACAATGTCTATGCAGGCTTTTGTTGTTCAATGATAACATAGGCTTAAAACACGAAGCGAGGCATCCACTGGAGATTGAACTTACAAGCGACATTTAACGCTCTACGACAAGCGTTAGCCATTAAGTACATTCTTCTCCGTCGAGAATTGAGTAAGAAATAAGTTTCAGAATTTTCTTTTTAAGTCACCATGATTGAAGGTATGGATGACCCAACTGTTAAAAGCAGAGAGAGAGAGAGAGAGACGAAACCTGCGAACCGAATTCGAGTTCAATTTCAAACTTGAACAGTTTCTCATTTCGCGCTACGCCCTTGGGAAAGGCATCAATCCACTTGTCCTCCGACTATATGTAAATAACTAGTCAGGTAGTTTGTTTTAAATCTGTAAAGGCAATCCAACCCGGTGTTCCTAAATAGGCCAGGTCAGGTCAGGAATCGATCCTTGTTGCTTGGAAGGTGTAATCTTGTCGCATGTTACTTGAAGAGGAGATAAGAATTGTCAACTTGTCCTGACAGATGCCATGGAGGGGAATTATACAGCATGGCACCCCAACAATCAAATGGGCCATGAGAAGTTCCTAAATCCAGGTTCATTGTGAGTGGATAAGCTGTGAGGTGATCAAAGACGCCGGTGTCAGCTGGGCGAAAGGGCGTGACGTCAAAAGACCAGGAACTATCAAAGAACCCAATATTAACATCACTGGAGACACACCAGTGCATATTTGCGATGTATATTGAGACAGGCGGCCCCAGTCAGTCCAGCAGAACGACAAACTGCGAAAAGAAAAGAAATTAACAATTATACCATGAATACGGTAAAGTGAAAAGATTTCATTCTCAGGTCGTATAAAGTCAAATACATTTTCTTAACGTTTTTTAACTTTCTCACCCTTCCGTTACCACTGTGAGGTATTGTTACAGCATTATTACAGGTAGGAGTCAAGTACCCCATATATTAGTGTTATAACGCTTAGATATTAATTTTCTTATAACAATTTGCTAAGCGTAGCTCAGATGCTAAGCGTAGCTCAGATGCAGTAGAAGGCCGAAAGTATAGAACACCTGCTGAGGATCGAACTCACTATAAATTCGTAATTGATCCAGCAAAAAATTCCTGCTAACCATTACACTACAACGAAACGCCTTAATTTACGTGCTATTTACCAGGGTTTCCTAAACTTTTTAATGTCACCGCCCACTTTAACATGAAAAATTGTCCACCGCTCATCTGTACAGTAAATATTCAAAAACATACAATGATGGATAAATTATGTTTTGACGTGCACTTTTCCTGCCTTGATAAATTCGAAATGGCCAATGAAATTATTTTTTAATTTAAAAAAAAATTATATTAAATAAAAATTAACCTGAGGTCATTTTTACTGGCAAAATTGCTCTTGGTTTTCCCTCATCTGATTTATATCCGAAAAAAATTATTTCATCTGAAGAATTATTTGAATGTTAATGTCTATTCTCAAAACGATAAAAAACACCAAAACATTCTTCTTTTACGAGAAGACGCAGAGATTAAAAAAAATAGCTAAATATTCTTTTTTTTTTTTTTACTCCTGTGGCAGTGGAGACTTCAGGGGTTATTGGCCCTCGTTCGATGGTGTTCCTTTGGAGGATTGGCGCGATTGCGTCTCGATTAAGGAACGAGCCTCGCGAAACGGAGTGGCTCTTGCAGCGTGTTTCACTGGCGACGGTTCGAGGTAATGCTTTCTCCATCATAGCGGCTGGCAGAGGATAGAAAAAATTGTTTATAGTTACGTTGTTCTGAAATTGTCATCATTGGTCGACTGAACTTGCTTTGTTTCAATGACTTTTGTTTTGTTATTTATATCTTATCTAGTAAAGTATAAAGTTATTCTTATCGTGCCTCCAGTTTTTTGTTTGTTGTTATTTTTTAATACAGGTTATTTTAATATATTTTCTGTTTATACCTTATTTTTATAGATACGAATATTTAAGTAAATGCTCTGTTTATAATAGACAGTATTAACTACATTTACCGACTTGGATGTCCGAGAAATTTCATAAAAAATATGTGTCTTCGTACAGGAATCGAATTTGTACCCTATATGGAACCGTCTTATAGCCTGACGTGCTATACTATTTAGCTATAGAGGAAGTGTCTGATTAGCAAAATCAAATTACTGTTTTAAACAACGGAGAACACATATTTCCTATGACGTTTCTTCGACATTCAGGACGGTAAATGTTGTTAATGCTGTTTATTATAAACAGAGCATTTACTTAAATATTTGTATCCATACAAATAACGTTTAAAAAGAAAATATATTAAAATAATTGTCGGACATAGTCCATTTCATAATATATAATAAATGTTCTTTGCATATTCCATTTGAACATTTTTGGGGGTAACATATGTTAAAATATCTTTTAAATACTCAAAATCCGATAATGCTCACCAAAATTTCCAATCGCCCGCCATTTTCTGTTCAGTTGCTCACCGTTCAGTCAACAATTAAAATCGCCCACCAGTGGGCGACATCGCCTAGGTTGAGAAATGCTGTATTATAGCTTTGATTGCTACATTTACTTAATACAGGAACAGAAAATGAAAGAAAAACTATTAAAACATTAGTTTGTGAGAAAAAGCAGCACAAATATGAAATTGTAACGAAACTGTTTACTTTTTTCCCCAGTTTGATCAAGACTACACCCAATTCGTCAACCAAACCGACTACTTACGATCCATGATACAAAATTATCTGGAAAATCTAATTAAACGTTCTGCATCAGTAATGGCGCTTTTTCTTCTTTGTACAACTTTTAGTAGGAAAATACACCCCCACGTTTATAAAATGTCGCCTTAGTTCTCTCCGGTTTTTTGTGTAGGCTTATATCTTGTTTCCTATTTAGGACTGGGTTTCAGGTTCCTTCACATAACTTTATACTTCCAATATCTCCACCTAAACTCTGACCTTTTAATTACTATTTAGTTATGTTTTATTCCTCAATGAGTCAGCTATTTTGTCTGTTATTAACCCTTCCCAAAACTATAGAAAATACCAAAATATTCGTTGTTTGTGGGGGTATCTATATCTTATCTATGAACAATTTATTCCCAGTTAACGCCCAGGTTGGGAAACCCTGTTATATAATGACTTGCGCGTTCTTACTGGGTTTTATAGGATAAATATAAGTGAAAAAGAAAAGGTGTTATTTCTAAGAATCGAATTAGAAGTCAACATATGAAAACGCTTTTCATATCTAACCGACTAGAAAAATAGATATTATGAGGTTTGATTCACTTTACCCGCTTGTTACAGAGTACTAACAAAGAACAAAATAATTGAAATATTGCAAGAGTAGCTAAAAAAATGAAATTGGAAAACAAACAAAACTGAAATCAAAATGTCTCCCGTTTCTGTTTAATAACAGTGTATACACGGTGCGATAGGTAAATTGTCGTCATTTTATATTTTTAATTTCGCGCATGCGTGTTGTTTGTCTTTATTTTGTTGACTGCACAGTATAGTAGGGTCAGTTGAGCGAGGTCTGTGAGAAAAAGAGCGAAATGACGCAATTCACTCCGCCAGAAATTTGGAAACGGCATGCTGAACTCTTCGGCATTCGCGCCGAAAAGCTTCAATACGAACGTTTCAGAGTGTTTCGGTGTCAATCTGAAGACAATGCAGCGGATTCGGAAAGAGTTGAATGATCCTAATCGTGATTACCAAGGTTGGGCAGCTCGTAAAATTCACTCCCGAAAGAACTCCCGAATTTGTTGGTGAGACCCAGGCCATGATTGACGGCGATCCCCACCAAGTCAATCAGGTCCATAGCCAGGGACACAAGAGTATCTGAGTTTCTTATCGGGCAGGTAGTGCATGAAGACATTCGGCACGTTCTCATACAAGATGAGAACGTGCCAATTTTTATCCCAAACTATGAAGAACAATAGGAAAGGCTGCACTACGAAGCTTTTGAACCAAATCTCAAACATCCCCCTCCAAGCAAACATGCTTTAGTTTTTTCTCAGGCGTGAAAAATTTGTGCCAGATTCAGTTGGTGAATACATAGAACAGCAGTTGGCTTGCTGTGTCCCCAAAAGATATACCGAGAGTGATGAAGACCAAATATCCAGTCAACATTATGGTGTTTGGAGTGGTCACTACCGATAGCGGCGTTATGCCTCCATTCATCTTCTCACAGGGCCTCAGACTCAACACGAACACCTATATTAAGTGCTTTCAGGAGGTAGTGCTGGCTGCTGGCAACAGGACTCTGCACCTTGCCACACAAGCAGAAGAACCCAGTCATGGCTATCAGACAATTTCAACGACCACATCACACCTTACACCTGGCCACCTAACTCACCAAACTGCAACCCCCTTGATTATTATGTGTGGGATGCAGTTGAAGAAGAGACCAACAAAACTCCTTGTAACACCAAAGATGAACTGAAGGCAAAGATTATGGCAGTGTTCACCAACTTAAACAAGGAGACCGTCCAGAAGAGTTGCAGGAGATTCGGTAAGTGAATATAAAGAACCTGAATAGAACGGTAACACGACTCTTCGATTTCCAATTCCGAGCCGTTATCCATTACACCGCCCGCACACCCAGGCTTACAGCACCTAGTATTCCAATGTGATCGTACAAGAACTGGTGTTTAGACGTGATATAACAGTATAGAGTTATTCACCAGCACATGCAAGGGCATAATCTGAAAAACAAGCTCAACAAAAAATAAGGTTATTATGATGGCAGGTTCTTCCAGATACACCCCCATATTAAGGAACCTACGGATTTATAAGTTATTTCGATCGTAAGAATATTTCATAAATTACAGAACATTCAGAAACAAAGAAGTTGCGAAAAGAGACTTTCAAAGAAAGAACTCTTTCAGCTTTCTTTCAACGTCGAACCAAAAGATCGCCTTCCTGTTGAGCTTCAGCCATTTAAAATGAAGATGATGGCATTTTTGATAAATAATTCTTATAAATAAAAGGCAAATTCTGTCGGTCCGTTTGTATGAACCGCTCTATTTCGGGACACATATGCTCTACATAGAGATACTATATCTTTCTGAAATCAGAATAATCCCAGAATTTAACATTTGCCTCTTATCTGGTGCTGGAACATTCAGCATTAGGATTGGTTTCCGAGTGAGGAGGGAACAGTTAAAAATTCAAATCTTCTTATATCTTTTAAATAAATAAATGGCAACTTCTCTCTATCCGTCCGTGTATCTGAAACCCCTCTAATTCGGGCCACACATGCTTTACATAGACATACCTGGAGGCAGCATGATCCCAGGATTGAAAATCTGTCGCTCATCTGGTGCTTGAACATTCAGTATTTGTGTTCGAATGAGGAGGGAACAAAAATTCAAATCTCTTTTTAAATAAATAAAAGGCAAATTCTGTCTGTCCGTCCGTGTGTCCGTGTGTCCGTAATCCCTCTTCCTTGGGCCACACTTGGGTCTGTAGATTCCTTTCCGTGTCTGCTATCAATACTGTGTCATCTTCATATCTTATGTAAAGATTGTAGCCACCAATAATGAATCGATCCACTGTAAAGGTTCAATATGCCCGTTGATAAGTCACATACATACAGATTGTTATTTTACGGAGTGCTTCTTTTCTATGATAGGCTGAACAATTACCCAGAATAGGAATGATGTGTTTTCATATATTTTTCCGGTTTAAGAGAGGAATCAGATCATCAGTTGCTCAAAAATTGGTGGGCTACCTTTACTTCATATTTTCATATCTTGTGTTGAATCATAATTTTGGAAATTTTTTTTTTTGGGTTTTTCTTCACTTAAGCGACGTAAAATAAACTGCTATTCCCTGAACGGCGTAAAATCAATAAGACCAAGTTATATACGATTCTTATAAAGGAACGGATAATGGTGGATTACGCAGCAAATAAATGCTGAAAACACTGGACTATTTTTGTACCGCAGAATCCACAAAATCCTTGTGATGAATAACGACGTCATGAGACTATATACCATGGTTGAAATAATATCTGAAACAATATGACTTCCAGGCTGAATACACCGCACAGTCGCATCTTTTAGAGTTTCTGCTCGCCGATCCGGCACCTCAAGTTGGAAACACTGTCCTGAACCCCGTTCAATACAACTGAATGCACAATGGCCATGACGCCATTGGCCACGATGATATTTACGATGAAAAAACATCTAAAGATGTAAAATGGCAGTTTATTTTAAGATGTTTAAGTGAAGGGTTAATTCTTTTGTTATTGTTTTGTCTTTTCATTTCGGATTCATAATCTCGATTTTAAAATCGATATACAAAAAATAAAAACTGTTAATAAATTAGAAAAAAAATAACTTCAAAAAGCTGACATCAATATCAAATAATAGTGCAGTGTATATTTTAATATAAAAACATGAAATAATAAAACTTTTTCTCCAAGAGAAAAAAATCACGAAATCAACCAAATGATCGCAATTTAAATATCACACAAAGAATTTAAACTGTCGCTCAAAGACAAACGAAGAACGAAGCCTTAGAACGCAAAAGGCTAAGCGTTTGAAGAGAGAAGAGGATCGTAAAAGCAATTACAAGCGCCATGTTTGAATGTTGCAATGAACAAATTGACGAGAAGCCTTTGACAAGAGACGCGAACGACATGGGCATGAACGAGAACAGCCGGAAGTTGTGACGAATGGATGCTACAGGAAATAATGACTGACAGCCGGAAGTTTGATAACATTTTAGATAATTTGTTATAATAGACAGTGCCGATAAAAACCAGTTTAAAAAACATTCACTCCCAATTAGCATTCAAACAATAATGGTCACGTGTGTATTCTTTTTTAACTAAGAGCAAAACGGTTTCTTTTTAATGCTAAAATTCTCTTCTGCACAATATTAGGAAAATCTTAGAAGTGTTCATTTATTGCTTGCGTATTAAATTTGTTTTTTTTTATAATAGATCGCGGAAAATAGAAATTTTATTTTATTTCGTGGAAATTCGTGGTTAAATATATTAGGAGCATGTACAAGTTTCCAAAGCTTAAAAATTAAAGACTTTTTTCGTTGGAAACTTTTGTCTATCTAATAAAACGTACATTCGACATTGTTCATCGTTCTTGTTTAATCTAAGA
>OZ038495.1:85246615-85261615 GCA_964036315.1 Acanthosepion esculentum
ATTTTTTTATCCCGTGATGCGTAGGGACGCATGTTCACGATGTGTACTCCAGCCACAGTAGAAATGATGTTTCTTGGGCAAGACAGCCATGCCGGGAGGTCCGGTGGAGTAATGTATAGCGGCTTGGATTGAGGAATCGGAAGGCCGAGTTCAAAATCTAGTTGGATCCATTACATTCACTTATGCGCTAAGCCCCTTGGGAAAGGTATGAATCCTTTTCTCGTCTCTTCCCCCACCAGCTATCGATAAATAAAAGGGCAGACTGGGTTCTAAAACCTTAGGTGGCAACCGCTCTAGGAGATGGAAAAAGTCTGAATGTAGTATATACATAGTATTATATATATATTATAATAGTAGTATATATATATACATATATATATATATATATATATATATATATATATATAATATTATTATATATATTATTATTGTTTTAGTGGACTCAGCAGTTTTCAATCTGCTTGTCTGAATCGTCTGCAAGAAGCGAGAGCAAGATCTAAAAGATCAGCCAATCTAACAGTGATCTCATCCCACAATCCTCTCTCTTGCTCCATATGCGGCCTCCTTTGTAAATCACTAGCGGATCTTAAGTGCCACTTAAGATTATCGCACAAAATTTCATAACTGAATCAATTGATTAAGTTGTCAGATCCTTATACGTTGAAACCGACGTGAGAGTCCATTATGCATATATATATATATATATATATATATATATATATATATATATATATATATATATATATTAAGATCAATGTATAAACTTATCCCTCACTTTGTGGCCACGATAGAGTTCTACATTTATTTTCCAGAGTATGTAAATAAATCTAAATTACATGCCTGTGTAGACGGTCAGTATTTTATTAATTGATTCATTTTCTACGCTTTATCAACCATTGTAGGTTATTGAAAATATTTTTAGATTGTAAATATGGTTTAGTGTTACAAATCTTACTAATTAACCAATAACTGGTGAGAGTAGCGTGGAATCCATGTCACTTTCCCCAGGCTATTTGTACGTAACTTAATATAACGAAAGGAACGGGTGTTGGAACTTCGACAAACAATTCCGAACCGTTGTCATTACACCACCCGCACATCCAAACTTACAGCACATGGTATTCTCAAGCAGTCACCCATCTATTTCTCGACGTTGCTTAACTTCTGAGTTCGTATGAGAACTGGTGTTTCAACATTAAGTGGCCGTAAGCCTAAACACTGTTGGTAGAAAAGCATCGTCATTATATATATATATATATATATATATATATATATATATATATATATATATATATATATATATATATATATATATATATATATAATTATTATTATTATTTTAATAGTAGTGCTACGTTGGTAAAAAAAAAAACCTAGGATAACATACCTTGTAAGTATATCAAAACAAACTGGTACCCGAGGAAAAAAGAAAAAACAAAAAACAACAGAACAGAGCGAAACGAATCGCCCAATGCCTTCGTCCAAAGAAAAAAACGCAAGCGAGTAACAAAGCTAAAACGTAGAGTGATGAATACGCTTAGTAGAGCTGGAATAAATAAAATAAATCCTAAAGAGCCAGGAACAACGTAACTAGGTTTAACGTAAACGGATCTTCAGGGTAATCTCGCTAGATTACCCTGAAGATCCGTTTAGGTGAAACCTATATAGGTTGTTCCTGGCTCTTTAGGATTTTGTTCATTTATATATATATATATATATATATATATATATATATATATATATATATATATATGTGTGTGTGTGTGTGTGTGTGTGAGAGAGAGAGAGAGAGTAAATTATTTTCAGAAGTAATGTATTTATTAACGAACAAAATGATTAAAAAGAGAGGAGAGAAAAGAATATCTTTATATATATATATATATATATATATATATATATATATATATATATATATATATATATATATATATATACATATATATATATATGTATTATAGGCCTATATATATATATGTGTGTGTGTGTATTATAGGCCTAAGAAAAAAATTTCCTCTTGTCTCTTCATATATATATATATATAGAGATAGATAGATAGATAGATATAAATATATAATGTGAATACAAATTTTACTGTTGGCCAGGTAATCCCAGGTCAAACACGGAAATATGAGTAGAGTAATAAATACACTATTCTGAAAATCGAATATGTAGATCAGATTAAAATTATTAAATGCGAAATGTTATACCCTTAATCACGACCTAGGTTTCTACCGTTAGGTCTCGTCAGGTGACATAAATTTACTCCACCACCTTATGAGACCTAACGATAGAAAACAACGTAGTAATTAAGGGTATACATTTTCACATAATTATATATATATATATATATATATATATATATATATATATATATATATATATATATATATATATGAACATAATAAAATAGGCAGCATATATTTACATTACAAAGAGTCAATCATACCTTGAATCATCAGACCTATTTGTAGTAATTTGTAGGTCTGATGAATTGGATCGTGATTATGATTCCAATGTAATCAATTATAACCATGGAATATTAGTGCTTGAACCTTTTATATTATATTCTTACTCTGTTCTGGACATTGAGTTTTACCTGGATTCTATCCTCTTGGAAATTTATATATTATTTACTTTAAGTTTAAAATAACAGAGAAATCCATTTTTAAAACAAACTGTAGCAGTGATTACGAGCTTATCACCGTTGCTTGTCTGCTGATAGATTTAATTATCTCTTGACAAGCGATAATAAAATCTCTCATTTTACTGTTGTTCTACGGAGACTTTATCTGTTAAAACATAATTTAAGAAAATGCCGTTTGAGTGCCCTTTTTATATAATTTTTGTGCACTCAGTAATCTTAAAAATTTGAGAAAATATTCTCCGTTATCTAATTTTAGGAATGTTGAATTTAAATTTACTATAGCTATCGCTCTTATTTTCTGATTATGTCGTGTATGGTTGACCATACTTTCAAGCAGAAGCAAATTACGTAATATTTTATATACATTTAATTTTTTTTTTTTCAAATATTGGGTGTAAACGACTTTTATTGAGCTTTTAAATTTTTGATTCGTAAATATAATTTTCACTTAATAAAAATATCACCTAAACGGATTGAAGTAATTAGAATTATTAAACGATTCATAATATTACAAATTATTATAATTAACATTTTTAAAAATGAAATAATTCTTTTAAAAATTCATTATTCAAAATTTCGGTTAGCATATTGTGGCCTTGTTCGTAGTTAATAGAAGAAAAAGCCAACTCTTAACAGTATTAACTACGAACAAGGTCACAATGTGCTAATCATATTCGGAAATTAAAAACATCCCTACAACACACTAAGACATGCACATAATGCACAGACTCAATTAAGCTGAAAAATCGAATCATCCTTGATTCTGGCTAAAGGTATAAGCGAAAGCGCTCGGAACTATAAAACATTTGGACAGTTTTTACACACTCTTTGTCCAGAAAAAAAGCTCTTGTTCGAACACAAGAAAAATTAAATAAAAAGCTTAACCGTAGTACCTTGGCTGTCGTTTTTAATGAAACATGCATATATATATATATATATATATATATATATATATATATATATGTGTGTGTGTGTGTGTGTGTGTGTGTGTGTGTGTGTGTGTGTGTGTGTAATTTGGCAGCAACTTTAATGAGACTTTTTATTTGAAAATAGTTTCGAAATAAAAAAAATAGTTTTTCAAATAAAAAGTCTCATTAGAGAATATGAGAAAATTCAAAAGAAAATATGTAAGACTATGTTGTCTTTAACATTCAACACTACATGTTTGAAAAAAAAATATATATATATATATATATGTATGTATAACAGTTAAACATTTACTATGAAATGCATTGATAATCAGGAATAAAGTGGTTGTCAATAGTCAGAAATTAATGCAAGTGTTATTGACAGAATGGTTATTATATGTATAATGGATAAATATTTTTCTACATAACTTCATTACAAGTAATTTTACTAAATAAACGCATTGTTAATTAGAAAGAAAACATAGTCTGTAGTCAAGAATTAAGCAGAATAATGGTAGCCGAATAAAGTTGTTACATGTATAATTTAATTAATTCATTTCTTTGTTTATTTGCAGAAGGTGATCTGTAATGGCGTCAATGGTACAAACCCATGAAACAATTTCAAACTTTCTTCTGCACGTGTCCAAAAAAGAAGTTGCCTTTAAAAAAAAAATAAAGAATGAATAATTTGCATATTCTAAATTACTTTCTTCTTTCTGTTTTTCAGAAAACTGACCGTCAAAATGAAGAGAACAGGTTTTAGCTGATAAGAATCAAACTTGGAAGCGATAACGAAAAGATAACACCAAAATGAATTTTATGCCTTCATATAGCATCTTTGATCATATTTCAAAACCATCTGCCATGTAACGTTTGTTTGCTTGTTTTCTTAATTTCTACTAAGAAAAATTAACACTACAATAATGAATAAGAAGTAAATTTTAAGTCAAATCTACCAACCCAATCAAAAACGGATCTATGAAAAAAAATTCTTCTTTCTTTCTTTTCTTTATTTGTTTTTCAAAGTATCCGATCGTTGTTTTTTCTTCAAACACTACAAGAATGCAAACAGCCACTTTTTATAATCATTTATTTTTCTCTTGTGTGTCTTATTTAGTAAATTAATCATAGAGGTAAGATATTTGACGTCTTAAAATTTATTTTACTTTCTTAAGGCTTTGAATTCTTTGTGCGCATGCGTACTGAGTCGCCGTCTGTGAAACCTTTGGCCATCTGCCGCCTTGTTTGACGATTTCTGTATGGATAGCCATTTAATTTTTCGTTTGAATGACAGCAATTGTTTATTAGTCACCCCAAGAATAGGCCAAATGTTCCACCTAATGTTGAATCTTGAGTGCGAATATACCTTCCTTTCTGTTTCAAATTGGTTCATTCGCAAAACAGAGAGAAATGAATTTCATATCCAGATCAGCATATTTCCCTGTTCATAGGATTTGATGCTAAACAAACAAATGCTAACGAAGCTGTTATTTAAACTCTCTAAAACAGAACAGTGATTTATTTATTTCATCTCCCTTAATCCTTGTACATTCACAAAATATTTGAATAAAACTTTGGCATTTATTTAAGCATCACAAACAGTCGAATGCCAGTAATAAATGTACGCATGCGCAGACTTCTTTTCCTGCAGGAAGGAGATATCTTTTTGGCACCTAATAATTAAACATTATAAAATCACGAAATGTCTCTCAGAACCAGTCTAACGAAAGCGAAATATTTTTTTTTTAGATTTGCAGTAATATAATTTCTGGTTTCTTTTATTTTTTTATTTTATTTTTTTTAGATTTATTTAACGATGCCAAACGTTTTACTTCTTCTAAAAATAGAAATTGCGATGCCGACCGAAGGAATTCTTTTTTTCTTTTTCTAAAATAAAGACGAGTTAGTTATAAATTTGTTTGTTATTCAAGGAATGTTAAAATAATTTTTGCAAAAATGAAATGGTACTTAAGAAAATCCTGCTTAAACGGGTTTTTATTCTGCAATTTACGAATATATTGCTATAAACCTTATTTGTAGAGGGTAGACATGTTTGAGTTGCTATCCCGTTTTTTGGGGGTTTTTTTTCTTAAAGAGTAAAATAAATAACAACAGACCTAGATCGAAAAATTCTAGTAAAGATAATTATAACGCTTGACAGGAATCAAAAATCTGTACCTTTCTTTCATCAGGGAAAACATTCCTATAATTTTTAAAATTTTAAGGAAAATGGAAACAAAAAGAAGGACACTTATACTTATCAGAAAGTGGTTGTTGAAATTTTCTCGAACACATAATAAGGAGAGAAGGCTTGGAAAATTTGATACTCTCGAGAGATATTGAAGGCAAGAGGGACAGAGGGGGGCAGCTAGTAACCTACCTGACGAGTTTGTGTAAATGAATGAAAAAAAAAGGGTACTAGTCGTGATGGTGAAAAGACAAGCCTTACAAATAGCTGCAAAGGATAGAAAATTGTGGCGAGCAATGATCTTCCATATCGCGCTAGGATATTAAAGGAAGTGATACAGAGAGAAACAACAAATAATTTACCTAACAAGTTTGTGTAAATGAATGGCAGACAATGGACTGGGTATGATGTTGAGAAGACAAACATTACTAAGAGATAGGAAGTTGTAGAGAGCCATGATCGCATATATCCTGTTATAACGTTGAAGGCAAGAGGAACAGAGAGAAACAGTGAGTGACCTACCTAACAAATTTGTGTAAGTGGGTGTCAGAACTGGACATTTTTTTAATAATTTCACCCCAAGCAAGGCGGTAATGCCTCTAGTACGGAAATGAAAGTGATAGATGAGACCGGGTATAGAGAGGATTGAGGAAAGGACGAAAGATGAACGGGGTTCAAGAAGACGGAGATTGACGGAAATTGACGGAGATTGACGGAGATTGATGGAGATTGACGTTGCATTTAATTTTTTGAATGTAAACGGAAGAGAGTTCCGCAGATGGGAAGTGCAAGAAAAGAAACTATTACAATAGGAGAGACGGCTACATCTAGCTAGTTCAACAGTAAAACGGCGAGACCTAATTGCCATTCTAGTAGTACGCTTAAATTCATGCAATTGAAGCACTAAGGGGTAAAGCTCACCAGATCGGTTGCCATGAAAAATTCTGTAGAAAAGACAGAGGGAATCCAGGTCACATCGGTGAGAAAGTGACTGAAGTCGAGGAGCCTGGTCAGGATAGATTATATTACATACCTTTCTTCGGATTTTGTCAAGAATCTCGAGATGTACAGCAGGTGCACCAGACCATATATGGCAACAATATTCAATTCACGGACGAATGGTAGATTTTTAAAATTGCAAGATTAATTCTGGCGAGAAAAATTTTCATGAACGACACAGTGAACCAACTTTCCTTGCAGTAGACGAAGCTATTGATACGATATAGGCAATCCACTTCAAGTCAGAGGGATATTTAAAAAAAACCTTGCTAAGAGCTACAAAGACTAGGGTAGCCATGATCGCCCACACCCTGAAGTGACACGGCACATAGAAAAAGAAGTGAATTCAAAACTAGCCTGGAGAGGAATGGGCTCCGTCAGATTATCTTACCGAAGAGACACCAGCACTGCTACGGCGACAGTATATGCGGTACCCATACGACCTTTATAGGTTACGTGACTCGTGACGTGCCGTGGTATAGGTTGCGACAGCAGCCATTAGCACTGGAGCCGAGTACATGCAGAGGTTTTTAAAGCTTTGACTAAATCGACATATAACACAAATGGAAAGACAGTGTTGCGTTAATTTTTAAAGTGGAGCGAACATACCTGCCTTGAAAATAAGCTCTCTTTATCTATTTTTTTAATAGTTCGTTGTTTTAGTTTTAACCGATATGAATCCAATGAAGAAGGAAGAAATATTTCGACTGCTCCGAACAACTCTTGGAATTATAATGACTCGTCTCAGAATTACAAAAGCTATTAATGTTTTATGCTAAAGCCCACCCAATACAAGGCTCGCGGGTCACTCAATTTAGAAGACTACTGTCAAAATGCTTACGATAAATGAGGTGGGTGATACGAATGAAATAGAAGATTATGAGGATAAAGAGGATAGATGACGATTAGTCCTTGACTTGAAGAGGTTAAGACTGTAGTGTTGCGGGAAGCATCCACTCGGGAGTGGGTTCTACAATGTAGCAATTCTTGGGAAGAAGCTGCGTGAAATTTTCTCTTCACATTTGAAATACGGAAGAAATGGAGCTGATTCGGCTCCGTGGAAGTAAAATGTAGTAATAGAGGTATGAACTGGTGGAACTAAAGAATGGAGCGCTCATCTGGACATTTACAATTGAAATAGCGATAGGCTTGCGACGGTGGGAAAGAGATCGTAGAGCGTTAAATATGCCGTCTACCGCAAGATCTAAGCTATTCAGCTGGAAAGTGAAAACTGAGCGGTTCCGGCCCAGCCATGGAAGCAATACACTGACCAAATTAACTTTACTGAATATTTCTTCTCAATATGCAATAAATGGGGGATCTAAATAAAAATAGGGGTTGGAAAATTACTTAAAGTGTCAGAAAATGCGGAATTAATAAGCAGGTGGTCTTAATAAGCGAGAGGTTATTTTAGAAGTTTTTCTAAAATTATAAATAAAACAAAACGCTCCCTGTCGTCTATTACGCTACTGTGTATTTTGCATATTCTTCTGAAATAGAAATGTCATTCAAGATGACTCAGTAATTTAAAAAACTTTAAAAAAAAATAAAAAAAAGAGTTCTCTCAGTGCTGTGTCCCCTCAACATGCCGAAGGTCACGGCACTCCACAACTTTCTACATCTATTTGTGTTCCCTTATTATCCTTTCCTGCCTTTTCTCACAAGAATTAGTTTCCCTATACAGCGAGACGATTCTCCAGGAACTAGAAGTCCTACCAGGATTTATTACCGGCGGCTATAGATAGATAGATAAATGTGAACAGACTGACATAGATAGATAAATGTGAACAGACTGATACAGATAGATAGATAGATAGATAGATAGATAGATAGATAGACGTGGACAGATAGATAGAGAGTGAGTGAGAGAGGGGGGGATAGATAGATAGATGTGAACAGACTGACATAGATAGATAGATAGATGTGAACAGCGAGATCCAATCTACAACAACTTTTTGGGCAAGACAGTCATTGGCAACTAAAAATATATTCATTCCAAGAATTCAAAACGAAGAACATCTTGGAGAGATTCGGGACAGCCTTCAATACCGCAACCTGAGTGCAATCCAGTAAAAGCGTTCCTCTCTGTATTTGGTTGAAAAAGACTGCCTTATTGTGAATTGGTATAACCTAAACAAACCGCTACTATGCAATGCTACAATTGACCAATGGTTCGTTTGAATGAAAATCTTTCTTCTTTTTTTTTAAAACAAGTAGACCGGTGATTTATGTCATTGCCTCTCCTCATGTTGTAAATGTGACGCAACAAACAATCACGAAACTGCGATGCAAAATTCTACCTCATTCGTCAGGTCACGTTCTTCACTTTTTTTTCCTGCTACTTTCTTTCCCTGATCTCAGATGCCAACAAGATCAAGATATCGCGTCTTCGAAGAATTCATCGTATTCAAACGCGGAACAGAATGTCAGGTGAGTAATTAGATGACTAAATAATTAAACATTTGCATCGCCCCATCTCTCTCTTTCCATCTCTCTCTCTCTCTCTCTCTATATATATATATATATATATATATATATATATAGATAGATAGATGTGAACAGACTGACACAGATAGATAGATAGATAGATAGATAGATAGATAGATGTGAACAGACTGACACAGATAGATAGATAGATGTGAACAGACTGACATAGATAGATGTGAACAGACTGACACAGATAGATAGATGGATGTGAACAGACTGACAGATAGATAGATAGATAGATAGATAGATGTGAACAGATTTAGATAGATAGATGGATGTGAACAGACTGACAGATAGATAGATAGGTAGCTAGATAGATGGGTGGATGTGGATAGATAGATAGATAGATAGATAGATAGATAGATGTGAACAGATAGATAGATGGATGGATGCATGTGAACAGACTGATAGATGGATGGATGTGGATAGATAGATAGATAGATAGATAGATGGAGGTGAACAGATTGAGATAGATAGAGGTGAACAGATTGAGATAGATGGATGTGAACAGATTGCCATAGATAGATAGATGTGAATAGATTTAGATAGATAGATAGATAGATATGAACAGATTGACATAGATAGATAGATAGATATGAACAGATTGACATAGATAGATAGATAGATAGATATGAACAGATTGACATAGATAGATAGATAGATAGATATGAACAGATTGACATAGATAGATAGATATGAACAGATTGACATAGATAGATAGATATGAACAGGTTGACATAGATAGATAGATAGATAGATATGAACAGGTTGACATAGATAGATAGATAGATATGAACAGGTTGACATAGATAGATAGATATGAACAGATTGACATAGATATATAGATAGATAGATAGATAGATAGATAGATAGATAGATAGATAGATAGTAAACGCAAGGGAGTTCAACTGTCAGGAGGATGCGTGAGAAAAGCAACTGCTGACCTGGAAGGTTCATGAAACAGGGGTAATATTTGACTCCCCTTGTCCCGTAATGATTGTTACATTTAATGTATAAATGTGTCTGCAAATCCAAAAGGTATTATGAGACAGCAGTAATATAAAAAGTACAAATCTTTATCATTAAAGACTCTAAATTTAATTTATTAAGTGAATAAAAACTTTCATCGTAATCAACCTTCGACATCGGCCGATCGCCCCTCATGTTGGCCCAACCCCGACTTCAAGCGGAACTCGTACATACGAACCATCGCTAAAGATGCTGGGAAAATGGTCGGCTCCGTGTACGCTCCACCCAGTACCTGACTCTTCTTGCTATCCTCTACCTTTACAAGAGCTAGACCAGAGGCCGAAAAATGGAGTAGCACTGCCACCGAATATGGGCAGGGGCTGCCTTGTTTACACTTTCTAGTTTCGATAGAGTCTAAAAGTGTCTCCGCGCCCTTGTGGGTGAAAAATTATTTTCCACCCTACGACCTCCTGCTCACAGACGGAACATCGCAAGCCTCTCACTGCTCTATGTCTATTGGCATTTAAAGTGTTCAGGCGAGCGACATGGTCGATTCCAGTAGGTACCTGACTCCTGCTATTTTCTACCCTTACAAGAACCGAATCAGGCCGAAAATCGAATACTGCTACCCAGTCTTCACTTTCCAGTTTCGACAGGGTCCTAAAGCGTTTCTGTCTCCTTGTGGATGGTAAAACATTTTCCACTCTACACTCCCTTTCCCAGAGACGAAACGCTCTATCGCTATTTCCATGAAAAGTGTTCAGACGAACTTTATTTCTTAATTCCACCAGTACTTACCTTCACGGCTAAGACCCGGGATGCCACGCCCATTGTAGTGAACCACCCTCATTCCTTTCGTATTCCATTGGTGAGATGTAAGTTCTTCTTACAAACCGCTGCTTGATGGAACTGACTCGCAAGAGGATGCTTTCTCGATCACTACAATCTTAGCCTGTTCAAGTCAAGGGTTAACTGTTATCTTCCCCACATATCCGTATAATCTGTGCCTTTTATACTGTAACTCTCTACCTCGAGTGGCTCTCTGTTTTTGGACAGAGTGAACATTAGGAAAAAATAGTAAATGAACGGACATTTTTATTTGATAAATTTGAACGTTTCCCCTTAAGGGCTAATGACTCAGTCTTTGAGGACATTTTTTTTTTTTGGTTATTTTGAAAATACTGTTAATTTTAAAGACTTTTGCCTCTTTCTTTTCCTTTTCCCTTTTTTATTCTTCTTTTTTCGAAATTCATTCAAAAGAAAAAAAGGCCAATATCTATCACTATCGCCTCTGGCAATACAAACTAGCCAGAAACTAAAAACTAAAACATAATGTGGCCTCAGGGTTGCCCACCGGAAATACATACAAACACACCTGTCTAGCCTTTCTAAGCGCTACCAAAGAGTTCGGACTCCTTATTACCAGTCGGAAGCAGCAATCAGAAAACTACTAACCCAATATCCTGATAATGAAAAGACGTAGCCATTGATCTGTCAGGCCACCAAAAAGTTTAGACAAATCATTATAGCCATGGAAGAAAGACCAGCTAAACATATAACAGGAGATAAACCGCTACTCCAGCTGATGGAACTAAGGAATGTAGTTCGTCTGAGCACTTTCCATGGAAATAGCGATAGAGCAGTGAAAGGCTTGCAACGTTTTGTTTATGAAAAAGGGGTTGAAGGCTGGAAAATAATTTGAAATCAACAAGAACACGGAGACGCTTTTGAACTCCTTCGAAACTGGAAAGTGAAGACAGGGCAGCCCCTGTCCATATCTGGCGGCTGTACAGAATTTTTAGCTTGATCTTTTAAAGGTAGAGGATTGCAAGAGGAGTCAGGTACTTAGTGGAGTGGGTATCTATCTATGTCACTCTGTTCACATCTATCTGTCTATGTTAGTCTGTTGACATCTATCTGCGTCACTCTGTTCACACCTATGTCAATCTGTTCACATCTATCTATCTGTCTATCTATCTATGTCAATCTGTTCACATCTATCTATCTATGTCAGTCTGTTCACATCTATCTATCTATCTATCTATCTATGTCAGTCTGTTCACATCTATCTATCTATCTATCTATGTCAGTCTGTTCACATCTATCTATCTATGCCAGTCTGTTCACATCTATCTATCTATGCCAGTCTGTTCACATCTATCTATCTATGCCAGTCTGTTCACATCTATCTATCTATGCCAGTCTGTTCACATCTATCTATCTATCTCTCTCTCTCTCTCTCTCTCTATATATATATATATATATATATATATATATATATATATATATATATATATATATATCGTGTCAGTCTGTTCACATTTATCTGTCTATATGTGTCAGTCTGTTCACATCTATCTATCTATCTATCTATAACAGTGGATAAACCACTACTCCAGTTCAATAAACATGGAAGGAGTAATAAATAGACAAAGTAGTTTTACTTTAAATGTGTTGCATAAGAAACTGTTGCTAAGTTTGACTACGAAAGTGCTGATATCCGTGAATAGTGAGATCATATTAGTTTATTTTTGTTATTTTTTACAATGATGTTAATTCTGTACAAGTCCCGGAAGCCACTCGAGGTAGAGGGTTCCAGAGTAAGAGGCGCTGTTTATATGGATATGTTGTAAAGATAATAGTTAACCCTAGACTTGAACAGCTTAAGGTTGTAGCGATCGGGAAAGCATCCTCTTGGGAGTTGGTTTCACAAAGCAACGGTTCGTGGGGAAAAAAGCTGCTTGAGTGGAAATTACATCTGACCAAAGGAATACGAAGGGATTGACGGTGGTTCGCTACATTGTTGGTAGCATGGCGGGTCGTAACTGCTGGAACTAAAGAATGTAGCTCGTCTGAGCACTTTCCATGGAAATAGCGATAGAGCAGTGAGAGGCTTGCAACGTTTTGTTTATGAAAAGGGGGCTGGACGCTGGAAAATAATTTGTCACTCACAAGGGCGCGGACACGATTTTAGACTCTATCGAGATTGGAAAGTGAAGCTTGTGTAAATCCTATCCATATATGTCAACAGTACTCCATTTTGGCCTGATCTGGCTCTTGTAAACGTAGAGGATAACAGGTAGAGTCAGGTATTTGCTGGCACTGTACAGGGGACCGACCATTTTTTTCACCGCCATTCGCAATATCAAAATAATTATAAGCATATCAAAAACTATTATGATGGATATAAGAACCCAAAATATCCATAAAAATAATAATTCCGAAGCAGGCATATATAAAATAATCTGTCATGACTGTTCTTTATAATCTATTGGGGAAACTTGAAGAAATTAATAAAAAAAACGTATCTATGAACACAAAAGGGGGTTTACACACAACAATTTATCAAATGCATTAGTCATACACAGAAATAAGTTCAGCTACAATCTCTGTCTAAAGATTGCTATATTTATTAATAGAGAAAGTAACTACCTAAACGGAAAATTCTTGAGAGTGCCGCTATCAAATTTTACCAAAATATAAATCTGCGTCCTGAACTTTTTCAAATATTTCCTTTCCCCAAATAAATCTATTTCCCAAGTCAGCATACATGACTATAAAAACATATTAAAAATGAAAAGAAAATGGTTAAATTCATAACCTTCTTTTATTTAAAATATATAATACATGAATTAAACTCAAAATGAAATAATATAAATAGTATACATATATTAAAAAGAATCAACAATAACAAAATTTACTCGCTTTCTTTTAACAGACATTGAAGTATATCACTCAGCATCCTCCATGATTCACCTTAATTTATAAGCGTTCTTACATTTAACAATTCAGAAAAACTAACGAGTTAAAAATAGCTGTTGCAAAATAAAATCCTTACATTTGCTTTGATAAAATCAGAGGATAAAACTTGTCGACTAAGATATTTTTCCTATTGTCACTATATATATATATATTTAAAAATTATAGCATATGAATGTTATAACTTCACTACAAAAATAGCCATTTTGTTTCAAAACTTCGGGTGTTTTGTCAAGTGATGGTGTTGTAAAAAAAAAACAAATAAATTTTGTTTTTTACTTGCAACGCCATATGTTATAATTTTTAAATAAATATTATTCGCCCTAATCTGTATTGACCACTTTTTAAAAAAAATAATGTTTTTGGTTACTGAAAGTTTATTCCATCTACACCAACCTTGTATTCGTATATATATATATATATATATATATATATATATATATATATATATATATATATATATATATATATGTCAATCTAATATACCACTCTGGGGTATTGTTTCCATTTACTAAAAGTTTGTCGGTCTGAAGACCTGAATATATAGCTATTCACAAAATAATTTGTAACTGAAATGAATCTTTAAGGTTTTCTTCTTTATTATTATTATTATTCTTATTCTTTGTAGTCTACATTGATCTCTCTCTGGACTAATATCCTCCTTGGAATTATCCATACCAGTCGCAAATTGGTAAAATTGATATATATATATATATATATATATATATATATATATATATATATATATATATATATATATACATATATGTGTGTGTGTGTGTGTGTGTGTGTGTATACACACACACACACACACACATATATATATAGAGAGAGATTTGTGTATTTACGCAGCAATCCTTCTTTCATGCACATTTCATTAAAAACGACTGACAAGGTGCTTTTATTTAGTTTTTTATATAATTTCTCGTGCGATCTAATAATGTTTTTCTTTTCAGAGGATAAATTATATAAAAACTGTCCGAATGTTCTTTTTATCCGAGCGCTTTCGGCTATACATTTAGCCATTTTCAAGGATTCTATTTCAA
>OZ038495.1:85274115-85301615 GCA_964036315.1 Acanthosepion esculentum
GTAGATCATAAAATGTATTGCTGGTAATTATACTATAAAAATGTATTGCTGGTAATTTTACTATAAAAATGTATTGCTGGTAATTTTACTATAAAAATGTATTTTTTATTAGTCTTGCATTGATTGTCTTTTTGCTATAAAAATGTGTTGTTGATCATAAAAATCAACAGGTAATTTTTTATAGTAAATAAAAAATTACCTGTTGATTTTTATGTGGAGTTCACTATTTGCCCATAGTTATTTTTATTTAGACAATAAATTCATTACCAGTTTCTGCAGAGAAAATGTCCACCCTGTAACGATTGATCGGATTATTACAAGAAATATTTTAATGGAAATATTTTTTTAATCATTTCACCCCAAGCAAGGCAATAAAGCCACTAAGACTGAAGATGTTACTGAGTGTGAGAGAATATAAGAAAAATACTAATAAAGAGAGAAAACAATAAAAGAACAGGAATTAAGAAAACAGAAGATAACGATTGACATTGCATTTAAATTTTTTGAACATCAAAGTTGACTGGGAAGCAACAGGGCGGAAGATAGAAGAAACTGTTACCATTTCAACTGTAAAATGATGAGACCTTGGCGCCAATCTAGCAGTGCACTTGAATCCATAAAGTCTAGGTACCATAGAGGAAAGTAATATTTATTTTGAAAATACAAAAATGTGAAACAATGCCTAAAGGGGGATGGGGGAAGGCTGGTCGTCAATCTGACTTAGCAAGTCACAATTACTGACCTAAACATACCACGGTATTCCTTATACCAAAAGAACACATTCTTACTACAGTCACCATAATACCTCAAAGTCTCCATGAAATCCGAACCAGTTTTCATATGTACAATTTGTGTGTGAGGTGGAGGAGAAAAATATCATTTAAAAATGAAACCCCAATGAAAGTTCATCAGAACAATTACCATGAAAGTATTTATAGAAAAGGCACCGGTAACTGAAGCCGAAGTAACAAGACAGCAGCAATAACATTGCAGAGTCTACTTAGTACTACATCTGACGCGTTCGTATTCAACATTTGATAATTTTGAGGCAATATTTTGATCGACATTTCTTTTCATGGTTAGTCGTAAGGAATTGTAAATGTTGAACTACTTTACACTTAATTAAAATAATAACAATAATAATATTTACTAAGAATTTATTACAAGAAATATCAACTTTTACGGACAGTTATGTATTTAGTTACATAACAAAACCAATAATAATAAAAATTTTGATGCTATATTCGATGTGTTGTTAGGTATTTTTCATTTTCTTCTTTGTTATTGGCAGCATTTTAGAATATTGACTGTAATGCTAAGTTGAAAAAATTGTGTTTACCTCTCTTTTCCATTGTTGTTTTTAGATCGCTTTCTTCCAGGCATTTTGATGGGCAATAGCAAAATTCTGAAATATAAAATGATCTTATTCCATTTCAAATATAAAGTTTGTAAAAAGGAATATTTTAAATTAATATACGACCAAAAATAAAATGCTTTTGACAAAAAACCTTAATTATGTAACAATAAATGTATTGATATTCCGTAGACAAATCTACGGTTTATGTCACCTCATCTCATTGCATAGTCACGAAATATAAACCTTAATTGAGCTTGAAATATTGTGTCATCGGCTCATTTTTTTGTAAAATTCTTGGATATAATGAATAGTTTGCAGTGAAAAAATCAATTTTCGATATTTTTTCGTTGAATACGCCCCTCCTCCGCCGAAAGCATCATATAGTCTTGTAATAACATTAACATTACAGATTCTTATAGTTCTACAGTCTAATTTAGCATTTCTCCAAACGATTTTCGTTTTTAATTATATCAAGAAAAGCTGACGCAAAAACAACATATAAATCTATTTTTCTTTAGTAAAATTATATTTCGCAGTCTTTCCGATAGGAATTATTATTTCTGTGTCAATTTCTAGGATAAGGAATTTTTAGTTACAGATCGCGACATCTATCAGAGAGATGAAATTTAAATTTTTATTATGGAATTATTCAAAAATTTTAACGCATCAGCAGATAGCAATTAGTGTCAACAACGGACCACAAATAGTTATTAATTTAAAAAATTAGTAATTACTGTATAATATCATCCATAACTACATGTACAAGAATGTCGTTTTTGATAAAAGTTTTAAAAAATAACCATAAATAAGTTTTAAAAAAACCTGCGTATATTGTTGAAAATTCCTTTACCACAATATAGCTATTTGTGCTATGTTATAATGCTTATTACTTAAACAATAATAATACGAAATATTTTTAAAAATATTAAAGTATATTTAATTACGTCTCCCTAATAGCTGTCGCGATCTGTTAAAATATTCTATCGTCCTCATCTTTGTTAATGTTATCACAACATTTCGGCTGGTGTGCCCTCCGGCCTTCACTAGTTGATTGTCGACCTGGGTAACCTACAAGTAATTTCGAACTGAACCGTTTATTTAATCTATGGGC
The DNA here is from genome assembly GCA_964036315.1 of Acanthosepion esculentum. NCBI lineage: Eukaryota > Metazoa > Mollusca > Cephalopoda > Sepiida > Sepiidae > Acanthosepion > Acanthosepion esculentum. The sequence goes on from OZ038495.1 coordinate 85,276,584, forward strand.
TCGAACTGTTCTCGTGCCACTACCCATGTCTCGGGATGTCTCGTCTCGTTCTCGTTTTAGTAAGGCTCAGTTATTGCTTGCACCGTTTCCACTGAGTGTAAGTACACACATCCCGGCCCAGGGATTGAACTCGCAATTATTATGATCGGGAATCAACGCTATAATCCACTTGGCTAAATAAATAAATAAGTAAAGACTTATTATATTTGATTGACATTTTTCCAGTAAAATGAATAAAAAAAATAGTCGACTTTACATACAACTGACCAATAAATCTTAACGTAAGATCAAATTGTAAATGGATGTCACTATATGTACATTCAATTCATAGATATAGATATATATATATATATATATATATATATATATATATATATATATATATATATATATATATATATATATGTTTGATTGGTTTTTGAACTCTTAAAACCCTTTATTTTGCAGTCAACACCATCACTTGATAAGACACCAATAGTGTTGAAAAAAAATTGCAATTTTTGTATTGATATTATAATATGCATACGTTATAATTATATATCCCGGTAAAATGAGAACAAATGGAGTATAATTCCACTGTACATAACATTTAATTTAAAAGAGGGCTCAATACAGAGTTGAACTAAATATTATTTATTTTAGGATAGTAATACATGTTAAAAATCGCTACATAATAGCAATTATGTTTCGATACCATAAATGTGTCTCATTGGTAGTTTAACATCGCCCGAGGAGATACATTTATGGTTTTTAAACATAATTGCTATTATGTAGTGACTTTTAACACGTTTTAATATCCTAAAATAAATAATATTATATATATATATATATATATATATATATATATATATATATATATATATATATATATATATATATATATATATATATATATATATACACATATATTAGTACTGAAAATTTATCGGTCTAACCCATTTCTCAAAATTTTATTACGGAATCCTTTCTTCAATTTCGTGTTGTGTGTGACTTTAAAAAAAAATAAAATAAAGCGATTTTTAAAAAAAAAGTCACCCCCAACACGAAATTGTATGAATACAACGGGACATAATTTCCGATCTCTGTTTTTTTTTTTTTGTTTTTTATTTGGTCTGGAAATGATATTATAGCTAATTTTTCTTGTTGACAAAGGTTACAGATGTTGCTATAATTGTTGTAAGGTTTATCTTTTTTTTAAATTTTCCAGTTTACAATAAGATTTTTTTATATTTTTCTCCTTTAATTTCCACACATGGTTGGCTAATTTAGTAGAATTTCTAATGATTTCCAGCTTAAAAGATGACTTATGATTGTACCACCTCTTTTTAAAGTTACACCCTATGTATATTTTTTTCTGGTCATTTGTATCTATTACTTCTGCTTTGTAAATTACTGCTTCAGTTTTGCAAACCCCCTCTAATGGACATCTGCTTTTATTTCTACAATTGCATATATTGTTAGCAGTGTTTTGCTGCACGTTAGTTTTGAAGTTTCTGAAATAAAGCGTTAGGAAATCAACTGAAGATACCAAAATGTTGAAACCAAGGTAGCGGAATGGGTAGATTTCTTAATTTTATATATATATATATATATATATATATATATATATATATATATATATATATATATATATATTATGAAATGGACAAATTCCGACAATTATTTTAAGACATTTTTATGTTTATACATTCTTTTTTTTTTATACAAATATTTAAGTAAATGCTGTTTTATATTCAGGCCGGTAAATGTTGTTTAATACTGTTTATTATAAAACAGAGCATTTACTTAAATATTTGTATCTATAAAAAGAATGTATAAACATAAAAATGTCTTAATATATATATATATATATATATATATATATATATATATATATATTACATGAATCATTCATACAAAAAGCAGATAGTGAAGTTAATGATATAAATGGCAAGAATCACTCTCGCAAACAATTTTTAATAAAATACATTAACCTCGAACCCGTTGATGAATGTTATGATCTCTGTTTATAAATTCCAGTTGTATAAGTTCTTGTTTTACTACAAGCTTTCGATTGTTCATACAATCATCCTCAGGTATAGAAATAGATATGTCTTTTTTACATCCAGGTAATAACAGAACAACGAAAGTTAAGATGTACTCCGAAATACGTTTTTTTGGAAATGTGTTATTGTTAACTGTGAAAAATCTTTTGGAACGCACAATTCAAATTTTTTTTTAAAATTCAAATTTTATATATATATATATATATATACGAATATCAATCTACATTTTTCACCTTTATTAAAGTTGTGTGAAAAGACACAAAATACCAGAGTTTCTGTCTTTTTGTCTGTTTTCTCTCAATCTCTGACGAAGTTTCAAGAAAAGTGAAACATATTACATTTATATTCGTTTCCTATTTGTTTTTTATTTTATCATCCTATCAGATTCCGATCCATATTTGATCTGCATTTCATCTTTAACTTTATACATGATAGAAACAATTTGTAAAAAGGATAAGAAAGCCTGATATTTCTAGGTTTTTCTTGTTTTCGGAAAATTTATTTATTATTTGTTTTACCTATTTTTTCTATTTCTTATAACTTCAAAATGGCTTCTTTTTTTTTTCAATTTCTTGAAACTTCAAAATGACTGGGTTTTTGAAAATTCAAAATTACTTTTGAAATTCGTTAATCATTACCGCACGTCGGGGTGCCCATATGTATTTATAGTTGACTGAAAGTAAGATAAAAGAAATGATGTAGTTGAAATATTACTGAGTTAGAAAGAGCTTTACTCTTTGGCGTCGCTTCACTAAACACTGGGTGTCCATAAAGTCTGCGCAATTTAAAATAGCTTTGTAATTATACATGATAGAAACAATCTTTAGAAAGGATAAGAAAGCATGATATGACTAGTTTTTTCTTGTCTTCGGTAAATTTATTTATTATTTGTTTTACCTATTTTTTTTCAATTTTTGAAACTTCAAAATGATTTTTTTTTCAATTTCTTTAAACTTCAAAATGACTTTTTTTTCAATTTCTTTAAACTTCAAAATGACTTTTTTTTTCAATTTCTTTAAACTTCAAAATGGCTTTTTTTTTTTCAATTTCTTTAAACTTCAAAATGACTTTTTTTTTTCAATTTCTTTAAACTTCAAAATGACTTTTTTTTTTCAATTTCATGAAACTTCAAAATGACATTTTTTTTTCAATTTCTTTAAGCTTCAAAATGGCTTTTTTTTTTTCAATTTCTTTAAACTTCAAAATGACTTTTTTCAATTTCTTAAAACTTCAAAATATTCCTTTTTTGGCAGAATTATTTAAAGTTAAATTGGTTAGATGTACCCGTAAGTTCTATGCTAACAGTTATTTCTCTTGCACTTCTCACTTGTGAGATATCAAGCTTCTTGCTTCCCAGTCAAGATTGATCCTCAAAAATTTAAATGCAATGCCAATCTTCATCTTTTCACTTTGAATCCTGTTCTTTTATTGGCTTCTCTCCTTAATAATGAATTTTTCATATTCTTACATTCTCACAAACACCATTTCATCTTAGTGCCTTTGTCACTTTGTTTAAAAAGAAATAATTAAAATAATTATTGTAATAAAATTTTATACCTCTCAGCAGATTTACAAGCAATATAACTAAATAATGACAGACCCTAAAACCAAGGCTTAACTTATATACAGAATGTGCATAATGTAGCTTTGTAACTATACAAGATAGAAACAATCTGTAAAAACGATAAAAATGTTTGATGTCTCGTGTTTTCTTGTCTTCAGAAAATTTATTTGTTTTGCCTGTTATTTTTTTAATTTCTTGAAACTTCAAAATGAATTCTTTTACAATTTCTCGAAACTTCAAAATGAATTCTTTTTCAATTTCTTGAAAATTCAAAATAACTTCTTTTTTTTTTTTTGGAAGAATTACTGTTTGACTCCACTTTTTTTTCTGGGGACATGTGGAAATCAATGTTTATTTAACTAAACCTTAATCTTTAGAGGAATTGCAAACTACGATAATTGATGCGATTGAAAGTATTACTGAAAACCTGCTTCAAAATGTCTTCCGAGAACTACAATATCGTATGTCCCTTTGTATGCGTAATGATGGCGGACATGTTGAAAATTAACAATCCCAATAATAAATTTAAATACTTCTTCTTTTTCATCCTTTTTACAGATTGTTTCTATCATGTAAAGTTACAAAGCTACAAGTATTTTAAATTCCACACGGACTTTATGGATACCCTAATATAAATTATATTGATAGAAAGTAAAATTACACAGAACGCTGTACATTTCAGTATACGATTATATATTTTAGACGAACTCTAACCCTATATAGAAGCCAGCTGTAGAAAATTTACCATGGAAAGATTACAGCTGTTGATAAAGAATAATTCAAATTTTAAGATTAACATTTATTATTAAAGTAAATTTAATCCATGTAGTCGTTTAAAATTGCACAACTGATGATTCGTTTTCTACGGATTATCACCCTTTTGCACAATTCCTCACTTGCATTATATATAGTCGTATAACTGAAACGTACCCAAAATGCTACTAATTTAAACAAGATATTAAGATTCTATATATTTCTAAACGCGAAGATTTTACTATAAAATGTATTACTGGTAATTTTACTATAAAAATGTATTGCTGGTCATTTTACTGTAAAAATGTATTGCTGGTCATTTTGCTATAAAAATGTATTGCTGGTCATTTTACTATAAAAATGTATTGCTGGTAATTTTACTATAAAAATATATTGCTGGTAATTTTACTATAAAAATGTATTGCTGGTAATTTTACTATAAAAATGTATTGCTGGTAATTTTACTATAAATATATATTACTGGTAATTTTACTATAAATATATATTGCTGGTAATTTTACTATAAATATATATTACTGGTAATTTTACTATAAAAATGTATTTATTATACTTTTTAGTCTTGCATTGATTGTCTCTTTGCTATAAAAATGTGTTGTTGATCATTTTACTATAAAAAATTACCTGTTGATTTTTATGTAATAAAATATTACTATTAATATAATGTTTGCCCATAGTTATATTTATTTAGACAATAAATTCATTACCAGTTTCTGCAGAGAAAATGTCCACTCTGTAATGATTGATCAGATTATTACAAGAAATATTTTAATGGAAATATTTTTTTAATCATTTCACCCCAAGCAAGTCAATAAAGCCACTAAGACTGAAGATGTTACTGAGTGTGAGAGAATATAAGAAAAATACTAATAAAGAGAGAAAACAATAAAAGAACAGGAATTAAGAAAACAGAAGATAACGATTGACATTGCATTTAAATTTTTTGAACATCAAAGTTGACTGGGAAGCAACAAGGCGGAAGATAGAAGAAACTGTTTCCATTTCAACTGTAAAATGATGAGACCTTAACGCCAATCTAGCAGTGCACTTGAATCCATAAAGTCTAGGTACCATAGAGGAAAGTAATATTTATTTTGAAAATACAAAAATGTGACACAATGCCAAAAGGGGGATGGGGGAAGGCTGGTCGTCAATCTGACTTAGCAAGTCACAATTACTGACCTAAACATACCACGGTATTCCTTATACCAAAAGAACACATTCTTACTACAGTCACCATAATACCTCAGTCTCCATGAAATCCGAACCATTTTCCATATGTACAATTTGTGTGTGAAGCGAGTAGAAGACATAAATTTAAAATATATATATATATATATATATATATATATATATATATATATATATATATAAAACAGAGGATGTCTCTATGTGTGTCTGTCTGTGTGATATCTTTTCACTCGAGATCCAACCGATTTTGACCAAACTTGGCGCATACATTGTACAATGCAAGAAATGAATTCTTGGCGTAAAAAAATCAATATTTTTTAAAAATCAATAATCGATAAAGCCAATCAAATATCGATAAATTCAACTTTTTTCCGACGATTTCGTTCAAACTTGGTATGTAGGTTACTTACATCATGACGAGTTCAACGATACCTCATTTTTATTTCTACGCCACTGCGTTTATCGAAAAACCGTGAAAAAACGAAAAATCGATTTCAACACAAAAAACTAAAACTCCCTCAATTTTCAAGCAATCTAATACAAACTTCACTCAATTGTAGCCAACAATAAGTTGATTGTGTAACAGTCATTTAACTTGATAATCGAGTTTACCCATATAGTGAAAACCCACGTAAACTGCGAAAAAATAGCGATTATTACTGGTTTCTTTCTTATTTTTCGTTGATCTTTGAACCAATTTTCATCAAACCTAACAATTGATTTATAAATGTGTGCTCTTTTACATCCCTGGTAGCACACTGACAAACTGAATTTCAAAAACTCCAAAATAATTGTGGTCTGAAGTGGGTCTCCATGTTGCCTGTTTTACCCCTTCATGTCCTCGGCTAACTTCAATTTAATAAATACAGCCTACTTCTGTTATATCAGTAACTGTATTAATTCAAAATGTTTTTTTAATGAAAGTACTTTAAAGTAATTGAAGAACATAGACTCTGTTGTATCTAAACATGATGCTGTTTTTGCTCCATTCTAATTGAACGCTTTTCCTGATCGACCAGCTGGGTATGGCTGCTAGTTTAATATAAAATTATGAAACGGAAAATTTTCAGTAACAAGAAAATTCTTGCTTTATTTCAGAAGTATGAAACAGGGTAAAGATTTTAACAATTCAATCATTCATTTAATTTAAAATAGCGGCACTTAAAGTATTTTAACCTTTAAATTCGTATTGATCGATCAAATTTTAATATTAATCAAGATGGCGTAAAAGAGTAATACCTGTTTAGAAAGTCAAGCGAAAACAAAAATAATCAAAGAAAAAAGATAACAATTACAAAAGAAACTCTGTGAATTTTCTTCCGTAATTTTGTGATTTTACTTCCTGTTTTTCTCTGTTATAATTTTGAAATCAAACTCAGTGTGGTATATGCATCATCTATACTATATATTTATATAATATATAATATGTATTGAAATCGATCAGTTTATACATATATATATCTGTGTGTGTGTGTGTGTGTGTGTGTCTGTGTGTGTGTATGTAAACTACAATTGAAAAAGAATTTATCTAGACTCAACATAAAATTGTCACAACTACATTTATATCAATAAAAGGCTTAATCAATGCGAAACGAAACAAGACAAAACTTGAAGGAAAAAAATTTACTCTATAATAACCTGTAAGATCACCAGAAATAATGTATTGGAGAAACCTCAAGAAAATTAAAATAAAAGATTATATGAACACAAAAGGGACATTTTAAAAAACAATACATTAAACATATTAGTTGTTCATCGTAATGATACTGACCACAATTTATATATATATATATATATATTATTTGATCTTCACTGAGTACTGTACAATGGTTAAAATAATATATATATATATAACATAATGCTAAAATAATATATATATATATATATATATATATTCAACACCATCACTTGATAAGACACCAGAAGTGTTGAAACAAAATGGCTATTTTTTAGTGATTTTCTAACATATTTATGTTATAATTTTCGAATAAATTATATATATATATATATATATATATATATATATATATATATATATATATATATATATATTTATATATATATTAGAACTCATTTATGAATGGGTGATGTAACGGTTAACGGCTCGAAAAAAGAAAGCAGCGACCCGAGTTTGAATTCCGATTGAATTGGCTTACAACCACTTTCGTACTAGTACCCTTGGGAAAGTTACGAACACGCCTCTTCTCATCCACATCCACGCTCATATTTCTAGCCTTGGTGGCCAACCAGTCTAAGAGAAGGACATTCAAAACCGGCTGGGTGTAGGGATGGCATCTCCACCCTAATTTCTACGGAAGCCACAGACGCAACACCTAGCCCAGTGTGACCTTATGCTCTACAGGGGAGTTTAAGAAAGTTACAGAGAGAAGAATAATTTATAAATTATGAATATTCCATCCTGGGTTTAGCAGGGTACCAATATATCAAACAGGTATGTTTAGCTGTACACAAACCCAACTATAGTCTTAGTAAAAACGATTTTTGTCTCGCCATGGAGCAATGGTTATCAAGCATGCTTCGTAGCAGTTAAAAAAGTGTGTCGGTCATCACAGGGTGCACTATATTGTGGCCTTATGCCAACCTAAGCTTAGTAAATATAATCTATGCGCCACCTTGGTGTAATGGTTAGCAATCTAGTGACGCAGACTCTAATGTTTGATCTTGACTGGGTGCTAAACAGTTGTGGCCTTAGGTGAAAGTGTAGAAATCGCATCAAATAAATACATTTAATCCTGAAAAAGGGAATTTTTTAAGGTTTAATAAATAAACAAATAAACAATAAAAAAACGAAAAAATAAAAATAAAACAAAGGAAAAATCCAAACTTGTATCTGCAAAAAAAGAAAATAAGCAAAATTATTTGAAAGAAAAAAATCGATAATACTCATTTTAGAGCCTTGAAAATCAGCATCCTGCATGTGACTTTGGCTCGAACACTGACATCTAGCACCAGTGTAAAATACATATTTCACTCACAGCACAGACCTTATGCTGAACAAACTACGATCATTAATAATAACAATAATTATTTAGTTTTAGTCTGGCACAAGGCCACAAATATTGAGCACCAGAGTGAAAATTAAACTCGTATACAATAAGTTTTCAAGAAGAGCTCGTTAACCATTTCTACACGGCGAAGCATTCATCAAACAACATTACAAGAAAATATTTTTGATTAAATAAAAAAATGGAAATAAATAAATGTAAATATTAACGATGACCCAAATGTTGACAATAAGTGTAACAGCTTCTTTTTTTTCTTTTTTCTTTTTTTGTTTTTTTTTTTTTTTGCTGCGTTTGTCTAAACATACAATATACGCGGGAGAGTGGTTTGTATGAGTGAGTTTTCAGTTACTCTTTTCTCCGTCAACAGTTGTGGCATACCAGTGATGAGATATTTTGTCACGCCAGACGATATGAAATAGAGGACAGAAAAAAAAGAGTTCATATTTTTCGAACCCAAATTGCGCGAAATATACAAGCAGACAGTGTTGAGATTCGAACTCTGTTATCCAACTCCAGTTTTTGTGGTAATAACTGTAACACCTCTCGTATGCAGCTCCAAATGAAATGATAGATAGATAGATAGATAGATAGATAGATAGATATGAATGGATAGATAGATAGATAGATATTGAACCGACTGGGATAGATAGATAGATAGATAGATAGATAGATAGATAGATAGATAGAATGAACGGACCGTGATAGATAGATAGATAGATAAAAGACATCGATAAATAGAAAATGAAAGAGAAAAAGAGAGGTACATCAATAAAATAATGAAGATAGCACTTATATTAGACAAAGTTATTTTTCAACATAACCTTTCCCATTACTAATGCACTTTACCCAACGTTTTTTGCTATTAATGACATAGATCAAACATTTTATGATGAAAAATTTAAAATTAACCTAAAAATAGCGTTAGGCCGGAGACTTACTAGTCTGCACTCGCATATATATATATATATATATATATATATATATATATATATATATATATATATATATATATATATATATATATATATATATATATATATATATATATATATATTATATGATATACAATATTGTTTTAAGTTATGTTATATTTATGGGTTAATGTGCTCAATATCAGGGAGAGAACAGATGTAAAACAGACATTAAAGTCAACACCGAGCGGCGACAATCTGTTGCTTGAACACAATCTTCAGGCTATCAGGATATATATATATATATATATATATATATATATATATATATATATATATATATATATATATATTTAAAAAGAGAAGGAACAGATGGAGTTAGAATCCACAGTTCTTAGCATTTACTTTTTAAAAAGTGCTCAATACAAACGTAGAAATATATATATATATATATATATATATATATATATATATATATAAATATATAAATATATATATAGAGAGAGAGAGAGTGGGGGGAGAGAGGGTGGGGGAGAGAGAGGGGGATATATTAAGATTTCCCGAATGCTCAGGCCGATAGATTTTAAACACTCTTTAATAAATAATGACGGGGCGGCTATTTCAAATCTGAAGTTTCTCACTATAATAACGCTTTTAGTAATATATATATATATATATATATTTTATAACGTTAAGAATTGCTACACAATTTACAATTATGTTTCGATACTATAAATATGTCTCTTCAGGCGATGTTAAACTAGTGACGAGTGAAGGATTAATTGTTAATAAATAATACTTAGCCCTCTTTTAAACTAAATGTTTCAATGTTACGTACAGTGAACTCATACTCCATTTGTTATCATTTTACTATATATATATATGTATATATATATATATATATACATATATATATATATATATATATATATATATATATATATATATATATATATATATTAGTATGAGAGAAAAGGTCACAATTAGCGACTTAATTCTTATTTTTTAAGCAGCCTATCACAGGTTCATTTAAGGAAACGAGAGCGTAAAGAAGGTAATGCGCCAATTTTCTTAAAAGTAGTCTGAGATTCGCCACAAGTATGGATAGTCCACAAGCAACCATCGCTGCCCTGTTCATCCTAAAATTTTAGTGAACTGAGCCTTCATCCAGCACAAAGCCGTAATAACAAAGCAGTCGGTGAGGACCGAACTTCCTCCGCTTTACGTGACGTGTTTACTGACAACCGGCGCTCATTAGGAAGCTTTTAGTAAAAAGTTCAAATGAACATGTCTTTCACTTGTGACACTACACAAATTACGTATTAGAGATAATTTAAAATGAGATTATTAGCTCATTTATATAGCGCCCCACTCCTTCAGACATATATATAAACTATTTTGTATATACAGCAGTTTTCGCAGATCAGAAACTAAAAATGGCTTCCAGCGAATGTGTCCTTTAGGTCTTAAAGAAGTCAGTTTTTCATCAGATCTTATGAACTGGCGCTACACAATCACAAAGAGCTTTACCAAATAACAAGAACTGTATCACTTCAGGGTTTTCAAAAAGCAGCAACAAAAACGAGTGGCAGATCTAAATAAGGAGAATAACTGTTGATATAAGTGTTCACCTTCTACACTACATTCAACAAAAAGTTAGCAAGGAAACTCCCATGAATATAAATGATAACAGTCGACTTTTTTCCTTATAAAAACTGTTTAAAAATAAAGATTTGATAAATTTCAAATAACAGTAGTGCTAAATGTTTGATCAATGAATGCCAAATTTCTCTCGTAAAGTCATAGGTCATTTTATCATTACCATTTTCTCATATTTTAATCTGCTTCTTTATAAGATTCTTAGACTCGATTCCGTTTCAAAATGTTGGATATATAGATGAATTAATAATATATCCACACAAAAATAAATTACTAGATCTCATAAGGAAACTAAACAAAATCAAACCTGAAATTGAATTAACAAAAAGAAAACAAAAAAAAACAAAAAAACAAATTATATTTTTCTTTACACTGAAGGTTATTTGACAAAACAGGTAAAGGAAATAATGTTGATTACCATAAATGATTATTAAATATACTTATGGTAAACACGTTTATTTATTTATTTTTTTAAATACATAGAATTTGGATGAGGAAAATTTGTTCACTTTGTACAATGTTTTTTCGCATTTAACAATACTTTTGACAAACAAAAATAAAGGCTCGGTTAAAGTATCAGCAATATGCAACCATTTTCTCGGAACAATGGCATCGGGGTTAAGACGAAAAGACAACTCACGCCACAACTAGAAAGAGTGGGAACAGTGAATTCGAGAAAACTATTTTCCTGAAAAACTGTTTTAAGAAAAAGATTTGATAAATTTAAATGGAGAGTAACATTAACTGACCAGTCAAAGAGTTTCGAATATTTCCTGAATGGACACAGTTAATCCTACCATCACTTTAACATACACAGGGACCATTCCACGTTTAATAAATAACCGAAAATCGATTATATATATATATATATATATATATATATATATATATATATATATATATATATATATTTCTAAAGACTTAATGAATTTATTTTTAATCCGACATTTTTTTTTACTTTACACACACACACACACATATATATATATATTGTTCTTTGAAACGTTTTATATATGCGAAACTCTCCAGTAGACGACCTACTACGAACATATGACTTTTTAAAGTCAACGAAACATAATACACATACAAAAATATATATATATATATATATATATATATATTCTATATGTACAAATACATCCAAACAAGTTCGATTTAAAAGATCCGAAAAAGTTTGTTTGTTTTATTTGTTTATTTTTCCATACGTAAAACTTATTCAAAAATTGGAAAAATACGATAAAATCTTAAACAGACAGATTTTGTCACCATTTTCTAATAAAAAATATTGTTGGGATGAATATATATATATATATATATATATATATATATATATATATATATTAGGTAAATAGATGACAAAGTGGAAGAAATTTGTCATTCATTTGCCTAACATTGTTCTTATATAGTAAGATTTATATATCATATTCTCTCATACATGTTAAATATGTAATTATATATATTATATAATTATATCACATACAAAAATATATATAATTATATATATTTATTACAAAATAATATATATATTTATATATATATACTTTTAAGCTATATATTCACACATATATATATATATATATATATATATATAGATAGATAGATAGATAGATAGATAGATAGATAGATAAATAAAGAGAGATTAAAATTTCCTATATTTAAGAGGGAATATATATAATTCGTTTTTTTTTCACCCTTCACCTGGGTTAGGTATATATGCTCCGAGCGTTTCGAGACTTTTGACTCATTCCTTTCTTTCTGTGAACTTTCTGAGAATTGCTTCATAGTATCAAACTTGGATTTACGGTGAATCTTTCTCCCTCTGAATTGATAAATTTCAATGGACATATATATATATATATGTGAGATTGAGAGAGAGAGAGAGAGAGAGAGAGAGAGAGAGAGAGAGAGAAATTGAGATAGATAGATAAATAGATTGTAACAACCTTTGATAGATAGATAGATAGATAGATAGATAGATAGATAGATAGATAGAAATATCGATTTTAGTCGCTGTTAGACGAAACTAACAAAACTGGTTTATTTCCCTTCCATTGTCCCCTTGATTCATTTTTCACATTCTTTTTACTAAAATCAACAACACATTGATTCTTCGCTATCAAATAAAAAACAATATCCCATTAAATTAATATTTAATGATTATCAATGCAAGAAATAAGTATTTTAGAAAAAAACAATTTACTTTAATTACATGAGGAAAAATCCTAATAACTTGAAAAGGTTTGTAGGAAGGCCCAGTTATTTTAGCGGACTTGCAAATTGTCGTAAACATTAAAATAAAATTACATTCATACATATGTATGTATTTATGTATGTATGTATATAAATTCTACTCGTACGAAACTACAATAAGCCGTAAAAGAGAAACGTTTATAATCTTAGATTCTGGAATCTCTCCATAAAATACACGAGGGTATGTTTTTTTTAATTTTCGTAAGAGATTAATTTTCAAATGATATACTTTACTTAAAATTATAAATGAAATTTATTTCATAAAGTTTTAAAGATTAAATATTCTGTTTTTTTTTATCATTATCTTTTATAATACAAAAATTGAAAATAAATAAGCAAAAACTGTTATTTATAAATTTTAAGCTCAAAATCTAATTTTGCACCCGATTTTAAAAATTAATTTTCCTCTCGTTCTGTTTCTAAATTCTTTTTCGTTATTTTTCAGATTGTCGGTAGAAAATAGAATATAATAAAATATTTTTAAACCTGCCTTTCCTGTTTTCTTCAATCTTTTTTTTATTAACTAAAATAAAAGGAAAACCATCTGCAAAATTACTAAACCTTTCACCAAACTCTGAGAAAAAAAAATAAAAAGGTTCTAAAAACTAAAATTAAAATCAACATTTTTTTTCTTCTTCTTAACAATTTCCCTTAACCCGTATTTTAAAAATAATTTGTTCCCAACACACCAATAAGTGGTTTGTTACACCACCAAACCGGGCCCTTAAAAAAAATCCCCTCTCATATATCCCCCTAGTGGAAAATCCTTCTAAGATGGTCAGGAAACTCTTCGAATTGGCTATTTTCTAGGCTTTTTGTCAGTTTCTCCACGTTTTCCCATCGCTTTTCTTCCCCTCGTCATCTGCAGGTTGAATAACCCAAGTATTTTCCGAGCCCAGCTCAAGTGAAAGCGTCAAATTTTGCTGTTCATGTTATGATAATTACGCAAGGATTTTTAGGATCATACCGTTGCCTCCTGATTTATATTTCTAGGCGTATTTCTGTTGTGGGCCCCGTTTGCGAAGAAGCGAAAACGAGAGGCCGTTTCAGTGCTCAGCTGTTAACTATGCATTGAGTAGGACATTATATTCACAGATGGAAAGAAGAAAAAAAACGGGAGAAGCGAATGAACGTGCCGATATTGTACACAACCCAATAACAGTTATTATTTCAGCTCCAAATATGCACTTAAATCACGAGGACAAGCAAACCTTGACATGCATATCTGCCCGCTCACACAATGCTGAATTCATGACATACCACCAAGGTGTGTGACCTATGTACTTAACCACTCACACAACTTAAAGTTGTCACCACAAAAGCAAGCCAGGCGACAACACACTGAGGATTCGATGTTTCACGGATACTTGAGAAAGAAATTAAGTATACAGTGTTGGAATTTTTTTTTTCGAGGGTTTGGATGCAACAATTTAGAAATATAACGAAATGTTCCGAGCTGAAAGAATTTTGTATCAAGTGTACAGCTATTTCATTGAAATATTATACATCGCTTCTGAAATAATCAAACACAGAAAAGGTGTATTTAAACAGGAAATATATATATATATATATATATATAAATATATTAACGAACTAAAATCAGAATAATTCACATCCATTTCGAGAATCGTTCCTCAGGGATTTTCTTTTTCTTCGAGGAGATATTAGGAAAAAAGTTGCCGACCCGAATGCGATAAATTTCAAACTAACGAAATACGAATTCAATTATCAACAAAGACTGAACAAAATAAAAAAAAATGAATAAATAAAAAATAATAAAAACATTTCTTTTTCGAATTTCAACAAGGATTTCGAAAACAGATGAACCAATAAGAAGGTTTCACAAACAAAAAAAAGTTTTTAAGTTATTTTTCTTTTTAAAGGAAAAGAAACAAAAACTAAATGCAAGCAGTCGAGGAACCAAAGAAAGAATTTTTTCTTTTTTTTTTTTCCTTTTTTTTTAAATACTGAAAAAAATTCTATTATTTTATAATACAAAAATAAAATAAAAAATTAAATATTTCGTAACGTTAATTTTTTTTTATCGTGTGTAAAAAGTTTTCTAGCTTGTAAAAAGAACTTTTTTTTTGAAAGGGGCTTAGAAGTTAGGCGTTTCTAGATGGAAAAAAAAAGAAGAAGGTGTTTGGAAGACAGAGTTTAGGCGTCTGTGTGTATGTAATAAGGATTTCCTTAGGCTCTTCCGAATTCATATCCGACGCTTTCGCAACCAAAGCACTTACCAGTATTCCATTTAATGTAAGGTTCTAAATCCACACAGGCTAGGAATTCCAGTAAGACATCTATGGCTTATCCTCAGTTGCGTA
Organism: Acanthosepion esculentum; assembly: GCA_964036315.1. Classification (NCBI taxonomy): domain Eukaryota; kingdom Metazoa; phylum Mollusca; class Cephalopoda; order Sepiida; family Sepiidae; genus Acanthosepion; species Acanthosepion esculentum. The sequence continues at coordinate 85,292,325 of OZ038495.1, forward strand.
ACCCCGTCTACATTACGGCTGGGTGTGATTGTCCCTTTCCCATGCAAGAGAACGCATAACCAAGAACGTTCACATCACTAAAACCAATTGCATTTGAGAAAGAAAAAACATCAGTGCCTGTTATATAGACACTGTCACACAATACACTTGCTTTTAAAACTTTTTTTTTTCATTTCCATTCCCCCCGACAAAGACAGCTGCGTAGACGTCAAAAATTTGAGAATGTTTTGGTCTATGGTTTTTGGGGGTGCGTTGTAGCTGACTGCAGATCTTTTGTCAACGTTTCGGCCTTTCTGGATTTTACCAACATAATTTCTTGTCCGCACCGAGGCTAGGGAAGCTACCCCCGGTTGTTGGATAAAGTGTTAAGAAATGAGCAATTGTAGCCCTCCTGAGGGCCCATTCGCTCCGAATAGCCAAAGAATTCTTTGTAGCACTCTATTCGAGTGATTCCCTATTCTTTAATTTTATGGAAACGTCTGAAACCCATTCTGTTCAAGTGTGGGAAAGAAACACAGTAGTCGGAGACCCACGGTGTCTGACATACATAGAACAGAGAGAAGGCAATCCTATCGAGTGCCCACTATGACGAGATTTTTTTTTTATTTTTTCCACCACTTCTGTTGTGAAGCCGCTACCCACCACCGCGCCTTTTTATATCCTCCTGTACCCGCTTAACCTTGGCTAATTTCCAGCCAAAATCTCCCGCCGAATTTTACCCTCATCTTTTTCCCACCGGCGAGTTCCAACTAGTTTGAAAACTAACACACTCAGTATTTTGCTAGAGTTTATTCTCGAGTTTAAGCCATCCTCATTACAAATCTAGCAAAAAAAAGAAAAAACCTGTTTTAATCGGAGAGGAATATTAGAGGGCTGTGTGCAGACCACGGCCCGAACGCTCGATTGATGGTGTTGCATTTTGGGAGCTATTTCCCTTAATCATAAAACCCGCCAGTGAAACATTTTTAACAGCGAGGGTAAGGGAGATAACTATCATTTTATTTCAGAGTAAGAGCTTGTCAGGGTTAGGAAAAAAATACACCTCTCCCCTACTCTCAAACCTTTTGTCCCCAGGAGGACGAGGTCAGAATAATACCCTTAATATGGATACATATGACTATGCTAAATCTATATGAAAAAAAAAAAATCTCCAAGTAGGCACGTCGGTGTCTCAGCTATAGAAAACGTTATTCGGAATTTGTTGCTGATATGTGAAAGTATGTTTGATTTTAGTCTAAGCAGAAATCGATCTAGTGCAGAGTTTCACATAGTTTCGGAGGATTCACATTAAAGTTAACAAAATGATAACAGATTTATATTAATTCTATTAAGTTCTGTATAAGATCTCAGAATTTTCTTCTGTCATCGTAATGGTCTCTTTACTAAAAAAAAGAAGAAAAAGAAAGAAAAAAAGAAAAAAAAAGACCTTTCATAGAATAACAGACGATACAAGTCCAGGAAATTGACATTATTTATTTATTTCACTAAAACTTCATTCGTTGAATATGGTCATTTTATATCTTATGTTTCTTTCTTTTCTTTTCCTTCCAAGTTACCCGATGCAGACATCATCCAGTTTTGCGATATTAAAAAAAAAAGTTTTCAGAGTTAGAAAATTACTGTAAACTTTTCAAAGAAATAAAAAGTTAACTTTTTTTCGGAAAAAGTTTTCAACAGCAGCAACAACAACAAAAAAACTTTTGATAAGCTGGACGCAACTTTCCCCGTGCCCACATAAAAAAAGAGACGGTTGTCCGAAAAAGAAAAAAAAATAGCTTGGTTTTAGGAGAAGGGGAAAGTTGATAGTAATTACTGAGAACTGAGAACTTTCCGCGTTGTATATGTGTTTAATTAGCAAATAAACTGGAGTGAATTTAACAATATTGTATGGGCCAAATCTGGCGAATACAGTAGTTTTCTCGTCACGAGTGCTTGGCTTCATAAAAGTGTCTCGAGCAACCTCATTACCAGACGAAATGAAACGAGCCATCTTGATTACAGAAGAAATGCTGTCGGTTAGCCGCTTTTTCACGTAGCTTGCGCCGTTATCACGATATTAAATGTTCAAGTGCATTTTGAAAGGTAAACGCTAACTTTCTGTACACAATATCTTTGGAATGGGCTTGTACGGGCACCCTGTGGACAATCACGAAGATCTTGATGCCACACGTGCGTGTTTGAATTTGAGGGTGGGGGGCTCCGTGTGTGGTAAAGTGACAGAACAATAAAAAAAAAAATCTTTCCTTTACTTCTTTAGCGTTTCTACATTTTTTTTTTTTTTTTTGTAAATAGTAATTTTCCATCTCTGTGTGGACAAAGTATTTGAAATAAGCGTAACAAGAAAAATCAAGACAACTAAAATAAAAAAAATAAAAAGAAGCCTACTGAGCCACGTGCAAAAAAAGTGATTTCTTAGGCACCGTGTGTGGTGAACACTTGGCACAATAAAAATCACAAGGATGTTTTTTTTTCCTTTTCTATTTTGTATATTTTCTTCTTCTTTTTTTTCTTTTTGTTTTGTTTTCTTCTCTTTTTCTAAAAGTTACGATTTCTATTCACAACGCCTGACAATGTCTGCAAAGTAGATGCAAAAGGACAAACAGAAACTTGGCCAGCATCTTGTTGGCCGGGCAGGGCACGTGCAAACGAAATCACTTGTCCACGCAGTTTGGATCAAGTAAGTGACAATAAATAAATAAAAAAAGAAAATTTGAAAAAAAAAAAAACCCAAAATGAACCCCCAACAAAAAAAAAAATAAAAATAACAAAAAAAAATTAAAGAAAAGAAACTAAAAAAAATAAATAAATGCACACACAAACATACACACAACGAATTCAATTTTAAAAAGAACCAATATCAGTTCTTTCTTTCCTTTTCCAGGTTCGTGTGTCTGACTCACAAAGACAAAGATATATCATGAACCAACCATTGTAGAAAAGAAGAAAGCGCTTTCAAGAGTTATGGGCATTTGAAGATGTATTCTTGACCCAGGATTTTTTTTTTCTTTCTTTCTTTTTTTTTTAAAAAACATCTTTTATTCCGAATTTTTTTCTTCTTCTTCTTCTTTACTTCTGTTTCCAAACCTCCCGTTCCCCATATTTTCTCCTTCATCTCAGATCACGGATAAATCAACACAAAGCAAACGCACTCCCAGCTGGACCTTTGCCTTGATTATTTTTTCAGACTATAACAGAGAACACGCATTAGTAAGTCTCTCTTCCAATTGCTTTGTCTACCGCTTGGTCAATTTGCTGCGAATCTGTTCCGTTCCTCTTTTGTGCATCTTACCGGAACCGATGCCTCTTTTGTGCATGCAACCGTACAGCTGCAAACACAGGCAGTTTCCTTCCTGATTAATATACATGAAGTGGGGCCATTCCAGATAGCTCGCATGTGACAAACGCCAAGTGCTGTAACACGTCACCAGTCTTTAACGCGTTATTTTATTCAGTCTTTTTTTTTCTTCTCCTTCTCCCTCTCCTGCGCGAGCCACAGAAAACGAATATAATACCTTCAACTCTAAATCCTGCTGCGACCAACAGGAGAGCTGGGGCCCCCCTCATTTGATTGTGGGGCGCGGCAGGGGGGCTGAGGACGGCTGATTAAAGTGCCGTAGAAACAACGTGTTGTTTCATGCTAAATGTAACCTTTTCAATGCGTCCTGAAAAGCAAGGCCAATAACAACAATAAAACAAAAACAAACAAAAAAACATTTAAATCTAGATTTCACATGCAACACATTAAAACGCTTTCTTTCATTTTCCCTTCACTTAAGTTTCATCCATCAAATGTTCCTTACCAAAAGGTTAGCGTCGTCAACAAGACTGTTGAATATATGTCCCTTTCTTTGCTGGGGTCTGCTTAACCTGATGAATTAGGTGTTAGTGGAGTAACCGCGTTAAAATCTTACAATATTAACTTTCGGTGGTTAACTACACAGTTAATAAAAGCGTCTTGCAAAATGGTAAAAAGCGTAAAAATATTCGATAAATGAAGTGTTTTAGTAATTGTAAAATACATATTCTAAAAAGTGATTAATTTCTATGAAATGAAATTTAATGAAAATAATATTTTATAGTAAGAATTTGTTTTAAAAGGTATATGAAATAATAAAAGTTAGATGATCTGTATTGATCTTTCTTTTTGTTTTTTTAAGTATGACTCTAAACAGTTTTTAAACTATTTTATTAAAATGCTTTAATGAAAAATTCTGACCAATTTTTGTGGAAAACGTATAAATTTAAATTCTGTTTTAAAAATCTAATTTCTTTTATTATTAATTTTCATTCCGTCAAGCACTTTTTTCCATAGAATGTACCAATATATATATACCAGTCAAATTACAATTGATTAGATAAAAACTTGGAAAGATTTTTTATGAGCTATTTTTAGCTTTATCGATTTTTCAAGCTGTTTCTAGTGATTGTAAAATTAAAAGGTGGAAAATTTTAGATAATTTAAAGATGATTTACAAGCGCAAAATTCTAGTTTCTACTTTAACTTTATTCTCCGTTCGTTTCAAAGAATAACTAAATTGAAAAACTCGCAAATCTGCCAAATTCTAACGCGAAATTAGACTTACGAACACCCCCAACCTTTTAATTGACAATATCGTTAATATTTAATGGCATTAGAATAAATTATTATTCACTTTTAATTAATGTGTATACGATGAAATGTTGGTAAAATATTTAGCAACGTAAATTTTGGATATTTTCGGCCCTGAAAAGTGAGTTTTCCTTTCGATCTAATTTTGGTAATTTTCGTATTTTTGACTTTTTTCTTATCAAATTTTCGTTGGAATTTTCTACTCTGTTCAATAGTCTTTGTGATTTATCTCCCCTTGAACTTATGAGTTTTTGTCAACCAATGCTTGTCACGTTTTAGCCACATTCAAACAGGGTTTTGCTTGACCGAGGAATATAGCCATTTGATCTTCTTTTTACTGACCACAATTGATCGCCTCACCCAAAACTCACACTTCTTTCCGATTTTCTTTATTTAAAAGCAAATTTTATTTAAGAAAAATAATTTAATAAAAGTTATTAAGTTTACGAAATGTTGTTATTGATTTCAGTGACAACGCGCATGGTTATTGATTGGAAATTTCCAATTTATTCGGGCAACCCGAGATATTTCGCCCTCTAAGAGGACTCTGATTTGGGGACTAGTATTAACGCAGTATAAAGTTTAAATTGTGTTTTTTCTATTATATTCAAACTATAATATGGTTCATTGGATTAATTTCTGAAAAAAAAAAATAAAAAACAACATTGATTTAGTATATGGAAGGCGGCAGATTTTTTTTAACTATAGTTGCATCTGCCGTTTCTTTGTACAGCAGGGTCAAGCGACGGCGAGAGCTTGACTGCAAACAGACTGAGATACGCTAAAGTTATATTAAAATTCTCAACAAATAAAACAGAGAAAATGTTCATGAGAATTGTCAAGTTTTGCCTACACTTGACACGCAGTTAGAATTTAAAAAAGAAAAAAAAAAAAAGAAAAAGAAAAGTGGTTGACTTGATGCATTGTCTTTGAGGTCAGACTTTAGACTGTCAGACCCAAACAGCTGGCGTTGGACGCCAGCTATGAAAGGAAATAAAAAAAGAAAGGTTTTTTTTGTTGCGACTGTAAAGAAATAAAATTTACAAAAATAAATTGAGGAAGTGAGTGTTTCTTTCTTATTATTGATATTCACAAGAAGAATAAATATTTCATTCTTAGCCTCTCTGTTCAGTTTATACAAATATAAACAACAACAAAAAAGCTGTTCAAAACTTAACAAGCGATAATAACAAGGACTGTGTAAAACCTTATGCTTCAGTTAACCCACATTATTTTTAATAGTCGAAATAAATTAACGCGAAATCTTAAAGAACTATACTATTTTGGATTAGTACCAAAACTAATAAAATAACATCAATAACCAAATCAATATGAGAAATCTATAAAATAAACACTGATCAATTTTACTAGGGGATATGAGTCGTCAGAGAAATATTGAACGGCTATCATGAAAGAAAATCAAAATTATATCTACCTATAGTATATATCGTTTTTAACTGAAATTAAATAAAACATCCGCTTGATAAGAAAAAAAATTCCAAAAATAGGAAAAGTAATCGACTGTTTATACTTTTTATCTCTGTAATATTTTGTTTTAAGTTTTAATTTATTTTATTTTTATTAAATATAGGCGATATTTTTATACGTTTCAAATAAGCTGTATTGGTTCGTTTTTTAGCCACCGCGAAATATACAAATATTTTTATATCAGAAAATTCACTTCCGTGAAAATAAATCTCTGACATGGAAAAAAATATAGTTTCTTAGTTTAAAATTTATTTTTTTTTTTTTTTTGCTTTGAAATTGAGAAGAAATATTTTTTTTATCGGCACACAAACGATTTAAGTTCATAAATAATTTTTTTTTAATTAAAATTGAAATAAAACTCTATTTAACTTGCTTCAAAATTAAATCTCAATTCACCAGAATCTAAACTAGATGCATATTCCACGGTGATCGATTCTAAATAACGTAAAAATTAAATAAGGATTTCGAACATTTGATTTTCAAAGTGGGCATGCCTTCCACATTTAGTAAAGACTGACGCAACACAGTCTTTCTATCCAACTAAACATTTGTTACTGTGTCCGATTAAACTTAGTAAACATATGTTTATTGGTTTTCAATTAAATAAATTGCATTTTTATTAATATGCACAAAAAACAACTTAGAGTAGTGGTTAACGAGCTTGCCATGTTGTCATTTAATAGTGAGTTCTATCCTCACCGTCTGAACTATTTTTGCAGATTTATGCCAAATAAAATGAAATTAAAATTGTTCAGTAGATAGATCAACACATTCTTCTTTGTGTGGTGTCCCCTCGGGGCGTTGGCGATCATGGCTCTCCACAATCTCCCGTACTTTGTATCTCTTTAATAAATTTCGTCTCCTAAATCGTCCATTTACCCAAGCTCAAAACATCCATTTACTCAAGATAGGTTATGCTTTGTTTTCCTCTGTTCCGCTTGCATTCAATATGTCTTGTGAGTGGCAAATTTTCCAAACCCTCTTTCCTCATTATGTGCCCTAGAAATTTCAACTGTCTCTTTCTGATATTAAGTATAAATTTCCTTTTCGCTTCCATTTTCTTTAAAACTTCGTCGTTGTTCAAATGTTCGGTCCATGGTATTCTCAGCATCCTTCTGTAGAACCACATTTCTGTTGCTTCAAGTTTCTTCTTCATTTGCGAGGCGATTGTCCGGCACTCACTGCCAGATTCAGTACTCTTTTCTGTTTCTAACGAGATTTCGGACGTATTTAATTCTCTTTACGTGATATCTGTCCTCCAGTATGCAGCGAATGCTGGACAATCTCCTCACAGATGAAGAAGAAACTTGAAGCAACAGAAATATGGTCCTACAGAAGGATGCTGAGGATACCATGGTCCGAACATGTGAGCAACGACGAAGTTTTTAGAGAAAATGGAAAGAAAAAGGAAGCTTCACATCAGCAAAAGACAGCTGAGGTTTCTAGGGCACGAAATGAGGAAAGAGGGCTTGGAAAATCTGATACTCATAGGGCAGATTGAAGGCAAGAGAGACAGAGGAAAACAACGCATAACATATTTAATGAGCCTTAGTAAATGGATGGCGGAAGAGAGTTTAAGAGAAATAACAAAAAGACAACATTTATTAAGAGCTAGAAAATACAGGAAGTTGTGGAGAACTATGATCGCCTACGTCCTGAGGAGGCGCGGCACATAAAGAAGAATCATAGACCGAATCAAATTGATTATTATTTCGTCGTCAAAGCACTTTCTAGAAAAAAAAATGGCATTTGAAAAGCTGACTTTAACCTAGGCTTGAACACGGACCGATAGCACCAGTGGAGATTACGCAAACTGCTTTAATCACGAGACCGGATGTACTTAATGAGCCATCTTGTATGGAGAATAACAGGATCATGTCACGTCATTTTAAGAACAGGATTAGGAAAATATAAGGTTTTTTTCGGATAGAATATTCGTAAATGAAGATTAATGGATTGAAAAGGTATGAGCAGCATCATTTGGCGCTATAGAGTCTTCCTAACTCTATTTTTTATTCACTGTTAGGCCTCATTAAACTAAGTTTTTAATTTATAAGTCGATTAAAGAAAGGGTTAAATAGCGTATCTTCAGTTCGGCAATAAAGACCCAATTTAATTTTAAATTTGGTTTAATTCTAACTAAATTCCATTTTATTTTAATGTAATGTTTTACAAATAATGTTCAAAGTGACAGTCCATACTATTATTAAGTTTATACATGTTAGTCATTAAATATATACTGTATGATTAATATATTAAGATGTAGTGTTTCTGGGGGATCAGCTTATTACTGAATAAGAATAGAAAACCGACCTCCAGTTTATGTTCAGAATAATCTCTGTGCTAATGCCAGTTTATTTAGACAGTCAAAGATTATGGTTTATTTTGTTCAGTCCTTACTATTATTATTATTATTAGGTTTTCGCATGTGTGAGTTTAAATATATATTTTCCAATTAAAAGTACTAATTCTGGGAGAGCAGTTTATTACTTAACAACAATAGGAAATTGATTCCACACTTTATGCCCCCGAAGACTCTTATTTTAGTACTAATTTTCTCATGTGGTAAACGATAATGAAGACTTATTTTGCCCTTACTATAATAGGAATATTTTAGATGTGAGCATTTAAATAATTTTTATTTTATTTTCGTGGTCTGTTTTCACAGAGTCAGTCTTTTCAGCTTCTGGCTTCGTAAACATTTCTGAATCGTCTGCCATTTTAATAGCAAATGCAATGCAAGAAATATAACTCTGTTACGGTAAAAAGTTACAGACTATACGGAGACAAAATATACAAATACACTTAGTGTATTTTATCTATATATATATATAGAGAGAGAGAGAGATAATATATATATATATATATATATATATATATATATATATATATATATATATATATGTATGTGTATATATCGGATTAAAGGATGAAATCGCGTGACAGGAAAACATTTCCACTTTGTAATGTTTCCTTAAAATTATTCGTGATATATAAAAAATATATATTGTTTCCCCATATATATATATATATATATATATATATATATATATATATATATATATATATATATATATATATGATATGTTTAACGTTCTTTTTATAGATACAAGTATTTAAGCAAATGCTCTGTTTATAATAAACAGTATTAAATAATATTTACCGGCCTGAATGTCCGAGAAATTGTCGAACTC
>OZ038495.1:85306615-85521615 GCA_964036315.1 Acanthosepion esculentum
GTCCAAATGAAACAATGACGCACCACACTCTTCCTACTTTCATTTGGTTAGGTGATGCAATAAACTAAAGTTTTGATATTTTGTTATTCACGCGCAATGATCATAGTGCATATTCGAGTCTACTCTGAAAATATGATTCCGAAATTTATTGTTTAATTAAATCTAGCCTTATCCACATTGTTGTATACACACACACACACACACACACACACACACACACACACACACACACATATATATATATATATATATATATATATATATATATATATTCATACAAATATTGTTAAATATATCAGACAACGGATGTCTATTATGTTTTAGCATGAGCCTTTCCACGGAAAGAGGGATTTCGACGCAAATACACAATTATATATATATATATATATATATATATATATATATATAATTGTGTATTTGGGTCGAAATCCCTCTTTTATACAAAAATTTGGTGCTACACTCTAGATTTCGAGAAACGTCTAAAAATTAAAGCTTGTGTGCCTTTCTTAAAACTGAATTACTAGCTTACTTCGAGAAAGACTTTCTTTAGCTGATGGGTTTTATCATGTATTTAATAACAATAATAATGATTATAACGATTATGTTATTACTTAATAATAATAAAAACAACGAAATTAATCTATTACTACCTAAAGTTCCCATAAAACTTTTGCTGTTTTTGCCTAATCCCTTTTACTGGCTAATGGAAATCTTATGGAAATCTGACCAATTTTGAATTTTAAGTCTTCTTCTATTTAAAACAAAAAAAGACGCCATGCATTTGTGTGTTAAATAATTTCAGTATCGTGAAATAGAATTTGATCAAATGAAAGAAGTTATAAAATTTTCTTACTAATTATTAAATCCAAAGTATAGCCCGCAATTTTAGTATATATATATATATGTATATATATATATATATATATATATATATATATATATATATATATATATATATGTATGTATGTATGTATTAAATTGTGCCGTACATATATCATATCATAAAGAAGTAATTATGCAAATTAATTAGCAATGTTAATGTGATTAATGGCGAAATCACTTCGCTAACAAGACTTAATGTGACATTAACTTACTATTAATTCCTTGAATAACGCGATCCTTATATTTGAATTGTTATAAGATTTACCTGTAAATGGAAATATTACACCCTGAAGATGACAATTTGTAACTGTCGAAAGTACTCGGCCCAGGATCATCAATACCATCTTACAGCAATTGAAATATAAGGATCGCGTTATAAAAGAGCACCATGACGCAATTCACTCCGCCAAAAATTTGGAAACAGCATGCTGTACTGCTTGGTATTCGCACCGGAAGCTGCAAAACGAACATTTCAGAGTGTTTGGGTGACAGTGCAGAAGATTCGGAAAGAGTTGGATGGATCTAATGGTGATTACGAAGGTACGGTAGCTCGGAAAACTCACTGATAAGAAAAAAAACTCCCGAATTTGTTGGAAGCCTACATCAAATTCCTTGAGGAGGTTGTGCTGTTCTGGGTCAAGAGGGCAGCTACTGGAAAATCCTATGTCTAGCAACAGGACTCTTCACCATGCCACACACGCAAGAGAACCCAGTCATGGCTGTCAAACAGTTTCTGAGAGCACATCCGCCATTACATCTGGCCAACTAACTCCCCTGACTGTACCCTCTTGATTATTATGAGTAAGAAACCAACAAAACTCCTTGTAACACCAAGGATGAACTGAAGACAAGGATTGGGGCAGCATTCACCAACTTAAACAAGGAGAGCGTACAGAAGCGTTGCAGAAGATTCCGAAGTCGACTGGAGGCCATGGTTGAAGCCAATGGCAATTTTATTGAATAAATTTACTCTTTTGTATTTCAAGATATTTTTGTGTAATTTTGGTAAATATATCTGTTAAAATAAGATGTCAGTGTTATTTTCATTTTTGCGTAATTTAGACGACAATTTAAACATCGCACCTTGTACATATAATATCCCTATTCTTCCAGTAACACTTACATTATTTGAGCGAGAGACCAATTTCTACAACCATATCACGCCTTACATCTGGTCACGTAACTCCCCAGACTGCAATCCCAATTGATTGTTATGTGTGGGGCATATTTGAGCGAGAGGTCTACAAAACTGCTTGTAACACCAAAGATGAACTGAAGGCAAGGATTATGGCAGCATTCATCAACTTAAACAAGGAGACCGTCCAGAAGAGATGCAGGAGATTCCAAAGTCGTCTGGAGGCCGTGGCTGAAGCCAATGGCGATTTTATTGAATAAATTTACTCTTTTAGTATTTCAAGATAGTTTTGTGTAATTTTGGTAAATATATCTATGAAAATGAGATGTCAATGTTATTTTCATTTTTGCGTCATTTATATGACAATTTATCCATCGCACCCTGTATATATTATTGCTACATCTAAAGTCTCTAAAAAATTAGCATACATGATGAAAAAAAATTCCCGAACGTAATAAAAACAAAGTTTTATTGTTAAAATCTCTGCCTTATTATTAAGAAGAAAAGAAAAATCAAAGAATGTTTTATGCCCAAATTATTTTTTTTCAATCCTTTTTAGAACTTTAGAAATTTTGGTTAAAAAGCTTGTTTTTCTGGCGTCAACGGGTGACCATAAATCCGTACGGAAAATTTGAGCAGATTTTTACAACAATCACATTGCACATTGATTCTTGCTAAAATCAGGTAATTGTCAGATTTTACGTTTCAGGACTTATTCACAAATGAATGTGGGCACCTCGTGGCGGTGTAATGGTTAGCAAGCTTGACTCACTAGGACAATTACGACTGAGTAGTGAGTCTGATCTTCACTCGATACCCCCTTCCTTGTGTCATGTCTAAGCTGCGCTTGGAAAATCACTGATCAAAAATGAATGACATTATTTTTCAAACGTTTCTTTTTTTTTTTTTTTTAGAAAGTCTTGATGAAAATATATATTTTTTTACATCTGTTACTTATTTAATTTTATGAAATTTCGAGAAATTAAATATTTGTAAAGCTTAGTGATTATATTAGTTATAAGCACAAGTACTTGGAGAATCGATTTTTTGGATCAAACAGGACCAACAGTTATTGAAAATCTGTTTTGAATTATAAAATAAAAATGCAATGATTTTATAGATTTTACTGAAAATCAGATGAAAAAAAATCATCCCAATCAATTTAAATTCGGTTTGAAATACAGCAAAATGTAAACGTTTATTGGAAATATTAAATTTAATATATTAACTTCTGATTAAAACTAAAATATATGCTTCAATAAAGATTTTTCATTTTTTTTTAAATGCTATTTAAACGTTAGGTATCATATTTTGAAAGTACATATATACAGGGGTTGGACAGAATAATTGAAACACTTGTTAAATTCAAAGAAAATTTATTTAATATGGTGTTGGTCCTCCTTTAGCCTCACATACAGCTTTAATACGTCTAGGAATGGGATCATACAGCTTCCTGACTTCATCCAATGAATTTTCACCCATTCTTCCATTAACACCTGCTCCAGCTCTTTAAGACACGAAGATAGCGGCTCCGAACTTGTCACTCCAAAATCCACCACAAATGTTCAATAATATTGATATCTGGTGATTGGAGAAGCCACTCCATGTGTTCTAGCTCGCTTTCATGCTCTTCATACCAATTCTCAACCACTCGAGCGGTTTGTATTGGAGCATTATCGTCTTGGAAGATACAGTCGTCATCAGGGAATAAAGTCTGGGCCATTCGATGAACATGATCTCCCAAAATGTTCAGGTAATCTTTGCTGTTGATTCTACCATGCAGGGCAACTATTGAGACATTTCTATGATATAGTGGCCCAAACTATCACTGATCCACCTCCATGCTTCACTGTTGGAAGAAGGCAGTCAGGGTTGTAAGCTTCTTTGGGCTGCCTCTACACATAAGAAGTTGAGAAAAGAGAAAAACTGAAATATGACTTGCTTCCATTGGTCTGCAGACCAGGCATTGTGATCTCTTCACCACTTCAACCTCTTCTGAATCTTACGAGCGGCTCTTCCATGATATCTAGCCTTATGGAGCTCACGACGAACAATTTTCGTAGAAACTGGACTATTCAGATGATTATTCAACTCAGCAGTCACTTTGACCGCAGTAGTCCAATGATTTTTTTTGCCACATTGCATTTCAATGCACGTCGGTCCCTGTCAGTAAGTTTGCAAGTCCGGCCCGAATTGCTACGGTTGCTTAATGTTTTGCCCTGTTTCTCGAATTGCGTCATAGTTCTTGATATCGTAGCTCTTGAAAAACCAAATATTTCAGCAACCTCATTGATCGAGGCTCCTGTCATGCGAGCTCCAATAATTTGCCATTTTTCGAACTCGGAGAGGTCACGCATTTAGCTTAAATTTTACTAAAAATAAATAAGACAAAGACAGCAAATTAGATAAATAAATGTATTCACCTGCAATTACGAAGTTTTAGTTAAAGTTCTTAATATAATAAGTCTTTGAAACATAAGAGTGGATTTTGCACGTGTTCCAATTATTTTGTCCAACCCCTGTATATATATATATATATATATATATATATATATATATATATATATATATATATATATACACTTTATTATAGGATATTATATTTGAACTTATGTAACCACTACATCAATTCATCCATGTTTCGATGCCCATCATTGATGTAGCGGTTACATATGTTCGATTGTAATAATAAAGAATTATCGCTCTACTATTGTATCGAGCCCTATTTTTAAATTAATATATGAACGTTTGTATTTATATTCAAAATTCGTTATCATTTCATTATATATATATATATATATATATATATATATATATATATATATATATATATATATATATATATATATATATATATATATATATAGCATGACTCTTCGGCAGAATTGAGTCACTGTCAGTCACTGTGTGTTTATCTAAATCTAAAAATAAACACGCTAAAATTCACCTGCACCCCTGCCGTGAGCCGACGGCTTAGTGGTAGAAGTTCCGACTGATGCAAATTCAGTCGGGTTTCGATCCTAGCTAGAGGCAACCGGACGTCTAGCCACACTGATGAGCTGCGAAACAGTCTGTTTGTGAATGACAAATATATATATATAGTCGAGAAGCTTAGAATGACATCAATCAGCTAAGTGACAAATTTTTTTTTTTTTTTTTATTTATTTTTTATTTTTTTTTTTTTTTTTTATATATATATATATATATATATATATATATATATATATATATATATATATATATATATATATATATATATATATATATATATATATATATATATATATATATATATATATATATATATAGGCTTAAGCTTCAAGAATTAATTTACACGCATTATATTGCATTCAACCGACAAGATTTTTTTTTATGAGGTCGTTTGTTTTGGTAGGTATTTTTCCAATTTTCGAATAATTTATTGCACATCTAGAATCAAATCATGAAGAAACTATCCAAAATGTTTGTTTTTATTCGGTTTTATTCAAGTTCTTCTGCCATTATCATGAACTAAGTGTTGTCACTATCATAGAAAAGATTGTTTAGCTGCATCTTGGAATTTTGGGGAACGTTACATTTCAAATTTAATTAGATGGTAGATGATTCAAGTCAGTTATCTTTCATAATCAAAATAGTTTCAACAAAATATTGATAAATATTTCAGTGCGTATTTATATTTACGTGATGAAAATAAAATACTGTGTGATTTCCAAGGTGTAATATCTGCTTTTAGAAGTGCTTACAATACTTCTTTTGTGGATGTTAGATTTTATTATGCAACTCGACCGTAGTTCATCATATTGTAAATAAATGTATGTAATAATATAGTTATGGATATTTTATTTCAAATTCCGACCGAGTATGTTTCGTTCACTTGACACAAATACCCTTGGAAAGGGAATGAATCCGTCTTCCTCCAACTATGGGTTAAACGCAGAGCAGACTGAGCTCTTTCGCCATGGCTGGGCTATCAATCTAGAAGAAGGAAATTCAAAACTATCCTGAAGAGGGTTGAGCTCTGTCAAGCTCTATTGCCCTAGACACACCCAAGACTGTAGAACATATACTGCCCCTACGACTACGATGTATTATTGAACTTGTGATTGTTATACATATATATATATATATATATATAGATAGATAGATAGATAGATAGATAGATAGAGAGAGAGAGAGAGAGAGAGAAAGACATGTCCCATTAAATAATTTAGACAAGCTTTGTCTACTTATTTTTAATAGGATCCTCTCGTAATTACGGACAAGTTTCTTAGTATCCTTATTAAAGGAAGAATGTCTACATGTTAATATTTTTAAATTATACAGTACATAACCTTAGCGTTTTTCATTCCACATATAAAAAAATAATTTTCAAATGAACACAACAATTTTGTCTTAAAAATATAAGGAATACAATTTAGAAAAATACAAGACACTGATGACGACATATTGCTAATGTCGAAAGTACTCGGAATAAAATGAATATGCATCATGATAACTTTCTTTCTTCCTTTAATAAGGATACTATACTGTTCTCTTACCCCCATTAATTTGATTTCACGAAATTTCGAAAAATTAAATTTTGTCCCGCTTAATGTTTATATTAGTTAAAAGCAGAACTCCTTTATTTAAATCATCAATTTCTTTTTGTAAATCTGGACCACCAATGACCTAAAATCTGCTCTGAAGCGTAAAATAAAAAATGCAATAAAACTAAGACATTATTTGATTAGAAAGGCTTTTAATTATTTTTATCAATAATATATGGACACTATTGTCTTTTTTTCGATGAATAAAGAATTTTTACAAGAATTCTTTTCATTTTTTAAATTTTAATTAGAATAATTTATTAAGTTTTAAATCTTTTAAATTTCTCTATTACTTTGTTCCCGTTATATGATATTGTTATTAGTAAAAACTATATTTACTAATCGTAAGTAGAAAAGCTTAGTACAATTCATCGACCACCAATATCTTAAAGGGAATTTTGAATATTTTTGTGTGTATAGACGTACCGATTTTTGTAAATACGGACGTCCATACACGACATTATCAGAAAATAAGAGCGGTAATTATAGTAAATTTAAAGCCAAAATACCTAAAATTCAATAAAACATTAGATTACGGGAAATATTTTCCTAAATGTTTAAGATTACTGGGTAGGTAAAAATTATATAAAAAAGACGCTCACGTTATATTCCTCAAGTAGAACAAAATTAGATAAACTTCTGTCTGTTAGTCAATCTGTCAACGCCTTAAATAAACAGCTACCACCGTTTTAAAAAATGCATTTCTGCGATATTTTAAAGTCAAAGTAATATTTGTTTCAATCAGATTAATTAGACTTTAAACCAGCTAATATTCCTCAAATAAAGTTTCAGAAAATTACATTTTATTTTTGAAATATTTTTTAATAAAGAGAACTACACTGTGATGAAAGACGGCTAAAAGTGTCGTTAAAATCAGCAGATTTAGTAATTTCAAAAAGAAAACTCCTTCCAGTCAATTTTAATCTGGTTTGAAATACAGCAAAGTATTTTACTTAACGGAAATATTAAATTTAATCTCTTATCTTGAAATTAAAACTAAAATAAAAGGTTCAAGAAAAACTTTTCAATTTTAAAGAATTATTTGAAAACTTAGGTGTCACGAATCAATGGAGTTACCTATAATAAAATGTAAAATAATTTTAAAAAAGTAGATTTAGCTGATTTTTCCATAAAGGAACCAACAATTAAGCCAAACATCTGGCCCATCCAATGTAACTCTACATTTATCACTAAAGAGTATAGATTACAGAATGTCTAGGGGATCATATTAATATGCAAAATAATAAAATAATAATTGATTTAGTTATATGAGGTATTGTGTGAATCAAATATGTTTCTTTTGAATTTATTTATAAAAATGTATGCTATACCCAGTTTGCATATTACTCCCAGGCACTCCTTTAATAAGTTATTATCAATATTCATTTTTTACTAATGTCCACCCAGTACAAAGCCAAAGAGCCACTCAAAGTAGAGTGTTACTAAGTGTTATGGGAACTTACCCATAATAGTAATGGACTATCCCGTACATCATAAATACTGCGCCTCAAGAGGAAGCAGTAGTGCGAGTTCAGTCCTTTTTGGACGTCTCACCTAGTCGGTCGAACTCTCTGCCTCTGGGCAGAGGGGAACTCTCTGCCTCTGGGCAGGGAGGAACCCGTACGAGGCTCCGCCGAAGGGCAGAGCCTCGTTCGGGGAGGTTGACCAACCCGATCCCGTTTATACGGGTTCTACGGGCAATTTTTGCCCGAGCCTACCGACTCGGAAAGCCCACATTAAACCGGCCTTGTGCCACATTTGACACACGTGGGCGTGTTAATGAACATCATGTGAGTCAGTCCTTTTTTGGACGACTCGGCTAGCCGGTCGAACTCTCTGCCTCTAGGCAGAGGGGAACTCTCTGTCTCTGGGCAGGGAGGAACCCGAACGAGGCTCCGCCGAAGCGCAGAGCCTCGTTCGGGGAGGTTGGCCAACCCGATCCCGTTTATACGGGTTCTACGGGCATTTTTTGGCCGAGCCTACGGACTCGGTGAGCCCACATTAAACCGGCCTTGTGCCACATTCGACACACGTGGGCGTGTTGTTAAACATAGTGTGAGTCAGTCAGAGACAGAGTCGCGTCAGACGATTACTGTAAGACATTGGAATAGTGATACTGGTCGAGACAACATAGTTCTCTCTAACCTAACCTGATTGTTATTACTAACACTTCTACTTCTTTGTACATATTCTGTTTGTAATATCTGTTATTATATACCTGTGTTCGAATTATTCTTCATTGATTCTACCTTGGACCATCACTGTGGTACAAGGAACCTGGACCATAACACTAAGTAAGGTGTGTGGTATGTTCGCAAAAGTTTATCGTGAAGATATAGAGGGTAACGACTGATCCTAGAGTTAAAAAAGGTTAAGATTGTAGTGTTCGGGAAAGCATCCACGCGGGACTCGTTTCCACAATGTAGCAGTTCATAGGAAGAAACTGTTTATTCCTACCAAGAGGAATTCGAAGAGAATAACGGCGATTCGACCCGAGATTTACCTTAACCCCCCACAGAGTCAGGTTGTGATACAAGGTCGGTTTTTAATGTGGGAAGCCGAGAGTTTCCACTCGGGCCGCTCGTCTAAGTTCGTCTTAGCATGTCTAAGCTGGTTAGAGCTTGTCTAAGCTCGTCATAGCTTGGTCATACCACCGTTACGGAACAGATGATACGCAACGGTGGTGGAGGAGAAAAGGCCTCCGACATGGAACAGATACTACATCTGCAGTATCCATCCCGACGGGGAAAACCCCTTCTTCTCCTCTCCTACAAATCCCTTCGCAAGAATCCGGAAGCCCCAACAACGATTCGACCCTGTGGAAGGAAGATGGTGGGTTTTCAGCTGTTAATGCCTGTAGAGGATGAGCTGAAGAATGGAACACGCCCGAACAATTTCCATAGAAATAGCGATAGTGTAGCGTCGGGGTGGCGGCGTTGTAAGCGACTGAAGGGAGGAAAATAAGTCATCCCACACAAGGCAGCGAAAACGATTTTGAACAAAGTTGGAAAGTGAGGTTCGGGCAATTCCAATCGAGATTTAGCAACAATACGCCATTTTGGGTCAGATCTGCCTCTTGTAACATTTCATGACACCAGGCCGATAACATCAAGAAGTTAACCTTTGGAAAGTGCCTGAAAACCAAATCACGGGTTGAGCCAAGCCTTATGAGTGAAATTGGGTAAACAGAACTATTTGGGACACGTCGATGGTTGAGAAAGCACGAAGTCACAAGTCATCGTGACCGAGGGTTTCAGTGTACTGGCCTTGTTCAGGCTGTTGATCACGCCAGATAATGCGCTCTAACCCACAAACTGCAACTAATGTCTGCTCAGCATAAATGCAGTATAAACTACAGGTGGGCCCTGTGGGTGTTGAACAAACACAAATATGCCAGAACAGGCGTCAGAAATAGGGATGCGATAGTCGCCGCAGCAAGCAGGCATACTTGGATACAAAGGCCAGCTATTACTATTTATTATTGAACTGTTGTCAGAAATTCAAATTAAATTTGACCATTAACGTATAGTTTGTTGTTCATATAAATTTTGTTTTCTTTGTGTAATAGAAAATTAAAAAAATATTTTTTGGGAAGGAGTGAAAAGGTGGGCTTAAATACCGTCAAATAATTTTACCATTTTCGCATTTATTATTAAGTAAAGAAAAATTTGCTGAACTGCTATGTAATATCAATCCTCCTATTTGGTAGAGAATACTGGAAAATCTCCTCACAGATGAAGAGAAAACTTGAGGCAACAGAGATGTGGTTCTACAGAAGGATGCTGAGAATACAAAGAAAAGAGTGCTTAACTGCTATGTAATATCAATCCTCCTATATGGCAGTGAATGCTGGACAATCTCCTCACAGATGAAGAAGAGACTTGAGGCTACAGAGATGTGGTTCTATAGAAGGATGCTGAGAATACAAAGAAAAGAGTGCTTAACTGATATGTAATATCAATCCTCCTATATGGCAGTGAATGCTGGACAATCTCCGCACAGATGAAGAGGAGACTTGAGGCAACAGAGATGTGGTTCTGTAGAAGGATGCTGAGAATACAAAGAAAAGAGTGCTTAACTACTATGTAATATCAATCCTCCTATATGGCAGTGAATGCTGGACAATCTCCGCACAGATGAAGAGGAGACTTGAGGCTACAGAGATGTGGTTCTATAGAAGGATGATTAGAATACAAAGAAAAGAGTGCTTAACTGCTATGTAATATCAATCCTCCTATATGGCAGTGAATGCTGGACAATCTCCTCACAGATGAAGAGGAGACTTGAGGCCACAGAGATATGGTTCTACAGAAGGATGCTGAGAATACCAAGAAAAGAGTGCTTAACTGCTATGTAATATCAATCCTCCTATATGGCAGTGAATGCTGGACAATCTCCTCACAGATGAAGAGGAGACTTGAGGCTACAGAGATGTGGTTCTACAGAAGGATGCTGAGAATACCAAGAAAAGAGTGCTTAACTGCTATGTAATATCAATCCTCCTATATGGCAGTGAATGCTGGACAATCTCCTCACAGATGAAGAGGAGACTTGAGGCCACAGAGATATGGTTCTACAGAAGGATGCTGAGAATACCAAGAAAAGAGTGCTTAACTGCTATGTAATATCAATCCTCCTATATGGCAGTGAATGCTGGACAATCTCCTCACAGATGAAGAGGAGACTTGAGGCCACAGAGATATGGTTCTACAGAAGGATGCTGAGAATACCAAGAAAAGAGTGCTTAACTGCTATGTAATATCAATCCTCCTATATGGCAGTGAATGCTGGACAATCTCCTCACAGATGAAGAGGAGACTTGAGGCCACAGAGATATGGTTCTACGGAAGGATGCTGAGAATACCAAGAAAAGAGTGCTTAACTGCTATGTAATATCAATCCTCCTATATGGCATGAATGCTGGACAATCTCCTCACAGATGAAGAGGAGACTTGAGGCCACAGAGATATGGTTCTACGGAAGGATGCTGAGAATACCAAGAAAAGAGTGCTTAACTGCTATGTAATATCAATCCTCCTATATGGCAGTGAATGCTGGACAATCTCCTCACAGATGAAGAGGAGACTTGAGGCCACAGAGATATGGTTCTACAGAAGGATGCTGAGAATACCAAGAAAAGAGTGCTTAACTGCTATGTAATATCAATCCTCCTATATGGCAGTGAATGCTGGACAATCTCCTCACAGATGAAGAGGAGACTTGAGGCCACAGAGATATGGTTCTACAGAAGGATGCTGAGAATACCAAGAAAAGAGTGCTTAACTGCTATGTAATATCAATCCTCTTATAAGGCATGAATGCTGGACAATCTCCTCACAGATGAAGAGGAGACTTGAGGCCACAGAGATATGGTTCTACGGAAGGATGCTGAGAATACCAAGAAAAGAGTGCTTAACTGCTATGTAATATCAATCCTCCTATATGGCAGTGAATGCTGGACAATCTCCTCACAAATGAAGAGGAGACTTGAGGCCACAGAGATGTGGTTCTATAGAAGGATGCTGAGAATACAAAGAAAAGAGTGCTTAACTGCTATGTAATATCAATCCTCCTATATTGCAGTGAATACTGGACAATCTCCTCACAGATGAAGAGGAGACTTGAGGCTACAGAGATGTGGTTCTATAGAAGGATGCTGAGAATACAAAGAAAAGAGTGCTTAACTGCTATGTAATATCAATCTTCCTGTATGGCAGTGAATGCTGGACAATCTCCTCACAGATGAAGAGGAGACTTGAGGCACCAGAGATTTGGTTCTACAGAAGGTTGCTGAGAATACAAAGAAAAGAGTGCTTAACTGCTATGTAATATCAATCCTCCTATATGGCAGTGAATGCTGAACAATCTCCTCACAGATGAAGAGGAGACTTGGGGTTACAGAGATGTGGTCGCCAACATCCAGAAGGGACACGGCACATAGAAGAAGACATTTCATTTGTTTATAAGAGACATAAGATGCGTCGTCTCACCGGATTTATTTAATTTCGTTATAAACGAACAAAAGCGCTAAACTGTAATGAAATGTCACTGCTATACGGCAGTGACTGCTGGACAATTTCCTCACAGATGTAGGGGTGACATCACGCAGCAGAGATGTGGTTCTACAGAAAGATGATGAGCATACCATGGATGAAGGAAAGACTTGAAGATTCAGAAATGTCGCTCTACAGAACGATGCCGAGGATTCCATGGGCCGAACATGTGAGCAACCCTTAGGCTATAGAATAATGGAAACGAAAAGAAAGCTTATACCAAAAAGAGAAAATTTTCTGGGGCAAATAATGAGGAAGGCGGGCTTGGAAAATTTGATACTCATAGGACTTTTAAGAAAAATGAGAGTAAAAACGAGATTAGTACTTAGAATCAGAAAGAGACAGTTGACATTTCTGGGAGACATAATGCTGTATAGGGATTAGCTATTGTGTGTCACCTTGTAGAATTCCTGCTTTAATTTCAAACGAATCTGTCTTGCTATCCGGCGATACAGTGGTGGCAGTGGTGCTTTTGTACATAGTTCTAATTGCTTCAACAATTCTGGAGGTTATACCATAGTGATGGAGGATTTTGAACATGAGATCTCTGCTGATGGAATCAAACGCCTTGTGACTTCTTGGGTTTTTTCATCTCTTCCAGTAGGCGGCGAATGGAGAGGATTTGAGCAGTTGCCGACCTGGCTCTTCTAAATCCATTTTGGTTCGTGCGGAGGAGTGGATCGATGTTAGGGACAATCCTATTTAGCAAAAGCTTTTTGTAAACTTTTGCTGCAATTGGCATGAGAGTGGTACCCCTATAGTTTGCCGCGCTTGTTAGATCTTTCTTTTTGGAACAGGGACTATTCCGCCCTTCAGCCAAGCTGAAGATGGCGAATGAGGAATGAATGTGTGGTTGCAAAACTCAAGTAGGAGGTCATGAAATATTGGATCTTTTCACAATAATGTTGGTATGTTGTCAAGACCTGGAGATTTGTTGTTGGCAAAACAAGCGAGCGTGAATGGGTTGGTGTTGATGCTCATTGTATTGCATATTCGATATATTGGGGGGTGCAAGACCAAGCAGCGTGGAAAGGGATCGTTAATGGAGTTCCGACCAACCACAGGGAGGTCGAAGGATGAAAAGTACCTCAAGCGCAGACATCATGACTCGGGACTCAGGGTTGGACATTGGGGATCTGGAGACGGCAATGCAGAGTCAAGCAGTGCGGAAGGGGATTGTTAATGGGGTCCCAACCAACAACCAGGGAGGTTGAAGGATGATGATGGTCGGCTTGTAATCATCTTTTACTAACCTAAAGAGTTTGGTCAAAATTTGTACTTATTTGTATGCATAACTCGCCATATTTCTTGTACAATAGATGCGCATCGGTGAGGCTACGTTCCTTGAAAGACTATTGAGACAAACTCCCCCATAACCTCAACTGCTACTCGTATATACGATCTATTGCTAAAGATTCAGGAAAAGTATTCGGTTCACTGTATTACTCTAGTATGTACATGACTCGTCCTGCTATCCTCTATATTCACAAGAGCCTGATCAGGCCGAAAATGGGGTACTGCTGTCATATTTGGGCAGGAGCTATCCAGACCTCACTTTCTAGTCCAAAAGCGTCTCTTGCAGGTGACGAATTGCTTTCCACCCTCCAAACTTTCTTTCTCTCAGGCGAGATGTAGCAAGCTTTTCACTGCTCTATCGCCCCTTCTATGGAAATTGCTCGGACGAACTGCATTACTTGTTTCTGTCAGTTCTAAACTTTACGGCTGGGACCGGCCATGCCACTCACATTGTAGCAAACCACCCCAAATTCCCTCCGTCTTCTATTGGTGAGAAGTTCCACTCGAGCAGCTTCTTCTCACGGACCACTACTCCGTGGAATCGACTTCCAAGAGGATGTTTCCCCGATCGCTACAATCTTAACCGTGAACTTCCCCTCCTCTTCCCCTCTAGGTCTAGCGTCAACCGTAATCTTTCCTTCCTAACCGTATAAACAGCCTCTTAGTGTATCCTTCTGTCCCGGGGCATTGATTTTTTTAAAGCTAGTCATCAGGCAAAAAAAAATTGTCTAATTTAGCAGTCGTGTAAGAGGAGGGGTAAAGATGAGACATTTTGAACCAATGACAGAGGAAGAAAAGAGAGAGGGGAAGAAAGAGGGAGAGAGAAAAAAATGAAAGCGTTCGGCGGGGGAATTTAGACAAAGCATAACGGTATAGAATATTTTCTAGTGATCGTTTCTAATTCCGTTTGGTCGGATGGTCGGGTAACGTGGACGACGTTTTAGCGCCGGGGACGAGACGGAGAAATTTTCTTATATTGTCTTTTTATTTTATTTTATTTTATTTTATTTTTTTGTTTATTCCGTACTTGATTTTATTTCTTTAAGTATATTTACTTTTGAATGCGTTAGCGTATTCAGTGTAACCCGGATATAAGATACCCTGATATAAGAGAAACCCGGATATAAGAGAGATTTTCACTGGTCCCAAATTAGAGCCATACTTACCTAAACAAAACAGACCAAACCCGGATATAAGATAAACCCGGATATAAGATACTTTTCTCCGGTCCCGACAACTCTCTTATATCCGGGTTACACTGTATTTTGCTTTATAATCAGCTTTGCTGGCTTAAACAGTTTGACAAAAATTTGAACTGAACGGTGAATTATTTGTACGTGTATTTTCACATATGTCTTGTACGTTGTCTTTTTCACCAAAAATTTAAAATATTGGTAATTCGGCAAAAAAGTGTTTTACTTAGCACCGGGTATTGCGATGGAGAGAGAAGAGATATTTATAATTAGTGATACCCAGTCAAGTATTAAGAGAGAAAAACTTCGTTAGAAATAAAGAAAAGAATACTGAACTGTTACGCGATATCTGTATGGCAGTGAACGATGGACAATTTCCTCAAAGATGAAGAAAAGACTTGAAGCATCAGAAATATGGTTTTACAGTGACTGCTGGACAATTTCCTCACAGATGTAGGGGTGACATCACGCAGCAGAGATGTGGTTCTACAGAAAGATGATGAGCATACCATGAATGAAGAAGAGACTTGAAGATTCAGAAATGTGGTTCTACAGAAGGATGCCGAGGATTCCATGGGCCGAACATGTGAGCAACGCTGAGGCTATAGAAAAATGGAAACGAAAAGCAAAGAAGAGAAAATTTTCTGGGACACATCATGAAGAAGGAGGGGTTGGAAAATTTTATCCTCACAGGAAAGAGGGACAGAAGAAAATAACGGATAACATACTTGAGAGAATGGATGGCGGAACAGGGTTTAGAGATAAAGAAAAGACAGAATTTATTTAGAGCTGCAAAGAAGAAGAAATTGTGGAGAGCCATGATCGCCTATATCCTGAGGGCACACGGCACATAAAGAAGATATCCGGTCTATTGAACATGAACAGAAGTTTCTTCCGTGTTCCCTGTTTAAGACTGGATTTCCGGTTCCTTGTAAAGTTTTTTCATTCTCTTTCACTCCCAGTAGCTCCCTTGGATCTTAGTTGCATTAGCGCCTTGCTTGGGGTGAATTGATTAAAAAAAAAGAACAAGGCGATGTCTGAGTCTCTGAATGATCTCCTCGTGCTCTTAGTGACGTTGTCAGACCATTTTTTTCTCTGTATATCTCTTTTTCTTTGTCGTGGAAAAATTGTTGTCTCTAAAGAAGTGTCCATTCTATTTCAATTTTCTTTTCTTCATTTATGATGCGGCCTACACAGGAAATGTCTAGGATGGTTCTGTAGCATCTCATTCCTATTGCTTGGAGTGTTTGCCGCCATTCTCCTGTTAATGTTTAAGATTAGGAGGTGTGCTCAAAGACTGAGAAGGTCAGTATTTGGAGAATTTGCCTTTATCATTCACACATAATACGCACTTTAAAAAAAAAATTAAATCGTTTTGCTGTCATTCCTGCAACAAAAAGACTGTGCAGTTCCAGTAAGATAATTCCTACCAATATGTTGCCCGTAAAATTACCAGCAATACATTTATCTTCAACCTATATATCCAGACATACGTTTGCCCTGAAAATATAAAATTATATACAAAATATCTCGTTGAACCCGTTGAAGCTATAAAATTGCGTACAAAATATTTAGATTTCGGCATTAAATCAGAGAAGTCTTGATAGGCCGCTAAACAAAACTAACCAACCACAATTTATCATTTACGTATAATACGCACTTTAAAAATGTTTAATTCGTTTTGCTGTCATTCCTGCAACAAAAAGACTGTGCAGTTCCAGCAGGATAATTCCTGCCCACATGTTGCCCGTACTATTCAGAATGCTCTGTAACTTTCATTGCAACGAGTCTAACTGCATTGCGTCAGCAAATATAAGCGGCGTGGGACAGATTATTGCAGGGTGGTATTTGTCATTTGTGCGGTCTTATGCATTCGACAGTACCCTTTCCTGCTAACACCCAAGGAGGATAGACAGTGTTGTATTAATACCCCCCCCCCGTTTTCCTTTTTCTTCTTTTGCTAAGGTGGTGACATGTAGGAAGGTTGTGGGAAGGTTATTGGTTCTTGTGTTATGCCCAAACCACTTCAACTTCCTCTTCTTGATGGGGGTTATAAAATCTTCCAACTGTCCTTTCTTTTAACGTTATTTGTGATGCGTCCTACGCAGTAGATTCTTGCTTCTGTAGATTCTTGCTTCTAATGCTTGGAGGATTTGCTGTCATTCTACTGGTAATGTCCAAGAGGACCATTTTTTTCTTTGTCTCGTTTCCTTTGCCTAAAGTGGTACCACTAGGATTGTAGTAGGAAGATTGTTGTCTCTAATGATGTGTCCATACCATTTCAATGTTCTTTTCTTCACTGTAGTTATGAGGTCATCGAATGGGATTGTTTCTTGTTTGATGTCTCACATTGTATCATCTATGACGCAGAAGATACAAATGATTGTTCTGCGGCATCTCGTTCCTAATGCTTGGAGTGTTTGCTGCCATTCTACTGTTAATGTCCAACATTAGGAGGCGTGCAGAAAGAATGAGAAATACCAATGCACACAACAGGTCAGCATTTAAAGAATTTGCCTTTATCAGTTACGAAGTGGTAGCACCTGTTAGGGGTCCTAGCTATGGGAAAAATCTGATTTAAATCCAGTCGAGAATGTGTGGTCAATCTGCATGGAAAGACTTTGTGGAATGGACATACGAAGTGCTAACATGTGCACTGGGTCAAGATTCATTGGAAAAATACAGTAAAAGTAAATGACAAGGGAATTATGTGTTTTGTTTCAATTAATTTGCACTAGGGTGTAATTCCTGCCCGTATGTTGCCCGTACTATTCAGAATTCTCTGTGACTTTCATTGCAGCAAGTCTGTGTGGAACAGTTTATCGTCTGGCTCTATGTGAATGGTCTAGTTCTGTTAGTGACGTTTTCAGATAACACTTTTCTCTGTCTGTATCGTTTCAGGTGGTGTACATATAGGGAAGCAGTGAGAAAATTGTTGGCTCTAATGAAGCGTCAGTTACTATTTCAATTGTCTTTTCTTCATTGTGGTTATGAGGTCATCGAACGGGATTGTTTTTTGTTTGATGGTGTCTCCTATTGCGTCATCTATGATGCGGCCTATGCAGCAGATACCAAGGATGGTGTTGTAGCATCTCATTTCTAATGCTTGGATTCTTCGATGTAATTCAGCTGTTAATGTCCAATAATCACGTACATACAGAAAGATTGAGTATGCCAGTGCATGCAAGAGTCCGGTCTTTGATTTCAGATAGATATTCTTGTCTTTTCAGATGCAGTAACATTAGCGTTCATACAACCCTGGACCATAGCGTTTTTAGCACAATGCTTAACTCTTGAAGCCAAATATTTCTTGTATATCTCGCTAAGATTGGTTGATTGATTCGTTTTTTTACGGCTTATCAACCTTTTGCGGGTTATTTAAAACCAGAATATTTTTAGGTTATCAGAATTTCCTTTGAGATAATAATGATTTTTACTGACACCAGTCCTACTAATTAGCCCATAGCTAGGGGAGAAGAGGTGTATTCATACTTTTCATCGCGTAAGTGAATATAACGAGTTAGACTGGAATTAGAACTCTGCTCCCCGATTTCTAATTCTGAGCCGCACTAACTGCACAATGGGTATTCCTAAACAGAATCTCATCTAGGGAAACCATTTGTGGAAAACATCTATGAAGTGAAAACTATGTCTTTAAAACAACTATTGAAATTTCGTGCGAGATTTACGTTCAAATTTACTAAAATCATTCCTAAGAAAAACATTTTGATTATATAATGTTTCACTTTTTTCTAAATGCTGTATCTCTTCAGGGCGTAGGCGATCATGGCTCTCCACAGATTCCTTTTCTTTATTATCTGTGAATTATCATGACTTCTTAGGAAAGATTTTATTTCCCGTTCCCTTCTGCACATAGTTCAATTCAGAGTAGCCCTTCTCTGAGGTTACTTGCCATCCAAACTGGGGGAAGAGAGATAGATTCGTGCCTTTCCCAAGGGCATTAGCGTGAAAGAGAATCTAACAGACTCGGGACTCAAGTCACTTGTGAAATTGAATTTATTTACAGAAGTCATATTTTCTTAAAAGACGTGAAGTTAATTACGTCTTTATGGACAAGCGAATTAAAATTAACAAAATCAAAAGTTTTTAAAATAAAAATCAAAGTTTGCGTCCTAAATTAACGTCTTTTTAGGGAAAATTAATGGCATTTAATAAAAATATGATTTCTGTAAATAAATTCAATGTTACAATCAAATCTTCGGACTAGTGGATGCAATCTCTGAAATACTGCGATAAGACAAATGAAGATTTAATATTTTGTTTTGTTTACAGTAAGGTTCACTCTGTACAAAGCCCGGGGACACTCGTAGTAGAGGGTTACGTTGAGGTAGTTTATACGAGGGGTAGATAACGGTTAACCCTAGTTAATGTAGTTCGTCCGAGCACTTTCTGTGGAAGTAGCAGTAGAACAGCGAGAGGCTTGTCACATACCGCCTGTGAGAGAGATGTTGGAGGGTGGAAACTAATTCGTCATTCAAAAGGGTTCGGAGACGCTTTTGAACTATATCAAGGCTGGAGTGTGAGGTTTGGGCAGCTCCCGCCCAAATATGACAACAGTATTCCATTTTTTGATCTTGTAAAGACTTGGTTTATTTTGTTTTGTTTTACGGCATATCAACCTCAATGGATTATTTAATTCCGACAAAATTTTTATTAGTGGTAATATTTTATTCAAACATGTATTGCTAGTAATATTTTTTCTTCAAAAAATCTATTTTTCTGATAATATTTTTTAAAAAAACTATTGCTGGTAAAAACCTTTTGCCTAAAATATATTGTTGATAATAGTGTATTGCTGGTAATTTTTTACAAAGTATTTCTGGTATTAAAAACAATTTTTACACTTTCATAGTGTTTTGACCCCAGTTTGGGTGTTAACTATTTACCCATAGTTGGGACCCTAACAGGTGCTACCACCTCGGGTCAGGGTGGACCTGGGAACAATAGCAATTAAGAGGTGGTTCCACGCTCCTCGAAACCACCTGATCATAGGCCTTGCTGTTGGATGTAGTTTATCGTCATACCCAGGACGGGCTCTTGTAGAGGAGCGCTCAAATATTTACTGGAGCGGCACAGGGAGCCGACCATTTTACCTGCATCCTTAGCCATAGATTGTATGTACGAGTTCCCTTTGAGGTTCGGGTGTGAGTTTGAGGCCCAGCAGTCTTTCAAGGCACGGTGCTCCCCCCGAGATTACCTACGTTTATATTGATTGATGGTAAATCGGGATCAGATCGGCGATGGTGGAATATAACTATCTTGGTCTTAGAAGCATTGAATGTAATCAGCCAGTTTTTACCCTATTGGGTAGTTTGCGTGAGGTCGGAAGAGTGATTAGTCGCCAACCTCAGACCATTGAGAGTTTTATCAGTGCGCTGGTACATAGTCGTATATAGTATCATCGGCATAGATATTTACAAATGATCTGAGTATATTCTTAGGCAGATCATTTATGTAGATCAAAAAGATAATTGACCCCTGGGAGATGCCTGTGTGCAGGACTAGCCATTGATTACTATCTTCAGGGACCTCTATCTGTGAGGAAGGATTTTATGACCGAGAAAAACCTTCCGGTGATTCCATAACAGGAAAGCTTGTATAGTAAGCCTTTGTGCCACACCTTGTCGAAGGCGAGGAGATATCTAGAGGTATGGTCCTCGAGGTGTATTTTTCGTCAAGGGATCCGCTAATAGTGTGAGTGATGGTAGTTAGGACGTCGGCGGTGAATCGGGCCGACCGAACTCCATACTGCTCGACGCTGAAGAGTTTGTTCTTTTCTAGGTGTTCGACGACCTTATTGATTATGGCCTCAAAAAGCTTGCTGATGATACTCAGACTGATGGGTCTGTAACGGGAGGGGTAAATTCGCACGCCCGTGTTCTTGAGGCATACACCTGACACTTTTCACAGATTTGGGAATGATTTTTTCCTCAAGCAACGGTTGAATAATTTTGCTAGGACTGGGATAATTCCGGGTTGATGTTCTTAAGGACAACCACTGGAATTTAGTCTGCTTTCTTTCTTTTTGTCTGCCTTTAACAAATCTAGAGACTTCTCGCGCCGTGATGGTAATATTACTGAGATTGTGCTCAGTGAGACGTGAGAACTTTAGATAGGGATTGCCTTTGTCATCTAACGTTGAGATGGAGGAAAAGATGAAGGTGAAGATGTTCGCCTTATCTGTCGAGGAAGATATGAACTCGGGGCCATTTATAATTGTAAGCACAGCTGTTTTTACCTCTGTTTATGATTTGGTCGGTGACCTTCCAAAATTCACGGGATCCAATTTTTTTCGTTTCAGCCTTGGTCTGGACTACTCGGGCGTAGCTGCACTTGGCGTTTTCTAGAACTATTTTTTGCAACGATTGCGGGCAGTTCTGAATGTCGTGAGGGCCGAACTACATCGCTTCTTGCGATAGATATTGATGTAGTGGTTTCGGTGAGTTATGGATGAAGAGCATTCAGGGGTGAAGCAGTGTTGACTGTTTGTTTTTTGCTGAATATTGGGGTATAAAACTCTATTCCAGAATGGATTCAATCAGTGACAAGGGCAGCAGTGTTTGAGGCAGCATGCTTGAAGAAGGTTGGGAGGGAAGCTTCCATCATATAGGATCGAAAGCTGTCCCAGTCTGCCTTCTCATAGTTCTATGGAACGGTACATCAGAGGATACCTTATGTTTGACATCAATCTGGACACTGATTATGGAATGGTCTGACGCCCCTAGTGGAAGTAAAACTTTTGATACGCATTTATCAGGACAGGAGGTTAAGAAGAAGTCAAGTCAAGTTTCGCCTGATGCCCCGTCGTGTCCGGGACCCGGATTATCTGAGCTAGTTCATAGACGATGGAGAAGTCTCTGCAATATCTACCTTCAACATCGGTTTTGTTGGAATGGACAAGCCACTCTTTATGGTAAATGCTGAAGTCACCGCAGATATGAAAACTGGCCGAGGGGAACTCGCCTTTGATGTAGGCACCTAGTCCGTGGCCTTGACGGTTTATGTGGTCATGTTTGGCTATGTCAGGTTAGTAGCCCGGAACTGTGAATTGGGCGTTGATAGCGATTTCAGAAAGTAGCAGGAAGTTTGCTTTAGATTGGAAAAAAGATGGTGTTCCACTTCTGGAAAGTTGGAATATAAACTCGTCACTCGTAGGAGATTGTATACAAGGGGTCAACTTTGGTTTTTATAGCAGTTAATCAATCTTTTCTTTGTATATATATATATAATTATTTATTTAAATATTATAACATACATATGTTATAAAATCACTACAAAAATAGCCATTTTGTTTCAACACTTCTGGTGTCTTATCAAGTGATGATGTAGAATATAGAATAAATGGTTTTAAAAGTTTCAAATTAATTAACGATCCTTTGTTAGGGGTAAACGTTATTACATAAGCTAGAATGACCAATCAAAATACAAGTACATGAGAATATATATAAATATATACGAATAATTATACTCGGTTGGCACAATTTGCAAGTATATCTAAACAAATTGGTATCCGAGGGAAAAATTAGAAAAAAAAAGAAAAAACATCCGAACAGGGCGAAAAAAATTGTCCAAAGAAAAACCCAAGCGAGTGACAAAACGTAGAGTGCTCAATATGCTAAGTAGAGCAAAAGTAAATATTGTTTATTATGTATGGAGGAAAATTTAGCAATAGCTACCGTCAATAAACCAAAGATTTTACTCAACCAAAGATCTGAAATCATAAATAGGTGCAGGCATAAGAAATCCTGGTTATTGGAATAGAGGTTCTGTTTTTTGTTTTTTTTAATTGGTTCTTTATTCTTTTTTCCCATGGTTTTATGCTATTTTAGGTTTATGCTAATTTTTGTTTTTAGTGTTGGGTTTAACAATAATTATGTTCCTTGTCATTTCCTCTTTAGGCAGCTTACCCTGAAGATCCGTTTAGGTTCCTGGATCTTTAGGATTTATTATATAATTTAAATATATATATATTAGATTACAGTTTTTCCGTGGCCTTCAGTGAGTCCTGACTTGAATCCTATTGAAAATCTATGGCAAGAGTTGAAAGTTCGAATAAATGGTCAGTCACCAAAAAACCTTCAGGAAATAGAGCGTGTAACCATTGAAGAATGGAAGAAATCCCAGAAAACATTTGTTCAAATCTCATCAAAAACTTAAGAAAACGATTGCAGCAAGTTACGCCATTGACTCTTAATATTGTGAAAATTGTACATTTTTTGTTATTTTTCATGCTGTACGAATAATTTTGTCTTTTTCTATTGTTCTGAAAATCGAGTTTTATACTCCTGTTTTGCTTATTAACATATAAAAAACCTAGCAGCATACAGGAACTAGATTCTGAGAAATGGATAATAATATTCAAAATCAATGGGTGTACGAATAATTTCTTCGTTGACTGTATCTATAAGGAAGACTGTATCGATAAAGTTACTATTAGTCTGAAGAATTAACTGCTAAGTACGAAACCCGTCAGATTTTCCCCTTTTGTTATCTCTCTCTCTCTCTCTCTCTCTCTCTCTCTCTCTCTCTCTCTCTCTCTGTATATATATATATATATATATATATATATATATGTGTGTGTGTGTGTGTGTGTGTGTGTGTGTGTGTGTGTGTGTGTGTATTTAGGCAGCAAATTCTCTTTTCGGCATGTCT
Organism: Acanthosepion esculentum; assembly: GCA_964036315.1. NCBI lineage: Eukaryota > Metazoa > Mollusca > Cephalopoda > Sepiida > Sepiidae > Acanthosepion > Acanthosepion esculentum. The sequence continues at coordinate 85,330,434 of OZ038495.1, forward strand.
GATTGAATAAGTTACAGACATTATGTCTGCTAATTTTTAACAAAATCCGTTCATACTCACGAATAACCTTCCGAGTATTGATGTTAAAGGATAAAAGAAACGTGCTATTATTATTATATTACGGTAATGGATAACAATGCACAACTTTGTAGAAATAGTTGTACTAATGAACAACATATAGTTTTGTACTACTCGCACCTCGGAAGATGACCTTGGGGAAGATCGAAAGTAGTTAGGAAATGAAAATAAAAGATATTTAAATAGCTATAGCACATTTCTCTCATCGTTTAACATCAATACGCGGAAAGTTATTCACAATCCTCTCCGGTCTCTTGTTGCCTGTTCACGATTAGGTTTCTGGTTCCTTCTAAAGTCTTCTCATTCTTCTTTTTCACTCCCAATAGACACTTGTATTTTAGTTGCATTATTGCCTTGCTTGGGGTGAATTGACTATATATATATATATATATATATATATATATATATATATATATATATATATGTGTGTGTGTGTGTGTGCGTGCGCGTGTGTGTGTGAATATGTGTGTGTGTGTGTGTGTGTGTGTGTGTGTGTGTGTGTGTGTGTGTGTGTGTGTGTGTGTGTGTGTCGTTCTAGGTTAAGCGTCCCATTACGCAGCCTCCAAAATGAGATCAAAGTCTAGTATCTGTTTTAAAGTTGTGAGGGATGCTATTCTGCCACTGTGGTGTCGAGGAGTGCTGGGAAATCGCGAAACAATCTGACTGGGATCAAATTATCGTTCTAGGATCAAGATGGTATTAAAGCGTAATATTCGTTTTAAAGTTTTGAGAAAGGCCTGGTCCCTGGGATTCCAACCTTGCTGCAACACCTCTCACTAAAGAGGAAGTATTGCGGCATATTGACACCAGCGTAAAAGTCGTTGAAGGAACTGGAGAGTTTTTGTCCTTGGTTCATACGTGCACGTATTGGCACTCCACATTAAACCGACTGTGTCACATCCGACTACTGTGCGTTGGTGAGTAAATATCAACCATTTTTGTGCAGTGTGGCAGGGCGCACTAGCCGAGTTTAAAGTTGATACTGTCATCGTGGCAGACTGTTACCTTGAAGGTGTGTAACTGGTTTTGAAGGCGTGTAACTAGTACTGAATGTGCATACCTGTTGAAGCAAGTGTTGTGTAACAAAGTACCACACACATGAGCCCATGTTTCCCAGTAGAACTCTCCTCAAACCTAGCATATACCCGCCACCAGTGTGTTATTTTCCCCACAGTGAATATTTGGTGCTTTAGATTTCCTAACCTTTAATCCTATTCAGGAGAAACTAGCTTCTTCGGACAGGGTTCATGTCCATACTGAAGACGCTTACGGCAGTGGACATTGGTTCTCTGACAAGCTTTTTTTTCATCATCTCAACCCAAGCAAAATAATAAAGCCTTAAAACGCAAGGGGCTTGCTGAGTGTTAAAGAATATGAAAAAGGAGAGAGAACAATAAAAGAACAGGAATTAAAAGACAATAGATAACGATTAACATTGCATTTCCATTTTGAAGTGCAAGAAAAGAAATAGCATCGAACTTGCAGTTACATCGAGCAATTTAAACTGTAAAATGATTGGACCTAGTTTTGAATTTAGTATTGCGCTTAAATTTTTAAACTCAAGGTATCAAAGATGAAATCTCATCAGAACAATTACCATAAAAACATTTCTAGAAAAGGAACAATTACCATGAAAACATTTTCTAGAAAAGGAACAAATACCATGAAAATGTTTCTAGAAAAGAAACAATTACCATGAAAACATTTCTCGAAAAGAAACAATTACCATTAAAACATTTCTAGAAAAGGAACAATTACCATGAAAACATTTCTCGAAAAGAAACAATTACCATGAAAACATTTCTAGAAAAGGAACAATTACCATGAAAACATTTCTAGAAAAGAAACAATTACCATGAAAACATTTCTAGAAAAGGAACAATTACCATGAAAACATTTCTAGAGAAGGAAAACATTTCTAGAAAAGGAAACAAGGAAACTACATAGTTTCATATGCAATACATAGAAGTACTATGTGTACGATGTATTCGTTCCTTCATCTTGATCGAGGCTGGCTGTATTTTGTAGGCTTTATGTGAAACGTACTTGGTTGTAAAACATGTTTTATTTCTCGCATCAGTAATCCTTGACTGGCTAATGACCTCTCAGCGATTTGTAACGTTTCTCTCCTCAGACAACTGCTGATAGTTACGCAAATGTATGTGAACACTCCACAAGCCTTGCAATTTCGGAAAATATCTGACTTGATATTCACACCCATATAATTTTGGCCTTTATCAAAGTCATTCAAATATTTCTTCTTGTACATAACTGCAACATTCAAAACACCAAATTAAAATGCTCGTGCCTGGCTTACCTGATTATATACTTTTGACCTTAACATGGGCAGATGTTACGAGACAGTAGCTGTCATTCTATCTACATGTCGCTGGTCATAATATTTTAGCTAATGATATACATGTGATCAAATCATGTTGAAGGCAACCGCCTCCGTTCAACTACCGAAGTTAAGCATGGTCAAGCCTGTCAGTACTTAGATGGGGGATCGCTTGTGAACAGCAGATAATGTTGTAAATATAAAAGGAAACCCTAGCTTTCCACCGACTTACCAACGATTACCCCACGTTGCATTTCGATCTTGTCGGTGTGCACTTGAAGCTGAGAAAGAGCCCGTTGCATGTTCACAATTAACGACAGAAAAAAACAAACGTCATGTTGAGGAATAAGAACCCAAAATCTGTTTCCCGTATTGTAAACTTAATGTTTTACTTGGGGCTTCACCTGCTCGTCTAGTGGGGTAGATAGGTGATACCTGGGATAACTTCTGATATGTTGGTCTAAGCTCAGCTCTTCCCCGTACCATCTCCTCACCAATCTACTCATCCCGACGTGGTGGCTAGCAATAGAAATGGATGGCACAGGAACCACACGACATAAACGTCCGTCTCCCGCCAAGTGCAGACCAGAATTTCCCCCGATCCCAAGCATGACTGTTAATATAGATCAGAACCTGTATACACTCTATTTCAGGCTTTGTTGCCTATTGACTTCCAAAGAATCTCACCAACTCGTTTACTTCTCCGTTCCCCTTCGCTTAGGATATCGAATTTCAAAAGGGACCATTTGCTCACTCATCAAACAGAAACACTTGAGCTCTAGCTAAAACCACTTCTTTTCCGTTATTCGTGGTATATAGTATCACACTGTAAACAACGACAGAAGTCACATCTTCACATGATTCAGGCATTAAAGACCGCATCATTGAATTGTCGGCAGCACAGACAGTCTCCAATTACCGATGTTACAATATGGGAACCACAAAATGTGCATCAAGATGGAGACACAGGAACTGCACTATGTCCAGCTATGTACGGAATATGTGAGAAAAAATCGTGTATCTTCTCAGATTCAGTGGGATATTAAGAAAAGGACGAACAGTAAAAGGAACGTTGAGAAATTCTGTCAGCTCTGCTTGAGGAACAAAGATACCGGCATTCGGGAATGCTTTTGGTAGCTAGATGGGTTCCAATGTAAAGAAATATATATAGAGAGATATAGATATAGATATATATATATAGTTATGGATCACCCCACATTATGTCACAGTATTTGCATCGGAAGATTCTTGTGTTTCTGGAATTGTCAGAGGTAAAATTCGAAAAAGTTGCTTGGCCGGGAATTACTGAAATCGCCCCGTGCGCCTTCTTTTTGATCGAAGCGCTTACAGCTCGAAGAGTCGAAATGATAATGCTAATGGAAATATTAACCATTTCCTTATAAGGAAACATTCGCCATTCATTGAACGAGCGGCCAGAGCTACACGATTTGCCCTTTATTTCACTCCTTAGCCATCGAACTGGTATCAAAATGCAGTATCTGTTCTCCTCATGTTAATGGTAATATTAGCCGTTTCCTTCGAGGAAATCTTCGGCTTTTATTGACCGAGCTGCCAGTGCTACTATCGGCTGAAATTCTTAAAATCTTTCTCTTAAAAGAAATTTTCAAGAAAATCGGTTTCTCACGTTCAATAACTGTTATTGCTCTTTCCACTACTGATAGCAGTTTCTTTCCTAAACTTTTATTTGAAGTAGTGTGAAACGTCAAAATCTGGATTATGTCATTATTTTCTCTTCGAGTTTTATGTGCTATCTATTTTAGTTGTTGCTGCTATTGGTAGTCTTCAAGTAATGTAGTTTCTCTTATTTGGTACAGTCCTTTCTTTGTAATTGTGTAGTGCCAATTTAAGGTTTGAAGAAGGATAGTCTTCGACAAGACCTACAGATTTCAATTGCTCAAAGCCATAATTAAACATAGAAAGCGGTTGTATATATTTGACTGTTTAGATATAACTGAACGGGTTTGACCCCATGTAAGACATACAAATGAATGTCTCGATCTGAAGGGGTCATTTAAGAATATGACTTGTGTTTTTCGTGAGTCTTTTATCATGTCCCGTAAAGCAATGCAAAAATGACACTAAGATGCAACTGGTTACTCGGAGTGGAAAAGAAGGAGAAAACTTTAGTGAGGAGAAGGGACGAAAAGGGTTACTAGTATTAAAAGAGAAATGAGAAGACTTTAGTGAGGAGAAAGGACAATAAAAGAACAAAATCCAGGAAAGCAGATGAAGGCGATAATGACACTAAGACGCAAGGGGTTACTGGGAGTGAAAAAGACTGAGAAGATTTAGTGAGGAGAGGGGAAAATAAAAGATCAGTGTTGAAGAAAACAGAAGATGGCGATAATGCCACTAAGACGCAAGGGATTACTAGGTAGTGAAAGAGAATGAGAAGACTTTAGGGAGGAGAAAGGACAATGAAAGTAGAGTGTCCAGGAAAGCAGAAGATGACGATAATGCCACTAAGACGCAAGGGGTTACTGGGAGTGAAAGTGAATGAGAAGACTTTAGAGAGGAGAAAGGACAATAAAAGAACAATGTCCAGGAAAGCAGAAGATGGCGATAATGCCACTTAGACGCAAGGGGTTATTTGGAGTGAAAAAGACTGAGAAGATTTAGTGAGGAGAAATGAAAATAAAAGATCTGTGTTGAAGAAAACAGAAGATGGCGATAATGCCACTAAGTCGCAAGGGGTTATTTGGAGTGAAAAAGACTGAGAAGATTTAGTGAGGAGAAATGAAAATAAAAGATCTGTGTTGAAGAAAACAGAAGATGGCGATAATGCCACTAAGACGCAAGGGGTTACTGGGAGTGAAAGTGAATGAGAAGACTTTAGAGAGGAGAAAGGACAATAAAAGAACAATGTCCAGGAAAGCAGAAGATGGCGATAATGCCACTTAGACGCAAGGGGTTATTTGGAGTGAAAAAGACTGAGAAGATTTAGTGAGGAGAAATGAAAATAAAAGATCTGTGTTGAAGAAAACAGAAGATGGCGATAATGCCACTAAGACGCAAGGGGTTACTGGGAGTGAAAGTGAATGAGAAGACTTTAGAGAGGAGAAAGCACAATAAAAGAACAATGTCCAGGAAAGCAGAAGATGGCGATAATGCCACTTAGACGCAAGGGGTTATTTGGAGTGAAAAAGACTGAGAAGATTTAGTGAGGAGAAATGAAAATAAAAGATCTGTGTTGAAGAAAACAGAAGATGGCGATAATGCCACTAAGACGCAAGGGGTTATTTGGAGTGAAAAAGACTGAGAAGATTTAGTGAGGAGAAATGAAAATAAAAGATCTGTGTTGAAGAAAACAGAAGATGGCGATAATGCCACTAAGACGCAAGGGGTTATTTGGAGTGAAAAAGACTGAGAAGATTTAGTGAGGAGAAATGAAAATAAAAGATCTGTGTTGAAGAAAACAGAAGATGGCGATAATGCCACTTAGACGCAAGGTATTACTGGTAGTGAAAGAAAAATGAGAAGACTTTAGGGAGGAGAAAGGACAATAAAAAACAGTTTTCAGGAAAGCAGAAGATGTCGATAATGCCATTAAGACGCAAGGGGTTACTGGGAGTGAAAGAGATTGAGAAGACTTTAGTGAGGAGAAAGTACAATAAAAGAATTCTGTTCAGAAAACAGATGACGTGTTACATTTACATTTTTTTACGCAAGGTAGCAAGAAAGCGGAATAAAATCGAATATGTGAGAAGTTCGAAAATGGCATGTAGAATGAAAATCTGAGATTTTTCTCTCTACCTCCAGCGTTGTCTTCTGATCTCCATAGTTGTTTTCGCTTTTTCCTGCCCATCGTGATTGATCATTGAACAGCACAGCCCCAGCCGCTGCGATCATCTGCTAGCTGTTCCCAACTACCTGAGTCGATGCTGGTGAGTTTCAGGTCCCCCTTTCAAACGTCCTTGAATCGTAGTGCAGTGAGGTCAAGAGGGCAGTTCCCTGTGGCCAGCTTACCGTACATTATGTCTTTTGATATACGGCCGTCATTCATTCGATGGACGTGACCCAACCACAGATGTTTCAGTTATTAAAATGGTAATTCTAAGAATAGTCGTTTCATTTCAGGAAACATTCGGCATTCATTGGCCGAACTGTCGGCATTATCGTCGCTTGAAATTTATGAAATATTTCTTTTAAAACAGCAAAAAAAAACTTTTTCAGAAAAATAAACTTCTTAAACCGTTATTAATATTGATGGGAGATTAATCCCAAACTTTCTTTTGGTAGAATGGAAAGTTAAAAATGGATTATATCATTATTTTTCCTTCTAGTGACATGTTCTCTACATTTTAATTGTTAAAAACTGAAGTTTTCAAGTGATGTGATTTTTAAAACTTGGTAATGCTCTTTATTTGTGACACTGTAGCCTCATTCTATGAGATCTGATAAACGGCACTAAGACCATTCGCTTGGAGCCATTTTTGATCATTGATCTGTGAAAACGGTTGTATATACAGTGATACCTCGACTTAAGTCGTTTCGAATTGTCAATTTCGAAGATACGTCGGTCTTTCTTAAATATTATATGAAAAGTAATTCGTCTTAGATCGTTTTACTCGAGTTTACGTCGGCCGTTATAAATATTAGAAATGTTAAAACACTAAAATATCAATAAACATATAAAGTCATATTTAAATAAATTATTAAATATCATATATATATATATATATATATATATATATATATATATATATATATTGTTATGGTCCAAGTTCCTTGTACCACGGTGATGGTCCAAGGTAGAGCCAATGAAGAATAACTCGAACACAGGTATGGAATAACACAGATATACTACAAACAGAAATATATACAAAGAAGTAGAAGTATTAGTAATGAATATCAGATGAGGTTGGAGTGAACTATGTTGTCTCGACAAGTATCACTATTCCAATGTTCTTACAATAAATCGTCTGACTCTCGACTCTGTCTCTGACTCACTCTGAAACTGAACTGAACTCTGAACTGAACTGATGTTCAACAACACGCCCACGTGTGTCGAATGTGGCACAAGGCCGGTTTAATGTGGGCTCACCGAGCCCGTAGGCTCGGCCAAAAAATGCCCGCAGAACCCGTATAAACGGGATCGGGTTGGTCAACCTCCCCGAACGAGGCTCTGTCCTTCGGCGGAGCCTCGTCCGGGTTCCTCTCTGCCCAGAGGCAGAGAGTTCGACCGTCTAGCCGAGTCGTCCAAAAAAGACTGACTCTGAACTTGAACTGACTGCTCCATCTTCCGACGCAGTATTTATGATGTATGGAATAGTCCATTATTATTATGGGTAAGTTCCCATAACATATATATATATATATATATATATAATAAAATCATCAAAAACATAAAAATAGCATAAAGTATGTTCAGGCTAGGCCAAAAATTCCCCGTAGACCCAGTATAGAACAAGTCGGGTAGCTGTTTCCCAAGACGAGACTCTGACCTTCAATATAGCCTCGTCTGGGGATTCTATCTGCCCGGGGGCAGTGAGTTTGACCAGCACAGCTGGAGACGAATCTCCAACTGCAGACCAACATACAGTATTTTCTACTGTATTTATGTGAATGGGGATATACCCCTTAGCGTCCGTAGGTATGCTACAACATATGCATAAATGCCCAAAATATGCAGAAATAAATAATTTCGACAGAGTATATACTCATGGTCTAAAGAAACTGAACCATGGTCTCATGTTCATATGGATCATGCATATATTAATGGCATGGGTCTATTTCTAATTTTAGTAGACTCCTTTTTAGTTGTTAAAGTTAAATATAGAAAAACGACAGCAGTAAAGCAAATATTAAGTGTCCCTAAAAATTTAGTATCAGACAACGCACCAGAAGATTGTGATGAAGATTTATGTAACTGGTTGAGGCAGATTGGCTGCTTCCTTTACAAAATCCCACTGTATCAGCCACAATCTAATGGGATTGCAGAAAAAATGTTGCAGACAGTAAAAATTTCTGAAAATATTTGTTACTTACCAACGTTATTGTTTAGTTATAGGACGATTCCACATGTAGACATGCGTTAATGAGAAGACAAATAAGATCTCTATTAACAATGTCGACAAATGAAAAGACGTGGTATAAAAAAGACAAAGTAGCAAGTCCTGTGATAGCTAATTTCATCACGCGAAGGGGACATAACATGGCCATTATATCAAAAAAAGGGAAAAGCCTCAGGTTCTCTGACCAATTAAGGCCCAGAATTGAAGAGGGGGATGTTGGAATGGAAGAAGATCTTGACAAAGAAGAAAGGGTGAGTTCTTCAGATCAGGATAATGAATAGACGACAAGCATTCAGAAGATAGCGGGAATGAATCGGGCACGGAAGATGAGATGATACCAAGGTGAAATGGGCTTGGCAAATAGGATTTTACCTATTTGCATAAGTTGGCTATAGGAGAAATAAAGTATAGAGTAAAAAGCCATTGGGAAGTAAACTGACTACTGATCACATGTCGTAGAACAACACCATACAACAATATATAATAGCTTCTGAAATCTCAGATGAATTATTTTGGCTAGGCTTTTTAATCGGTATCAAAACATTAAAACCATTAAGAACAAGGGGTTACAGAGTGCGGGAGAATTGGCAACAGAAACATTAATAATGAGCAGGAAGAGGAAAGATTAATCAGAAGGACATTCGATGGCGATCGACATTGCATTTAAATATTTAAAGATTAAATTTGGCTGGAAAACATGGAGCCGAAGAGAGTTCCACAAGCGAGAAATGCGAGAAAAGAAACTGTTAGCATAGAACTTACGGCTATAGCTTGCCAGCTCAACTGTTAATTGATAAGATCTCGACGCCAGTCTAGTACTGCGTTTAAATTCAAAAAGCCTAGGTACCATAACGAAGAGCCATATTTATTCCGCAGAATTTACAGAAATGTGGCACAAAATGGAGAATGGGTAAAAAAGGATGGTCTTCTTCTGTCTTAACATTAAACTTAGTGAGCCACAATCACCGACCCAAACATACCACAATATTCCTTACACCAAAACAATGCATTTTTACTTACCATTCTTACAACAGCCACCATAATGCCTCATGTCTCTATGAAAATCCTATCTAGTCCCCTTATGTACAATTCATGTCTGTGGGGGAATAAAATAACCACAGCGAAGAGCGATATTTATTCTGCTATGTACAACAATGTGGAATGGGGAAAAGGACGGTCTTCTTCTGTCTTAACATTAAACTTATCTAGCCACAAAAACTGACCCAAACATACAACAATATTCCTTATACCAAAACAACGCATTCTTACTTACCTTCCTTACTACATCCACCATAATACCTCATTGTCTCTATGAGAATCCTAACCAGTCCCCTTATATACCATAGCAAAAAGCCATGAAAGTATTTATAGAAAAGACACAGAGAGGCAACTTTACGGCGGTGGGAAATTAACTGAAATCGAGTCTCCATATCAGGACCGATAATATTGCTGATTCTTCTTTAGATCTTATCAAGGAGCTCCAAGTAAATAGCAGGGGTACCGGACCATATTTGGCAGCAATATTCTAAGCATGGACGAATGGTAGACTTATAGATATGTAAGATAGATTCTAAAGAGAAAAATTGTCTCTGACGTCACGGTGAACAAATTTCTTAGCAGCTGACCTAGCAATGGATTCAATATAGTCTTTCCACTTCATGTCAGCTGAGATGGTTAGCTCAAGAAGGTGCAACGAGTCATTTAATAGAGAAAATTTTGGATTCGTTAACAAGCCATCTTGTCATTACCAAGCCATCTTTTATTATTTTATTAGTTAACGACGTACTTGAGGTCCTTTTGGACATCGGCTGTCACGTTGACCTTCGCTAGAGGTAGTTTCACCCAGCACCATAAATTACGAGAGCAGCCACTCGTATCCGAGGAATATAACAATAACGATAGTGAAGAATTACCATGAAATTATTTATAGAAAACGCAGAGAGAGGCAATGTTACGGCGGAAGGAAAGTGACTGAAGCAGAGCCGTCAAATCAGAATACATAATATTGCTGATTCTTCTTTGGATTTTATCAAAGAGCTTAAGGTAAATAGCAGGAGCACCGGACAATATATGGCAGCAATATTCTAAGCATGGACGAATGGTAGGTTTATAGATCAGGACCAATAATATTGCTGATTCTTCTTTGGATTTTATCAAGGACCTCAAGGTAAATAGCAGGGGAACCGGACCATATGTGGCAGCAATATTCTAACCATGGACGAATTGTAGGTTTATAGATCAGGACCAATAATATTGCTGATTCTTCTTTGGATCTTATCAAGGAGCTCAAGGTAAATAGCAGTAGCACCGGACGATATGTGGCAGCAATATTCTAAGCATGGACGAATTGTAGGTTTATAGATCAGGACCAATAATATTGCTAATTCTTCTTTGGATCTTATCAAGGAGCTCAAGGTAAATAGCAGGAGCACCGGACAATATGTGGCAGCAATATTCTAAGCATGGACGAATTGTAGGTTTATAGATCAGGACCAGTAATATTGCTGATACTTCTTTGGATCTTATCAAGGAGCTCAAGGTAAATAGCAGAAGCACCGGACCATATGTGGCAGCAATATTCTAAGCATGGACGAATTGTAGGTTTATAGATCAGGACCAATAATATTGCTGATTCTTCTTTGGATCTTATCAAGGAGCTCAAGGCAAATAGCAGGAGCACCGGACAATATATGGCAGCAATATTCTAAGCATGGACGAATGGTAGGTTTATAGATCAGGACCAATAATATTGCTGATTCTTCTTTGGATCTTATCAAGTAGCTCAAGGTAAATAGCAAGGGCACCGGACCATATGTGGCAGCAATATTCTAAGCATGGACGAATGGTAGGCTTATAGATCAAGACCAATAATATTGCTGATTCTTCTTTGGATCTTATCAAGGAGCTCAAGGTAAATAGCAGTAGCACCGGGCCATATGTGGCAGCAATATTCTAAGCATGGTCGAATTGTAGGTTTATAGATCAGGACCAATAATATTGCTGATTCTTCTTTGGATCTTATCAAGGAGCTCAAGGTAAATAGCAAGGGCACCGGACCATATGTGGCAGCAATATTCTAAGCATGGACGAATGGTAGGTTTATAGATCAGGACCAATAATATTGCTGATTCTTCTTTGGATCTTATCAAGGAGCTCAAGGTAAATAGCAGTAGCACCGGACCATATGTGGCAGCAATATTCTAAGCATGGACGAATTGTAGGTTTATAGATCAGGACCAATAATATTGCTGATTCTTCTTTGGATCTTATCAAGGAGCTCAAGGTAAATAGCAGGAGCACCGGACAATATGTGGCAGCAATATTCTAAGCATGGACGAATTGTAGGTTTATAGATCAGGACCAGTAATATTGCTGATACTTCTTTGGATCTTATCAAGGAGCTCAAGGTAAATAGCAGAAGCACCGGACCATATGTGGCAGCAATATTCTAAGCATGGACGAATTGTAGGTTTATAGATCAGGACCAATAATATTGCTGATTCTTCTTTGGATCTTATCAAGGAGTTCAAGGCAAATAGCAGGAGCACCGGACAATATATGGCAGCAATATTCTAAGCATGGACGAATGGTAGGTTTATAGATCAGGACCAATAATATTGCTGATTCTTCTTTGGATCTTATCAAGTAGCTCAAGGTAAATAGCAAGGGCACCGGACCATATGTGGCAGCAATATTCTAAGCATGGACGAATGGTAGGCTTATAGATCAAGACCAATAATATTGCTGATTCTTCTTTGGATCTTATCAAGGAGCTCAAGGTAAATAGCAGTAGCACCGGGCCATATGTGGCAGCAATATTCTAAGCATGGTCGAATTGTAGGTTTATAGATCAGGACCAATAATATTGCTGATTCTTCTTTGGATCTTATCAAGGAGCTCAAGGTAAATAGCAAGGGCACCGGACCATATGTGGCAGCAATATTCTAAGCATGGACGAATGGTAGGTTTATAGATCAGGACCAATAATATTGCTGATTCTTCTTTGGATCTTATCAAGGAGCTCAAGGTAAATAGCAGTAGCACCGGACCATATGTGGCAGCAATATTCTAAGCATGGACGAATTGTAGGTTTATAGATCAGGACCAATAATATTGCTGATTCTTCTTTGGATCTTATCAAGGAGCTCAAGGTAAATAGCAGTAGCACCGGACCATATGTGGCAGCAATATTCTAAGCATGGACGAATTGTAGGTTTATAGATCAAGACCAATAATATTGCTGATTCTTCTTTGGATCTTATCAAGGAGCTCAAGGTAAATAGCAGTAGCACCGGACCATATGTGGCAGCAATATTCTAAGCATGGACGAATTGTAGGTTTATAGATCAGGACCAATAATATTGCTGATTCTTCTTTGGATCTTATCGAGGAGCTCAAGGTAAATAGCAGATTCACCGGACCATATGTGGCAGCAATATTCTAAATTTGGACGAATGGTAGACGTATTTATATGTGGGCTTCTTTGTTTTCATCTTGTTGTCACTTTTTATCACAACTTTCTTATAAGAATCTCCACTGACGGTTAAACTAGCGTGACGTAAGAACAAAAAAAATAGATCTCATTAAATTGTTTCAAATCTGAGAACACGTACTTTCCTTACTGATTTATATCTAGTCTTTTCTTGTTACTTTTAATCATAACTTTCTTGATCAAATACTTTCGAACCTTCAAAGTAGCATGACGTAAGAATAAAAATGTAGCACCCGTTGAATTATTTGAACTCTCCAGTATTTTCACTATAAGTATTTTGGATAATCTTTCTTTTTTTTTTTCATCTATCTTACTGTCTGCGTGATCAAAGGTTAAGTACTTATCAAACTATAAAAAAAGAGAAATTTCGCCATATGACTTCAAAGTACTTACGCCGCACGTTCAAAACCTTTACCGATAGTAATTTGTTTTTTGTAGTTTGTTTTTTTTACGTTCATTTACTTCCTGGTGTTAAATGCCACCTTACCGACACCAACTACCATTTTAAAAATATATAGGTGATGACGTGAAGTTTTCGGCTCGACCTTGCAAAATATGGATTTTTAAGTCCTGTAATATACATACATGCTTACATACTGTATTTAGGCAGCAAATGTTCTTTAACGCAAATGTTATTAAAGACAACAGACGTTTTGTGTCGATTAATTTTATTAATCGACTATTCCTCCTCTCCTGAGAAGGGTTATTCTTAATTTAGAAAAGTCGATCAATAAAATTAATCGACACAAAATGTCTGCTGACTTTAATAACATTTGCCTTAAAGAACATAGATAAAATAAGCAGATATGATAATTTCGAGGAATCTATGACGAGAAGGATTTTGATTAAAGGCACATTTCAGACCGTGCATGGACGGTAAAAGCCGAATCAGATAAAGCACGTCGGATCTAATGATGGTGTCTCTCTGCCCAGGGGGACTCAGGTTCGAATCCAGTCGGATAGCACATATTTTCTGATGTGGACCCGAAGTAGGGGCCACGGAAGGAAAACACGGAACACGGGTTAGAGGTAAGAAAGATATATTAAACAGAAAAGTTACAAAGAATAGTGTAAGAGTAAGCAGAGCTTACTATTTAGTGGTGTCCGATATTGGTATCGTACGCGGCTGCGCATTACTGGTGCTACGATATTTAACAACCCCCCCACACACACACACACACGGGTCGAATGTGGCACAAGGCCGGTTTAACGTGGGCTTACTGAGCCCGTAGGCTCGGCCAAAAATATGCCCATTTACAACCCGTATACACGAGTTTAGGGACTGTCTACCTCCCCGGACGAAACTTTGCCCTGCGGCAAAGCCTCGTCCGAGTTCTTCTCTGCCAAACAGAGAGTTCGACAGCAGAGCACCATTACTGGCGCTACTCCCCTGATACTACCATTCACATAATAATATAGTACTGGGAGAGTCCATGATGTAGGAAAGTATCGGTCTCACAACATTTTTCATTAATAAGATTTCTCGAATATTAGGTGGGTATACAAAAATAGATAAATATACTGTTTAATAAACAAACGGATCGTCTACACAAATTGAGTATCTACTAAAAGTAACGTTTCAAGTTATATATATATATATTAGCTTAAAAGCCGCGTTATCGAGCGGCATTTAAGCTTGCTCCTGCGTAGCTTGATTGGGACTTCATCACAATAGGTAAAGAGGAGTAGGTGCAACAGGCAACAATAAACTACAGAAGAACTCAAAATTGATCGCTGCATTTAAGTATTGCATTAATATTTATGCTTAGCTTTTAAAAGTTCAACGATAATTCTTCTGCCACCACTTAATTTAAAGACAATTTGATGTGCGTAGGTCCTTACTTTCCGTACAAACAATTTTTTTTACTTCATGGGTGACTTTCGCTGGTTTTTGCAATTAATGTTAATTATTCCCAAATTTATTTCCAAGTTATAAAAATGGTCTTTGTGGGTGTTGAACTGAGCGAACGTTAATCACAATTTCAGTTTCAACAAAATTAAAAAATAGAATCAAACGAATTCTAACTCTCATACTTTCTTCATTAATTCCAACTCTCATACGTAGTTCAGATATTTCATATCTATAATATCACACACATACACACACACACACATCTATATATACACACACACACACATATATATATATACACATACATATATATATATATATATATATATATATATATATATATATATATATATATATATATATATATATATATATAGTTTACGATAAACTAGGTAATCCGTATGGGTAGAGCCAAGGAGGATAAAATCCAGAGAGCTCAATGTAAGTCAGAGCTAATAATTTAAATAAAAACAGACCACTTTAAGGCTCTATATAATAAATTATTTCACCACAGCCCTTAAAATTTTTTTTTCGTTTCAACTTTTGGAAGTAAAATCTAATGATCTGCAGTCCTTTAAAAGGGCTGTGGTGAAATAATTTATTATATGGAACCTTAAAGTGGTCTGTTTTTATTTAATATATATATATATATATATGTGTGTGTGTGTGTGTGTGTGTGTGTGTGTGTGTGTGTGTGTGTGTGTGTGTGTGTGTGTGTGTGTACATATATACACACACACACTGGGTTTTCCCGTCGTTTCGACGTATAAGTGTCAAGCAGTTCGGTTCTACAAACTGAACAGCCAGACAAACCGCACATATAATCTGATCATAGTGGCGAAGGTTTGTGTAAAACCGTTGGACGGACGGACAGACGGTTGCGTCCTGGACAGACAATTGCATCCCTGGACATTTGCGTCCCTAGACAAATGCGTCCCTGGATAACTGCGTTCCTCTGATAATTTTTTGAAGTAATCTTTTTTCTTTTTTTTTTAAAGAGTTGTTTAATGTAGAAATTTGCACATCAATACCTTAATTAATCTAAACACGCAGAAGGATAAGTTACTGTACACTTTTTGATACTAGTGTTTTCTGTTCTGATTCAACTCTGGCAATTAACCTTTATATATATATATGTGTGTGTATGTGTATGTGTACGTATGTGTGTGTACAGCCCCACACACACATACACACACATATACCGCGTGTAACAACAAAATTGTTCAAATCATGTCACTGAATGCGATATTTGTCCATTTAAAAATATCTAAAAAAAAAAAACACTAAACTAATTGTTGTGTAGGATCCACCTAATCTGCATAGGTGACTACCAACTATATAAATAATGGTTGATACCGGAAGACGAGAGGGTGGAATCACGCGATCCAACTAGAGACTCTGATCGACTGCGACTAGTCAACACATTCTCCAGGAACGTCTTCCCAGAAATATACAGAAATACTATATGTACTTATTGTGTACACTTTCTTGTTATAATACATTCTTGTTCTAAGTACATTTTGTGTTGCATTATTATTCCATGCAATAGGCGAGATTCAACATTGAGTCAAGACTCAACACTAATTGAGTTTCTTTTTTCCAGGTCTTCAGATAACACGTTTAGCCATCTTGACAGCATTTGTCGTAGGAATCACTGAAAACCCACCCTTTGAGTTATTCAGCTAGAAAAAGAACAGGTTAAAATCGTTTTGTGTCAGCCCCACCATGTCTTAACTGAGCAATGATGAGAGCAAAAAGATCATTCAGGCCTTCAGTAATGGTACCAACATTCATACTCTGGCTTCTATCTTCAAAGTCCATTCAAGAACCACCAGGAGAACGATGAATACGTTTAAAAAAGAGGGAGCAAGAGAAGAAAACTGGATCACGAGGTCACAACAGCAAGAGGGATCCTCATTTCGACTTATAGCTAAATATATTCTTATTGCTCAAAGTAATACCCAGTAGTGTTATAAAAACCTCAGAGAATTGCAATAAGATATCTTTAATCATTTCTTAGATACAACGTTTCAAAACTTACAATTGGACAATTTTGCATTTACACGATTTGGATAATTTAGCTGTTACACTCGATATATATATATATATATATATATATATATTTACACGCATGTATTCAATTATGTGTCGCTACCTCGTGTTAGCTTGAATATGTGTTGTATTCACCTATTTCCTGATGTTTCTACAAGACAAGTAGGCATTAATATTCCTTTTCCTAAAGAAATAACTACTATTTTATTCATGACTACTGTTCCCTACTTCCTAAATAAACACACGCCTGCCTATTCGTGTGCAAATGCATTTATGATTTTAAAACTTGAGACTAATATACAAACTAATAATAAGCAGTTTACAAACGAGCGCACGCGCACTTAAAAGAAAGGGGTCTATCCTTTTGTCTATACATCGTTATTTAGTAAATTGAGATTGATACAAGTGTATCGATGGATTAGCAGATATCAAGACAGATTAAAGTTGATTTGGATTTGATTTTCCATCTGTTCAGAAGTTGGGACTATTTGCTTTATTTATTTATTTTTTATTTTCTATTTTTAAATTAGTCGACTAACAAGAAGCAACGTTTGCTTTTAAATACAGAAATGAAGTGATGCTGAATTAGGTCAGCCCATCTGGTATAGTGTTCTTAGTGGCTTTCTTCAACAGCAGCAAGAATTATTATTCTTTGTTTGTTTGTTTGTTTGCTTACGATAATATCTGCATCTCTAAATGCGTTCTATTCTAAAATATCCCATTTCAAGAACATTAATCATTCTATCTGCTGACCGACTAAACGATTCTACTTGAAATTACGCCGCGAAAATTTCTATTATGGATATGAAAACAAGTCTTGTATTATCAAGTGTGAATAGAATTAACGACAGAGAAAACATAGGAAACATTCTACTTCCTTCTGGTGAAAAATAAAATAAAATGTTAATATCAACTGGCTTTATCAGAACCAGTTTCTTCATTACAATGAAATGTTCTTTGTGTTAAGCGCCATTTTCATATGCTCTATTAAGAAAATTAATAAAACGTAATTTTAATGTTAACGTTTTCATTACGGTTGAACTATATTTAAATCTCGAC
Organism: Acanthosepion esculentum; assembly: GCA_964036315.1. Classification (NCBI taxonomy): domain Eukaryota; kingdom Metazoa; phylum Mollusca; class Cephalopoda; order Sepiida; family Sepiidae; genus Acanthosepion; species Acanthosepion esculentum. Next base: position 85,348,340 of record OZ038495.1, read on the forward strand.
GTTTAATTATACGAATGGGAAGAAACGTTTAGTCTAAAGCTAGAGAAATATGGATTTCAAACATATAGCTGATTTTTTTTAAGTGAAGGATTGAAACGGTTGGATGGCGATATGACTTTAGCTTTGAGTCCTGCTAAACCATTAGGCGTTTGTGGGTGGATTGGCTAGATCGTCATGAAAAAAAAAAAGCTCGTGGGTATGGGATGTGAGTTCAATACTCAGCAAACCTGTTCTTTATTCTTGCTTCACGCTGCAGATTTTAACACTATAGAAAACCATAATGAAAAACAACAATAAGACGAATAAGAAAAAAAGACCAGCCGAAAGTGAATATGGAAAATGGTTAATCCCAGCATTCGAATATTTTCCAGAAGGTACTGTTTTTATCCCTATTACATGCTAGTTTAACGGTTGGAGAGTATCGACCTGGACAATTGTGATAAAAAAAATTACAAGGATAAGATGAAAAATAGACGAGCCAAATATGAATATTCAAATACTTCCCGTCAGAGGTTTTTTTGTTTTACAATGATATTCGCCCTGTATAAGGCTCAAGAGCAACTTAAGGTAGGTTAAAAAGTAAGAGGCGCAGTTTATGGGGATATGTGGGAAAGAATCGTAGACAAGGACGTAAAGACTCTTTTAAACCTGTTCTTTATTCTTGCTTCACGCTACAGATTTTAACGCTATAGAAGCAGGCAGCAGGGTGGGCCTGGGAACAACAGCAATTAAGATGTGGTTCCACGCTCTTCAAAACCTCCTGATCAGAGGCTCTGCTGCGGGATGTAGTCTATCATCATACCCAGGACGGTAAAAAAGAGGTTACAACAAGGCCATTATAGTCCCTAAAAATACGAACAGAATAAGAGCCAAGTGAATAAAATGACACCGAGATGATGACGTAGACGAAACAAATTTTCTTCTTCTTCTTCTTCTTCTTCTTCTTCTTCTTCTTCTTCTTCTTCTTCTTCTTCTTCTTCTTCGTGCCGTGTCCCTTCAAGACTTTGGCGACCATGGCTCTCCACAATTTTCAACGAGTAAGATCAAGATCACCAAGAGAAATAAATACATCAAGATTTCCAAGAACTAACTCTTTATTCTTACTTCTTGTGTATTTATGGAGAATATTCGATTAGAGAAAACCGGGAAACTGAGCAATAATAATAAGAAGAAAAGAGTCACATGCAGAAAGGAGAACTTTTTATATATTTAAAAAAGAAGAGTTAACACGGTCATGACAGCAAAATAAATCGCACAGCGTAAGAGGCATGCAGATCAAATAAGGCAGTGAAAAAATGACAAAATAGACAGAGCAAATCTTCTTCGATTATGGCTCGCCACAATTTCCTATCATTTGTAGCTTTTAATAAATTTAGTCTTTTTTTTAATCGCTCCTAAAACTTGTTCTGCTGTCTATACACAAAAGCCCGCTGGGTCGATTGTTTTCCTCTGTTCCTCTTGTTTTCAATATGCCCTGTGAGTATCAAATGGTCCGAGCCCTCTTTCCTCATTATGTGCTCTCAAAGTTTCAACTGTCTCTTTCTGATGTTAAGTAGAAGTGTCCTTTTTGTTTCCATTTTCTCACATATTCGGCCCATGGTATTCATAGTGTCTACTCGTATACAAATATCCACAAAAATAATATTTCAAGTAATATATATATATATATATATATATATATATATATATATATATATAAATATATATATATATATATATATATATATATATATATATATATAGTGTATATTTGTATATTTAGGCAGCTTATTTTCATTTAAACACGTTTGGTTAAATAAAAATTGGTTTTGGAAAAGAAAAACTATTTAAAAGAAAATTTGGGAATATATATATATATATATATATATATATATATATATATATATATATATATATATATATATATATACAAATGTAAAAGAACGAAAAGAATATAAATTCAAACGTTCTTAACATTAATTTCAAAGAGGCCTCAATACAAGAGTAGAACAATAAATATTTATTAGAAACTGTTACATTTATATTTATTAGAAACTGTTACATTGGAACATGCAAGTTTCAATGTAACAGTTTATAATATATATATGTATCATTTTGGATCACTAGACTCAGCTGAGTCTTCTGATCTCATAGGTCTTTTTATATTATACAACCTTACAGCGCACCGTGATATTAATATAACTGACATTGGTTTATACAGAGACGATGGTCTTATGGTTATTAGAAACTCTACTAACTTCAAAATAGATAAAATTAGAAAAGTATTATATAAAGAATTTAAAAGCATGAGCTTAAAAATTACGGTTAGCACTAAATTAAAAAAGTTAACTTCCTTGATATAACATTAGATTTAAAGAAAAATACATACACACCTTATAAAAAACCCAATACCAATCCTTTATATATAAACCCTAAATCAAATCACCCCCATCTATAATTAAGCATATACCTTTATCTATCCGAAAAAGAATAAGTACAAATTCAGCAAATGACAAGGTTTTTGATGAACATATTAATTTCTATAATAAAGCTCTAAAAGATAGTGGCTACAAAAACCCAAAACTGACTTATATTAAAAATGAAAATGGAAATCATAGAAAAAGCAGAACTAGAAAAATAATTTGGTTTACGCCCCCATACAACCAAATGGTAAAGAACAAATTAGGACAAAAATTCCTTGCATTAATAGTCAAGCATTTTCCCAGTGAAACTAAACTAAGTACTATTTTCAATAAAAATGCAATAAAATTAAGTTACAGCTCTACTGAAAACTTAGAAAAAATTATTAAGAAACATAATGCTAATATCTTAAATAAACACTTATACCAGAACCAAAAAACTTTAGACAATGGAAAAATAAAAATAAAAACTGATGAGGATAAACAAAAATTATGTAATTGTAGAAACCCTCAAAACTGTCCTCTACAAAATAAATGTCTCACGAAATCATTAGTATACCAATGCAATATATTAAAAAAACATAAAAATATATATAGGTTGCACAAGCAAAAAAGGTTCAACCAACATCAAAGTTCATTTAGAATAAATAAATATAAATATTAAACATCTCTCTCAAAGTACTTCTGGCACCTAAAAGAATCTAATAAAACACCTACAGTAAAATGGAAGTTAATAAGAAAAGCTAGAATATGTAGGTCATTAAATGACCCATGTCCTTTGTGCATACATGAGAAACTGTATATTACTAAGTTTATAAAAAATAAAAATTTACTGAATCAGAGAAATGAAATAGCTATTTTGTGCCGTCATTGTCAAAAATTTTACTTAAATAATATTTAAAAATAAAATTAAAAAGTGCGACCTGGTAATATACATACTTATATTTGATGTGAAAAAATAATTTTACATACGGTAAGTAATTCTATTACATTTACTTGTTTTATAAAAAAATATACTCTAATAAAATTAACAGTGAAATATTTTTAAATTGTTCTTAAAATTGTAGTTAAATAAAACAAATTCTAACCTAAACATTTTTTTAAATTGTAGTTAAATAAAGCGTATTCTAACCTTAACACCTCTCTCAAAGTACTTCAAGCACTTAAAAGAATCCAATAAAACACCTATAGTAATATGAAATTAATATGAAGAGCTAGAATATGTAGGCCATTAAATGACCCATGTCCTTTGTACATACATGAGAAACGATATATTACTAAGTTTTTAAAAAATAAAAGTTTACTGAATCAGAGAAATAAATTAGCTACTTTTTGCCGTCATTGTCATAAATTTTACTTAAATAATATTTAAATATAAAATTTTAAAAAATGTGACCTGGTAATATACATACTTATACTTGATATGAAAAAATAATTTTACATACTGTAAGTAATTCTAATACATTTACTTGTTTTAAAAAGAAATATAGTCTATTAAAAATTAAAAGTGAAAATTTTTAAAATTGTAGTTAAATAAAACGTATTCTAACCTAAACATCCCCAAAAAATCTTTAAGTATACAAATAGAAAAAATACCGTAAGAATTTAAAAGTTAATGAAAATGAACACGCTACCACCCCTTGTCTGGATGAGTCGATTTCTCTGTATCCTTGGAAACAGTGAATTACGAATTTTTGCCGTGCCTTTAAAACTCAGTAAATTTAAAAATAAGTGACTCTAAAATTCGCTTGAGGATGAAATGGAACTAATGTTTTTAATTTAATTACAAAATTAAATTCGAAGCTTTTAGCTTCCATTTTTTAAACATGGTTATTACTGTGTAGCGAAAAAAACATATTTTAAATCAGTTAATTTATAATATTAATGCTCTGTAAATTTACACTGAGCACTATTTTGTAAAAATAAAAATATCTATAAGAACACTGGATTATATATCTTACTGTTCTTTCTTTACATATATATATATATATATATATATATATATATATATATATATATATATATATATATATAAGAGGACACTGAGGTCAACACAAAGCGACGACAGTGCGTTTCTTGCTTGTATGCAATCCTCAAGCCACGTATCTGAAGATTGCTTTTAAGCATGAAACAGACTGTCGCCACTTGGTGTTTACATTTCTGTTTACTTTTATAATTACATACGCTCTATCACTGATATTAAGCACTTTTACCCATAAATATAGCATACATTAAACCCCCCTCTCTCTCTCTCTCTCTCTCTCTCTCTCTCTCTCTCTCTCCATATATATATATAATATAGAAAAAAACAACTGCAAAGTTGCAAATTAAAAAAATTGAACGCGAACGTCACGTGATATGGAATGCAACTGTGTTTGAATATTTCTAACGTAAATCTAACTGTAGTAATATTTTAGATGTTGTTTAAAAAAAGCGACAGACGCTACTTAATGTAAACAAACTTCTGAAAACAGTCATTTCTGATGAAAGATCGGGGCCGATCTGAAATATCAAATATATATATATATATATATATATATATATATATATATATAAATGTAAATAAATACTTTCTCCAAAAAAACATTCAATTTTTTTTAATTTGCAACTTTTCAGTTGTCTTTTCTATATTATATGCATATTAAGAAAGTATACGTGGCTTCTCATTATGCTATATATATATATATATATATATATATATATATATATATATATATATATATATATATATATATACGAGAAGTGTTGACTAACTTCTTCAAATCAGTATTATATATGTTTGGCATTAAAATACTGATTTCAAGTAATGAGTCAGGCTAAGAACTCTTAAGCAATATTCATAAAATTAAATTTTTTCCAGTTTTTCCATTGTTTTATACCTTTTTTATCCGATCTATTTTTCTTCGGTTGTTCAGCGAACGATGTTTTAAACATTGAAGCTACCAAGTCTGTCATAATTAGAGAGAAATGCTTATAAGTTTACCATTCGTACGTTAATTGGATATTGCTGCTAGGTATGGTCTGATGATTTTATATATATATCTAGAGATTCTTTTAAAAAAATTCGAAAGAAGAAGCTGTAATGTTATTGGTCCTGACATCTCGGCTTCAATCACTCCCACCGCCGTAGCATCCCCGTGCCTTTTCTATAAATAAAGTGTGTCTAAAAAAAAAATTGACATAATTTAAAATGTTAATATCTGAGTAACTACATATCCCAGGCAAACGAAATTCTATAGGCTTCATGTTGAACAAAAAATATTTATTTATTAAAGTTCGAAGAAGATATTCAAAGGGATGTAGATTTTATAGCCGATTTCACAAAGCTTCACAAATGATCAATATGCGCACCAACTGTGATACGACACACGTCAAGTCGGTTGTCCCACTCCTGCCAAACACGCTGTAGCATGTATTGCGTAACATTGTCCAGCGCCTCTAGGCCTGTGGGTGGAGGGAGTTATAAACCTGTTCTTTCACATAGACCCATAGAAAAAATCACATGTTCTCAAGTCAGATGAACGTTGTCATTATCAATGCCACGACCGATCCATCTTCCTGATAGATTCCCACTGAGATAAGTCCGCATAGTAAACTTAGTTTTTACACATTTTGCTAAAATCTAAGATAATTTGAATGAGAATTGGCTATGTTATTAGATTACAAAATTATATAAATTTTGGTGGGGGATACCATGTATTTTTATGGCAATTTTTCTAATGAGCTATCCTCTTTGGTATATCAGATTCATCGATTTAAGTGTAATACTAGATTGGAAGTTAGGTCTCATCATTTTACTGTTGAATTGCTATGCATAATCGTCAGCCCTATTCTTCTTTCGCAGTTCTTGCTTGAATGGAAGGGATTAAAAAATGAAACAAATGAAAACACGGCTATGGAGGATCAACAGGGCGAAGACGATTCTGAAACGCCTGACGAAGATGTAATAATAAGAGAATACAATGACCATTGAAAATAATTCATCACCCACAAGAAGGGGATTTTGGACTCTAAGGAAAGCTCCCACTTTATTCTTACTTCAGTTAGTTATGGAGAAAAAGGTCAATTTTATATATTTTTAAAAAAGAGGTTTGTTTGTTTAACAGCACATCAACACCTTATGGGTCATTTAATGCCGAAATTTCATTTTCTTGGGAGCTTTGATTTGATTTGTTTGTTTAATGGCATATCAACACCTTATGGGTCATTTAATTAAAAATTTTATTTTCTTTGAGCTTTGATAATCTTCACTTTTTTATCAAAAATGTATTGCTGGTATTTTTATTTATTTTTTTTTAGCGAAGGCAGAATAAGGACCCAGACAGTTGTGCTTGTTTAACATCACATCAACTCCTTATGGGTTATTTAATGTCCAAATTTAATTTTTTGGCGGCATTAGTAATTTCTTTTACAAAAATGTATTGCTAGTAATTTTTTTCTTCAAAAATGTGTTGCTGGCAATTTTTCCTTTACAAAACTGTATTGCTGGTAATATCTTTCTCATTTTTTTAAGAATGTATTACTGGTATTTCCTTTACTATCAAAATGCATTACTGACATATCTACTACAAAAATGTATTTTTATACTTTTATGGTGCTTTGACCCCGGTTTACGGGTTAAATATTTGCCCATAGCTGGGGTCCTAGCAGGTGCTACCACCCCGGAGCGGGGTGGGCCTGGGAACAACAGCAATTAAAAGGTGGTTCCATGCTCTTCAAAACCTCCTGATCGGAGGCTCTGCTGCTGAATGTAGTCTATCATCATACCCAGGACGGTAAAAAAAGCGGTTACAACAAGGCCATTATAGCCCCTAAAAAACAAAATGCATAGGAGCTATGCGGATCAAATAAGACACCGAGATGATAAAGTAGACGAAACAAATCTTCTTCTTCTTCTTCTTCTTCTTCTTCTTCTTCTTCTTCTTCTTCTTCTTCTTCTATGTGCCGTGTCCCTTCAAGACTTTGATGACCATGGCACTCCACAATTTTCGACGAGCAAGATCAAGATCAAGAGAAATAAACACATCAAGAAATAAGCACATCAAGGAAGGCACTTCATATGGTGTAATAGTTGGCAAGCTTGTCTCGCGAGATCAATTACGACTGAATAGTGCGTTCGATCGTCGCTGAGTGCTTCATAATTTCAGCCTTTTACCACATCTAAGCAACGCTTAGAAAACTAGTACCAAACACTCAAGAGATGGGGTGGAAGAGAAGGAAACAATATATAGAACAAACACTAGATTCCCAAAGAGTATAGAATCCTTTCGTCTCACGGACATGTAATATACAGGGTGTGATCGCCATTTTATATTTTTAATTTTGCGCATGCGCATTGTTTGTTTTTAATTTTGTCGACTGCACAGTATAGTAGGGTTAGTTGGACACCGTCTCTGAGAAAAAAAAACACCATGACGCAATTCATTCCGCCAGAATTTTGGAAACAGCATGCTGTACTGCTCCAATACAAACATTTCAAAGTGTTTGGGTGTCAGTCGGGGGACGGTGAAGAGGATTTAGTAAGTGTTGGTTGTGTCTAATGGCGATTACAAAGTTACAGCAGCTCGGAAAACTCACTCTGGTAGTTCTGATAAATAAGGAAGTCCCATATTTGCTAGTGAGGGCCTCAGACTCAACACGGTGGCTTGCATCAAGTACCTTGAGGAGGTAGTGCAGCCCTGGAATCTGCACTATGCCACGCAAGCAGGAGAACCCAGTCATTACTGTTAGAGAATTTCTACGAACACATTAACCCTTATATCTGGACACCTAACTCCCAAGACTGCAACCCCTTTGATTATTATGCGTGGGGTGCAGTTGAGCGAGAGACCAACAAAACTCCTTGTAACACCAAAGATGAACTGAAGACAAGGATTACGGCAGCATTCACTAAATTAAACAAGGAGACCGTCCAGAAGAGATGCAGGAGATTCCGAAGTCGTCTGGAGGCTGTGGCTGAAACCAATGGAGATTTTATTGAATAAATTTACTCTTTTAGTATTTCAAGATATTTTTCTGTAATTTTGGTTAATATATCTGTTAAAATAAGATGCCAGTGTTGTATTCATTTTTGCGTAATTGAGATGACAATTTATCCATCTCACCCTGCATAAGAGAGAAAGACTGCCTGGTTTGCATATTGGAAGATGGCGAATATAAAAGGTCTACTTGAACTGAGATCAAGAGTTGTAAACAATATCGTTTTAGTAGATGTACTAAGCGACTTGTGACTATCACTTTGGGAAGTGACTGAAGCCTTTTGAGAGAAATTGTGTAGACAAAACTGTTAGGAAGTGCTAGCACGAGGTCACAACGAGGGTTTGTACCTACTGGTCTTGTTCAACTACTGATCACGCCATTGTGTGCTATTTCCCCGAAACTGTAACTAAACCACAGATTGCCTTTTTGGATTTTGAAGAAACACAAATGTACCTGAGAAGGCGTCCGGGGTACTCGGAAACAGGCTTGCAATCATTATGAAAATTTACTAGTATACCCGTGCCGTCAAAAATGACAGCAAAATATTAGAAAGTTTTAATAGTGAGATGCAATGAAAGAAACGTCTGTAACAATGTATTGAGATTTAATGACGCGGAGATAAAGAATTCACAACTAAATTAGAAGCCAATGGACCGTTTAATTAATCCATTCTTTTTATATTTTCTAGACGTTCAATGGTATCTATGATTCATTGATTACTTCTGGTATTATATAAATCACTTTCTGCTTAAAAGTTTGTTTATGCGTTTAATATGTTAAAAAGTTTCTCCCGTCCCACTATAGTGAGTGACATGAAAGATAGAAATAACTAAATAAATAAATGCACAACGGTTATCATTATATCGTGTTAATAATGATAAATGCCGTGTAAGAGGAACTGCTAACAACACTCGTGAACAACGTCACTTTCATAGATGTCCTAAGCGACTTGTGACTACCACTGAATACACTTTAACATATCACAACTAATATCTTATCCTTTTACATGAGTTAAAAAATCTTTTTTTCTAAAAGCATGGGCCTAAAACACCGCTTCTCGTACGATCACCGAAGTTAAGCAACGTCGAGCCTAGTCAGTACCTATGTAGGTGACCGCTTGGGAATACAAGAGAACGAAACGTCAAGTTATTTCGGGCAATGGAGGAGAAGTAAAGCAAAAAAAAATCCCGAAAAGGAAAAAATCTACAAGGTGTATAAAATCTACAAGGTGTAAAAATCTACAAGGTGTATAAAATCTACAAGGTGTATAAAATCTACAAGGTGTAAAAATCTACAAGGTGTATAAAATCTACAAGGTGTAAAAATCTACAAGGTGTATAAAATCTACAAGGTGTAAAAATCTACAAGGTGTATAAAATCTACAAGGTGTAAAAATCTACAAGGTGTATAAAATCTACAAGGTGTAAAAATCTACAAGGTGTATAAAATCTACAAGGTGTATAAAATCTACAAGGTGTAAAAATCTACAAGGTGTATAAAATCTACAAGGTGTAAAAATCTACAAGGAGTATAAAATCTACAAGGTGTATAAAATCTACAAGGTGTAAAAATCTACAAGGAGTATAAAATCTACAAGGTGTATAAAATCTACAAGGAGTATAAAATCTACAAGGTGTATAAAATCCTTCCGTTTCCGGGATATGTATTGATGTATTTGCATAGGAGAGAAACTGCCTGGTTTACATATTCGAAGAAAGTGAATCTAACGAATATAAATGTTTATATATTTAGCTCCCTTATTACTACGTTTATTGTAATAACTTTGTTTTTTTAAAAAAGATTTCCTTGGGTGGCTTGACTCTTGGTATTAAACAGCTAACATGAAAAAATAATATCAATCTATGCGTTACAGATCTCGAAAGTCATTTCAGAACTCACAACTTAAACAGAACCTACAGGTGAACTGTTTCGTCAATCAATTCCTTTGTCACTAAGTTTCTTGTGAAAGTTTCATTTTGAAGAAGAGTGCCTTGGTTGTCTTTATTTTGATGCTTCTTTTTTTAGGTTATTTTTATTTTTTTGTTCTGCTGAGTACTACGTACAGCTGTCCATAAGCAAACAATGGGGCTGGTAAATAGGCCCCAACATGGTAAAATTATTGAGCTTGTGACTTGTTAATAGAATTACACTGAGCGTGACACGAAAGATATAAATATATACACAACGGTAATTATTATGTAGTGTTTGATTTTAAAATGACTAAGAGAAGAAACCGCTCTTAAATTTACTAAGTTAAGTTGATTTACCTCCCTTACTAATATAGTACGTGACACGAAAGATATAAATAACTATATATATATATATATATATATACAAAACGGTTATTATATATGTTAATAATGATAAAAGCCGTGTAAAATGATCAGTCGAGAAAGCAAAAGGTTCTGCAGATTAAAGGAAAAAACTCGCTCGAGTTAGTGAAAGAGTTCACTCGAGTGGATAGCGTAAATAGGTTATTTACAAGTAGAATAATAAATACTACACTGAAGGGTTCACCGTGAAATCCCAAACGTTACTCGGGAGAGTAAGAGCATAAGAGAACGCAGTGGAGTGAGTGAAAGTATTCACACGAATCAGTGAATAAGGTAAGATTTATCCAAATCATACTGTTTTGGTCTTCTTCGTCGGTAATTCTGTTGAAGAAGGCCTCGAGCCTCTGGGAGATATCGGATTGCAGCTGATTTTGATTTTTATCATACGGTTATGCTGGATTTTTTCTCGAACAAGTGTGTATTCCCCATTTTTCTACGACTGGACGGGCTCTCTTTGAATTGACCGGAAAAAAGTTAACGTTAGGATGAAGGAGTTCGCTTTACGGAGCGCCACTGAAAAAGTCACCTGGATCGAGTAAAAGGTGTCCACCTCGTGAATACAGTAATTATAAATTTAGGAACTTACGGTAAATGTGTTCAATTGCGATCGTGAGTGCCCACTAAATAAAAGTCACTCGAAAGTGTAACAAATTCATATATAGCAAAAGTATAAACTCGAGTGAATGAAAAAGATCTCTTGAGAAATGGTACGTGGAAGTGTTCACTCGAAGAAGTAAGAGAATATACTCGTGTTCTTACTATTCATACTTGCTACTATGACAGCCTTAGAGAATTCGATCAGGTAAAAACGGAAATAATTTTCTAACGTCCATATTTTTTAAACTTCATATATTATTATAGTAGAAAACTTCTTATTTGAATTACACCCTTGTGCAAATTAATTGAAACAACTGCTTCACTTTCCTTTCTTTCACCATACGGTCAGTTTTAGACGCACTGGAGTGATAGGGTGCAATCGATTTCTATTTTTTCCTCAGATTAGGTCATTTGCAGAGGTGTACAGAAATATGACTCTATTTTCAGGGTGTATGATGAAATTTGTTTGGCCTTGAAAAATATTACGTCATCCGTGATTGCATCAGATTTTTATCACGCCCAGACACTATTGTCTCGACTGTCGATTAGTTGTCCTACGGCCATTGTCTGCGATGGACGTTACTCCAGGGAAGCGTACGAAAATTGTAACACTGCACGAACAGACTGGCAAGCCTTACTTACTGGCCCGGAAACTCTCCTGATTTAAATCCGATCGAGAATCCGTGGTCATTCTACATGGAAGGACCTTGTGGAATGGACATACGAAGTAGTAACATGTTACATTGGAAAAATATGGAAGTAAAAGTAAAATAATAACGGAATTATTCGTTTTGTTTCAATTAATTTGCACAAGGGTATAGATGGATAGATATGGATAGATATGATCCTTGAAGCAATACTCATACAACAAAAACAACTATCAATAATTAAAAACAATTATAAATAATTTAGGAGCTCGCGTCCTCAAATGTACATTTAAAAAAAACACATCACACTTCGCTTATGTCACAACACACTTTGGCTACGTCAGAATACTCACTCGTTCTACGCAACTCGACAATTGTCTCTACCTACTCTGATGATGACTTAAGAAAGTCGAAACCTTGGGCCATATTTCTTGTACTTTTCTTTCCAAATGAACTTCGGACAATTTCTGAGAGAATTTCCTGCTTGTCTGAGAAGGATTAGTCGCAATTTAGAAAAGTCGATCGGTAAAATTAATCGAAACAAAATGTTACTTTTAATAATATTTGCCATATAGATAGATAGATAGATAGATAGATAGATAGATAGACTTCTTTTTTTAATTAGATGCTCCATTTTTATTTATTAAATATTGTGTATTACGTCTGTTTCAAATAAAAAATAATGTCCACTATATTAAAGTTTGCAGTAAGAAAAACTTCAGGTTCAAAATATAAAATCCATTAATTCTTTAGAAATTACGCGCACACACACACACACACACGTGCGCGCGCAAAAACTTATACGCTAACTGTTTCTTTTCTCGCACCTCTCGCTTGTGGAACTCCCTTCTGCCTCCATGTTTTCCAGCCTACTTTAATCTGCAAGAATTTAAATGCAATGCCAATCGCTATCTACAGTCCTCCTGAATGCTCTTTTCTCTTTCTACTCATTACGAATGTTTCTGTTCGTATTTACCCCCCCAACCCCTGAAACCACTTACGTGTTAGTGGCTATACTGCTTTGCTTGGGGCGACACTGATTAAAAAAAATATTTTAAATTTTATAATAATATGAGATATGCAGATGACACAGTGCTGATAGCAGACACGGCAAGAAAACTACGTAAACTCTTACATAAGCGAGAATAATTTATTTTGAAATGAAGTACATTTCATGTGGCACAAGGCCGAAGGGGAAGTGGGGAAAAGTTGGTCTTCACTGACTCTCCTACACCTAGCTAATCTGATTCACGAGCCATTCATTCTCACCAGAGACTCAATCACCAAAAGAACCCATCCATTTTCGTGTGGCAATCCAACATTTACCAAAACACCACGTATTCGCAGGGAGCCTCCTAAATCTCCACGATATAAAAAATGACAGACGAAAGCGAGAAGATAAGATTAAACATCATCAGCAAAAAGAGAAAATATATGGCTGTTAGCAAAAGTGACAACCCAACATGCAAATTACAAACTGGGGATACCAAAATCAAAAGAGTACAAAAATTGAAATGTCTAGGAAGTGTTTTAACAGAAGACGGGAAGTGTGACACTGAAATCCGAAGGCGCATTGGGATAGCCAAAGGTGCCTTCCAAAAGCTAAGCAGAGTATTAAGAAATAGAAACAAGGAAGAAAGTATTAAAATTCTACGTGATATCTGTCCTCCTGTATGACAATGAGTCCTGGACGATATCCTCAAAGAAGAAGAGTTAAATACGTAACAGAAATGTGGTTCTACCTTAGATACCATGTACCGAATATGTGGGCAACGACGAGGTGTTCGAGAAAATGGAAATAAAAAGAAAACTCATACTTAACATCAGGAACATGGGATGTTCTATAGGTCCCCTGCGAATATGCGGTATTATGGTATATGCAGAATTGAGTGGTGATGGATGAGTTCTTGTGGTGAATGGGAAACTTGCAATGAATGAATGGGTCGTGATTCTAATTAGCTAGGACTAGGATAGCTAATGAAGACCAGCCTCTCACCATTTTCCCTTCGGCCTTGTACCACAATTTTGTATTTTTCTACGAAATAAATAATCTTAACATCAGGAAGAGGCAGTTGAAATTTCTAGGGCAGATAATGAGGAAAAAGGACTTGGAAAATCTGATACTCACAGGACAGTTTGAAGGCAAGAGGGACAGAGGAAAACAACGCATAACATACTTAGTGAGCTTGAGTAAATGGATGGCGGAATAAGGATTAGGAGAAATAACAAAAAAGATAAAATTTATTAAGCGCTACAAAGGACAGGAAGTTGTGGAGAGCCATGATCACCTACACCTTGAATGTATAAAGCACATAGAAGAAGAGGAATGAGCTTGAGTAAATGGATGGCAGAATAAGGATTAGGAGAAATAACAAAAAGACAATATTTATTAAGAGCTACAAAGGACAGGAAGTTGTGGAGATCCGTGATCACCTGCACCCTGAAGTTATAAAGCACATAGAAGAAGAGGAATGAGCTTGAGTAAATAGATGGCGGAATAAGAATTAGGAGAAATAACAAAAAGACAAAATTTATTAAGAGCTACAAAGGACAGGAAGTTGTGGAGAGTCATGATCGGCTACGACATGAGGGGATCCGGCACCTGAAGAAGAAGGATCAAGGACTTCATTCGAATAAATAAATGAATTCACTTGATTGAATAGGGTAAGTCACACGAGTGAATGAAAGTTTTTAATGAATTGAGTAAATGGATAAACTGGGATGAGTAAAAAAGAAGACACCCTAAAGTAAATGTTATAATCTTGCTGAAACCAGATCGTCTTCTGATTCATGTTACACAAACTTCTACCACTGGCCAGATGTGAACGCTCCGAAAGCCAAAACCGAACAGAAAATTCCGTCGACTGCGCATCAACTCCGCACATACCTTCCGTTTTACTTACCTCACTCAAAGAAAAATACAATCTAGAATTTCCACCCAATAGCACCTACTAAAGAAACGAAATAAAAATTGGAGCCGATCTGAGCCTAAGAAAAGGACATCAAAGCTCATCAAAGGGACATCTTCTGCAATTGGACGGCACAACAGCCAGGATTCACAACGCCCGTCGGAATGCGACCTTCCATCTCCAAAGACAACACACCAAAGGCCGTCGTCGCAGCAAGTCATAACTAACCCTTTCTCTCCTACGGTACGCCTCTGCGGACAACTTTTACGGTTCTACTTATCTCTTTCTTTCAAAGAGAGACAATTGTTTATTTCTTAAACCTCCGTCGTTTCTTCTTTGTTCTGCTACCATATGTTTAATGGAACATGAATAAATGCAATAATTGACATCCATCAAACATGGCACGTGGAACTAGAACAGTCTACCCCAGTGACGAAATAAAGGGTTCGGTTCGAAATTCCAACCACCTGAAGAAGGCCGGAGAGTACAACGGCCGAAACGTTGTGACAAATATGGCGACAAAGATGAGGACAATAGTCCGACTAATGTAAATACTATACATCGAGTCAGTTGCATCATCCACCGCAAGGAAAGTTGGTTCCCTGTGCCGAGCCAGGAAATTTTTCTCCCCGGAATCGATCCTCCAAGTCTATAAGTCGACCATTCGCCCGTGCATGGAGTATTGCTGCCATATATGCTCTGGGGCCCCTGCTGTTTGCCTCAGGGTTCTTGATAAGATCCAGAGACGGATATGAAATGTAATTGGCCCTGATCTGTCATCTCGTCTGCAGTCGCTCTCTCACAGACGCGATGTTGCCTCGCTCTGCCTTTTTTACAAGTACTTTCATGGTAATAACTCCGAGGAGCTGCTTTCGCTTGTCCCTAGGCCTCGTGAATTTAAGCGTCCTACGATGCTGGCATTCCGTTCCCACCCCTACACCGTTGAAACTGTTAGATGTAGACGTCTCTTCTACTCCAATAGCTTCATGTCTCGCACATCTCGCCTATGGAACTCCCTTCCCTATTACTGTTTCCCTGACAAATACAATCTCCAACGGTTTAAGTGTAGCGTCAATCGACATCTCAAGTTGCCTTGATCTATCCACTTCCCTTCTCCACATCCTTTCATCTTTCATTCCTATCTGCTCTCGCTCCAAATCTTCTGTAACCCCCTTGCCTTGATCGACCCACTGTCTTTCTCTTTCTCCACATCCTCTCCTTTACCACTCCTATCTGCTCTTCCTCCAACCCTTCTATAACCCCTTGCGTGATAGTGGCCTCCAGCCTTGCTTGGGGTGATACGCTTAAAAAAAATTAAAAAATTTTAAAAAATAAATTAGTATTGATTAGACATTTCTTTGTCTATATCTGTCACTAACAAAACCTATTGATTTTTTTATCATTTTTTAAATGAATATTATGTTATTGTGCGTCATCTTCTGGTCTTTCAACCCTTTCAATTTCTGTAATTGAGGGGCCTTGACTGCCTCGAATTCCTGTTTGTAAGATTTATCCAAATCATGCTGGATAATGTTTCGGTCTTTTTCGTCGGTAATTCTGTTGAAGAAGCCTCAAGCCTCTGGGAGATATCGGATTGCAACTGATGTTTTATCTAATGATTGTGCTGGATTCTTTCTCAGAAAAGGGAATGTTCCGCTTTTTCTGCGAGCAGGCGAGAAGTCCTTGAACTGACCGAAAGTCTTGATGCCTGAAGGGATGTATCTTAAGACTCTGCATCTGTGTAGGAATGTCAGATGGTTCAACATTCGTGCGAGCTTCTGGTTGGATCTTTTTTCATATCGGTTTCACCCAAATGCAAGCCACTAAGATACAATGGGTTAAAAGGTGTGGAAGAATTAGGAACAGAAACATTAATAATGAGCGCGAAGAGAAAAGATTAATCAGGAGCACAGTAGATAGCGATTGACATTGCATTTAAAATTTTTTGCAAATTAAAGTTGCCTGGAAAACATGGAGCCAAAAGGGAGTTCCACAAGAGATGATTGCGAGGAAAGAATCTGTTAGCAAAGAACTTACGTGTACATCTTCACAACTCACCTGCCAATTGATGAGATCTCGACGCCAGTCTAGTACTGCGCTTGAATTTAAAAAGTCTAGGTACCATAGCGAAGAGCTCATTAGAACAATTACCATGGAAGAATTTATAGAAAAGACACAGAGAGGCAACTTTACGGCGGTGGCAAAGTGACTGAAGCCGGGCCGCCAGATCAGGACTAATAATATTGCTGATTCTTCTTTGGATCTTATCAAGGAGCTCAATGTAAATAGCAGGAGCCCCGGACCATATATGGCAGCAATATTCTAAGCATGGTCGAATGGTAGGTTTATAGATGAGGACCAATAATATTGCTGATTCTTCTATGGTTTTTATCAAAGCGCTCAAGGTAAATAGCAAGGTCACCGGACCATATATGGCAATAATATTCTAAGCATAGATGAATGGTAGACGTTTAGATATGTATGATAGATTCTGGAGATAAAAATTGTCTCGCGCGACACAGTGAACCAACTTTCTTGGCAGCTGACCTAACAATGGATTCAATATCGTCTTTCCACTTCATGTCATCAGAGAATGTTAGCCCGAGAAGGAGCAACGAGTCACTCTCTTGGAGGTTAGCATCAGCCATATTCTCTGTTAATATAAAATAAATAACGTGTCAAATCGATCTATGGTTTCCTAAAGAGTTATCTTACTTTGTTTTTATTTACAAATATCAAGTTTGAAACTGCTTACGTCATTGGTAGCTGCATACGATTGATGCTATCCTTTTTCCCGTTTCGTCGTAGTACTCAGTTACCAATGACGTAAGAACAAACTTAACATTTGTAAATAAAGAATAAAGTGAGAAAAAAGTCAGTGATCGATTTGATACTGTAATTATATTATGAACAGGACACAACTTTAGAAACGATAAAAATCACTAATATTCGTTTCTGACAAATGTGGAGAAACGGAAGTCTAATGAATGTTAATCTATAAAGGTTGTTTTAAAAAATTCATAAGGTTTTTTTTACGTGCGGACCAGTTAATTAGTTTCAAAGTGGGTATTTATGTAAAATAGGACACTTATTATTATGTTCTCAGGGTGCAAAAAAGTACAAGCGCAATAAAGTAAGAAAGATACTAGATTAATGGCAATAAATTGGATGTGCCTAAAGTTTCCAGCCTCCTCTTTATGAAAAAGGGAATACTAAATATACAATAGGA
Organism: Acanthosepion esculentum; assembly: GCA_964036315.1. NCBI lineage: Eukaryota > Metazoa > Mollusca > Cephalopoda > Sepiida > Sepiidae > Acanthosepion > Acanthosepion esculentum. The sequence continues at coordinate 85,366,433 of OZ038495.1, forward strand.
AAATGATTTTTTAAAAAGATTTTATTAAACGTTTACACACACAACAACAACAATAATAATAATAATAATAACCAGAAACAAGTGACCATCTTGTATCACCAGAAACAAGTGACCATCTTGTATCACCAGAAACAAGTGACCATCTTTATCTATGTAAATAATTTTTTGGATTTCCTGGAGAGAAGGTGTATCAGGGATTCTGTTGATTGCTCCTTGAGTTCCTTTTTTATCAGATCCAAAATTCCATAATAATAATAATATGTTCACATCTGCAACAACTGGTAGGTATCGATAACAACAAATTCTTTGCCAAGTTTTTCGGTCGACTAAAGCAATTAGATCTCACTCCTCTATGATGATGGCTCTTCACAGCTTCCTATTTTTTGTTGTTCCAACCAACAAATTTTGACTCTACCATCTCTTGTTGCCTTTATTTTGCCTTCCATATTCTTCTTCTTTTTTTTGTTATTATTATTATTATTATTATTATTATTATTTGTGTATGTTATGTTTCCTGTTTTATGAGTATTTATGAGGGTTGGGACATACCCATTGGGATTCATAGGTACGGTATATAACACTTCTTATGGATGATTTCTTTGTATTTCTTTACTAGGCATCACTTCTTCCTCAAGGTAACTACTTCTGTCTTTCTTTATTACGATGACTTCTTTTATTTTCCTTTGTCGGCACTTTTTTTGTCTTTCCTTCTTTGGGATAGCTTCTTTTGTCATCATTTCTACATGATAACATCATTTGTCTTTCCTGCTTTGGGAGGAATTATTTCACCTTTCTTCCTAGGGATCTTATCTTTTACCTTTCCTTCACTCGAGTGTCTTAACTTCCTCGGGATAATATCTTTTATCTTTCCTTCATTAGGATGATGTCTTTTGTCTCTCCTTCCTAGCGATTACATCTTTTTCCTTTCCTAACTTGGGATGATGATTTCATGTTTTCCTGTTTTCGGGGTAATTTCTGTTGTCTTTTCATCCTCAGGGTGATTCCTTTTGTCTTTCCTTCCTAAGAATTACATTCCTTCATTTGGATGACGTTTGTCCTGGAATTAATTATTTTGTCTTTTTCTACTTGGGATGACATCTTTTGTCTTTCCTTCTTACAGTTGACATCATTTTCCTTTACTCTATTGCAACTTTCTTGAATTTTCTTCCTATGGAAGACAACATCTTTTTACTACTATTGAATGACTTTTTGGGGTGTCTTCTTTTCCAGTTCTTTCATCGGAATTACATCAGCCGAGGGAGCACTTCTTTTTGGAATTCACACATAGAAATGACATCATTGCCTTTCGTTCCTAATCTCTTTAGTCGTTCCTGTCTAATGATGACTTCTTCCACATTCCACCCATGGAATCCATCATTTTCCTTTTCTTCTTTGGATGGCATTTTTTTTTTTACATTCTTTCCTTGGGAGGAATTATTTCGTCTTTCTTCCTAAAGATGATATCTTTTGACTTTACTTAATCCGGGTGCCTTTTTAGCCTTTCCTTTCTCGAGATAACATCTTTTATATTTCCTTCATTAGGATGATCCCATTTGTCTCTCCTTCCTAGCGATTACATTTTTTTTATTTCCCTTCCTTTGGATGAAGATTTTCATGCCGTTTACGGGGTGATTTCTGTTGTCTTTCCTTCCCCAGGATAACTCCTTTTGACTTGCCTTCCTAAAACGACTTCTTTTGTATCTCCTTCCTAAAAACGACTCATTTTGTCTTTCCTTCCTAAAAACGGCTTCTTTCGTCTTTCCTTCCTAAAAACGGCTTCTTTTGTCTTTCCATCCTAAAAATGACTTCTTTTGTCTTTCCTTCCTAAAAACGACTTCTTTTGTTTTTCCTTCCGAAAAACGACTTCTTTTGTCTTTTTTCCTAAAAACGACTTCTTTTGTTTATCCTTCCTAAAAACGACTTCTTTTGTCTTTTCTTCCTAAAAACGGCTTTTTTTGTCTTTCCATCCTAAAAATGACTTTTTTTGTCTTTCCATCCTAAAAATGACTTCTTTTGTCTTTTCTTCCGAAAAACGACTTCTTTTGTCTTTTTTCCTAAAAACGACTTCTTTCGTTTATCCTTCCTAAAAACGACTTCTTTCGTTTATCCTTCCTAAAAACGACTTCTTTTGTCTTTTCTTCCTAAAAACGTCTTTTTGTCTTTCCATCCTAAAAATGACTTCTTTTGTCTTTCCTTCCTAAAAATGACTTCTTTTGTCTTTCCATCCTAAAAACGACTTCTTTTGTCTTTTCTTCCGAAAAACGACTTCTTTTGTCTTTTTTCCTAAAAACGACTTTTTTTGTTTATCCTTCCTAAAAACGACTTCTTTTGTCTTTTCTTCCTAAAAACGGCTTTTTTTGTCTTTCCATCCTAAAAATGACTTTTTTTGTCTTTCCATCCTAAAAATGACTTCTTTTGTCTTTTCTTCCGAAAAACGACTTCTTTTGTCTTTTTTCCTAAAAACGACTTCTTTCGTTTATCCTTCCTAAAAACGACTTCTTTCGTTTATCCTTCCTAAAAACGACTTCTTTTGTCTTTTCTTCCTAAAAACGTCTTTTTGTCTTTCCATCCTAAAAATGACTTCTTTTGTCTTTCCTTCCTAAAAATGACTTCTTTTGTCTTTCCATCCTAAAAACGACTTCTTTTGTCTTTTCTTCCGAAAAACGACTTCTTTTGTCTTTTTTCCTAAAAACGACTTTTTTTGTTTATCCTTCCTAAAAACGACTTCTTTTGTCTTTTCTTCCTAAAAACGGCTTTTTTTGTCTTTCCATCCTAAAAATGACTTTTTTTGTCTTTCCATCCTAAAAATGACTTCTTTTGTCTTTTCTTCCGAAAAACGACTTCTTTTGTCTTTTTTCCTAAAAACGACTTCTTTCGTTTATCCTTCCTAAAAACGACTTCTTTTGTCTTTTCTTCCTAAAAACGGCTTTTTTTGTCTTTCCATCCTAAAAATGACTTCTTTTGTCTTTCCATCCTAAAAACGACTTCTTTTGTCTTTTCTTCCGAAAAACGACTTCTTTTGTCTTTTTTCCTAAAAACGACTTCTTTCGTTTATCCTTCCTAAAAACGACTTCTTTCGTTTATCCTTCCTAAAAACGACTTCTTTTGTCTTTTCTTCCTAAAAACGTCTTTTTGTCTTTCCATCCTAAAAATGACTTCTTTTGTCTTTCCTTCCTAAAAACGACTTCTTTTGTTTTTCCTTCCTAAAAAACGACTTCTTTTGTCTTTCCTTCATAAAAACGGCTTCTTTTGTCTTTCCTTGTTTCGAATGATTTTTTGCGTTCTTTCATCAGGACGACTTCTTTCTTTTTCTTTCTCGTGATGACTGTGCTCTCTTTTCAGACGAGTGATTATTTGGGGCTTTTTGTTTTTTCTTATTATGGATGAAATATTTTGTTTTTTCCTTCCTACGGATGACTTCTTTGTCTTTCCATCCTAAAGATGGCATATTTTATCTCTCCTTATCTGGGGATGATATGTTTTTCTTTCCTTCCTTGGATGTCAGTTTTGATGAACCTTTTTTGGTTTGATTACTTTGTTTTTCCTACCTAAGGATTAATTTTAGTCTTCCATTATTAGGAATGACTTATCTTTTCGGCCGAAGGATGACATCTTTATCTTTCTTTACTCCACATTATTTCTTTTATCTTTCCTTCCTATGGAGCTAACTCTTTTATCTTTCCTTCCTATGGAGGTACCTCTTTCATCTTTCCTTCCTATGGAGGAACCTCCTTTATCTTTCCTTCCTACGGAGTACCTTTTTTGTCTTTCCTTCCTGGTGATGATATTTTCTTCCTCTGGATGAATTTTTCGAATTTCCTTCCACTGCTTTTGTCTTTCCTTCATCAAGGTGTCTTCTTTGCTCTTTTCTTCCCCGGTACGACATTCTTCTCTTTTTCTGGATGACTTTGTAGTCACCCTTATTCATGATGACTTCTTTTGTCATTCCTGTCTTGAGTGAACGTCTTTGTATTACTTTCCTTGCGATGACTACATTTCTTTTTTCCTTCCAAAAGATTTATCTTTCATTCCTCGGAATGGTTTTTGCATATCATTTTTCTAAATGATTTATTTTGTATTATTGTTCTTGGAATGGCTTCTTTTTTTCCTTCCTACCTACGACAGATTAATTTCGTCTAAACTTCATAGGGATCACTTTTTTCCCTTATCCAGCCGTAGGATTAATATTTTGTCTTTCCGTCCGGGGAGGATTTATTTTCACTCTCCATCTTTCTATTTCATTATGCGGCATAATGTATTCTCCCTATCCAGGGATATCTTCTTTGTCTTTGATTTCTTCTGTCTTGCCATAGATATCTTCTTTCTCCTTGATTTCTTCTGTCTTCCCACGGATATCTTCTTTGTCTTTGATTTCTTCTGTCTTGCCATAGATATCTTGTTTGTATTGGATTTCTTCTCTCTTCCCATAGATATTTTCTTTGTCTTTGATTTCTTCTGTCTTCCCACATATATCTTTTTGTCCATGATTTCTCATGTCTTCACATAGATATCTTCATTGTCCTTGATTTTTTCTATCTTCCCAAAGATATCTTTTTTGTCCTTGATTTCTTCTGTCTTCCCACAGATATCTTTTTGTCCTGGATTTCTTCTGTCTTCGCATGGATATTTTCTTTGTCAATGATTTCTTCTGTCTTCCCACAGATGTCTTCTTTGTCCTTGATTTCAACTGTCTTCACATGGATATCTTTTTTGTCCTTGATTTCTTCTGTCCACCGATGGATATCTTCTTTATCCTTGACTACATCTGTCTTCCCATGTATATCTTCTTGGTCCTTGATTTCTTCTGTCTTCCCATAGATACCTACTTTGTCCTTGATTTCATCTGTCTTCCCATGGATATATTCTTTGTCTTTGATTTCTTCTGTCTTCCCATGGATATCTTTTTTGTCCTTGATTTCTTCTGTCCACCCATGGATATCTTCTTTAACCTTGACTACATCTGTCTTCCCATGTATATCTTCTTTGTCCTTGATTTTCTTCAGTCTTCTCGATGGATAACTTGTTTGTCCTTGATTTCTTCTGTCTTCCCATTGATAACTTCTTTGACCTTGATTTCTTCTGTCCACCCACAGATGTCTTCTTTGTCCTTGATTTCTTCTGTCTTCCCATAGATATCTTCTTTGTCTTTGATTTCTTCTCTCTTCACACGGATGTCTTCTTTGTCCTTGATTTCTTCAGTCTTACCAATGAATAACTTCTTTGTCCTTGATTTCATCCGTCTTCCCATGGATTTATTCTTTGTCTTTGATTTCTTCTGTCTTCCCATGTATATCGTCTTTGTCCTTGATTTTCTTCAGTCTTCCCAATGGATAACTTGTTTGTCCTTGAGTTCTTCTGTCTTCCCATGGATATATTCTTTGTCCTTGATTTCTTCTGTCTTCCCAAATATAACTACTTTGTCCTTGATTTCATCTGTCTTCCCATAAATATATATTCCTTGTCTTTGATTTCTTCTGTCTTCCCATGGATATCTTTTTTGTCTTTGATTTCTTCTATCTTCCCATGGATATCTTTTTTGTCCTAGATTTCTTCTGTCCACCCATGGATATCTTCTTTATCCTTGACTACATTTGTCTTCCCATGTATATCTTCTTTGTCCTTGATTTTCTTCACTCTTCCCAATGGATAACTTGTTTGTACTTGAGTTCTTCTGTCTTCCCATTGATATCTTCTTTGTCCTTGATTTCTTCTGTCTTCCCATGGATATATTCTTTGTCTTTGATTTCTTCTGTCGTCCCATGGATATCTTTTTTGTTACTTGATTTCTTCTCTCTTCACACGGATAACCGCTTCGTACTTGATATCTTCTGTCATCCCACGGATATCTTATTTGTCCTTGATTTCTTCTGTCTTCCCACAGATACCTTCTTTGTCCTTGATTTCTTATGTCTTGCCATAGATATCTTCTTCGTCCTTGATTTCTTCTGTCTTCCCATGGTTATCTTCTTTGTCCTTGGTTTCTTCTGTCTTCGCATCGATATTTCCTTTGTCTTTGATTTCTTCTGTCTACCCATGGATATCTTCTTTGTTACTTGATTTCTTCTCTCTTCACACGAATATCTTCTTTACCTTCTTCTGACTTCCCATGGATGTCTTTTTTGTCCTTGAATTCTTCTGTCTTTCCATAGATATATACTTTGTCCTTGATTTCATCTGTCTTCCCAGGGATATCTTCTTAGTCCTTGATATCTTCTGTCTTCCCAGGGATGTTTTCTTTGTCCTTGATATCTTCTGTCTTCCCATGGATATCTTCTTTGTCCTTGATTTCTTCTGTCTTCCCAGGGATATCTTCTTCTTTGTCTTTCATTCCTTCTGTCTTCTCATGTATATCTTCTTTGTCCTTGATTTCTTCTGTCTTGCAATATATATCTTCTTTGTCCTTGATTTCTCCTGTCTTGCCTTAGATATCGTCTTTGTCTTTGATTTCTTCTATCTTCCCACAGATGTCTTCTTTGTCCTTGACTTCTTCTGGCTTCGTAAATTCTGGAGATTACTTCTTTTCTCGTAATTTTCGCGAGATGTGTTTATTAGCATTTCTTTCCCCTCATGATGACTTCTTTTGTCTTTAGTTCTTGGAGATTACTTTTTTTCTCCTAATTTTCGCGAGATGTCTCTATTCGAATTTCTTTCCCCTCACGATGACTTCTTTTGTCTTTAGTTCTTGGAGATTAGGTCTTTTCTCGTAATTTTCGCGATATATCTTCATTTGCATTTCTTTCCCCTCGTGATGACTTCTTTTGACTTTTGTTCTTGGAGATTAGGTCTTTTCTCGTAATTTTCACGAGATGTCTTCATTTACATTTCTTTTCCCTCACGATGACTTCTTTTGTTTTTTGTTCTTGGAGATTACTTCTTTTCTCGTAATTTTCGCGAGATGTCTTTACTTGCATTTTTCCCCCTCACGATGACTACTTTTGTCTTTGCTTTTCTAAGATTAGTCTTTCTTCGTTCTGGATGAATTCTTTTGTTATTAAACGCTCGGAATACCTCCTTTTTTTTTTTTCAAACTCAGGATAAATTTTTTAGTCTTTTTTTCTCCAGAATGACTTCTTTTACTTTTTCTTCGTTTTGATTATTCTTTTTTTCCTTCCTCACCTGGAATAACATATTTTAGATTTCTATCTTCGTTTTCTCTTTGTTACTTCGTCCTGGGTACGACGTTAAACTGCATCCAACAGCAAGGCCTCTGATAAAGAGGTTTTGAGGAAGCGTGGAACCACCTCTTAATTGCTGGTGTTCCCAGATCCACCCAGACCCGGGGTGGTAGCACCTGTTGGGGTCCCAGCTATGGGCAAATAGTGAACTTCCATGTTTTTACCATGTCCTGGGTAAGACGACAAACTACATCCGCGTCCTGGGTATGACGACAAACTACATCCGCGTCCTGGGTATGACGACAAACTACATCCGCGTCCGGTGTATGACGACAAACTACATCCGCGACAAACTACATCCGCATATTTGAACTTTATTTGAGTAGCTAAGCAATTAAATTTTATCAACAAAATAATTGCTTTTTTATAAAGGTCACAAAAGACCAGAATAAAAATGAAAAAATATTATTACCAGCTCTACATTTTTGAAAAATATTATTACCAGCTATACGTTTTTGAAAAAAACATTATTACCAGCTCTACGTTTTTTGAAAAAACATTATTACCAGCTCTACGTTTTTGAAAAAATATTATTACCAGCTCTACGTTTTTGGAAAAAATATTATTACCAGCTCTACGCTTTTGAAAAAATATTATTACCAGCTCTACGTTTTTGAAAAAATATTATTACCAGCTATACGTTTTTGGAAAAATGTTATTACCAGCTATACGTTTTTGAAAAACCAGAATGAAAATGAAAAAATATTATTACCAGCTCTACGTTTTTGGAAAAATATTATTACCAGCTCTACGTTTTTGAAAAATATTATTGCCAGCTCTACGTTTTCGAAAAATATTATTACCAGCTATACGTTTTTGAAAAAAAAATTACCCGCTCTACGTTTTTGGAAAAAACATTATTACCAGCTCTACGTTTTTGGAAAAGTATTATTACCAGCTCTACGTTTTTGGAAAAATATTATTACCAGCTCTACATTTTTGAAAAAATATTATTACCAGCTATACGTTTTTGAAAAATAATATTACCAACTATACTTTTTGGAAAAAAACATTTTCAGCATTGAATGGCCCAACGAAGGTCGATATGCTGGTTAAATAATCAATCAATCAATCAATCAATCTTTGTTGCTTAATGGTGACTTAGACAAGACACAATCATTGCACGGAAGTAAAGAGAAAATGTCTTTACTTCCTTGGGATGATTATTTTATTTTTCTTCTTCGCAAACACTTCTCATGTCTTTCCTTCCTTGGGATGTCTCTCCTTCTTTGGGATGACTTTTATTGTCTTTCCTTTCTTGTGATGACTTCTTTTGTCTTCCCTTCATTGCGGTGTCTTCGTTTGTCTTTCCTTCCTTGGGATGATTCTTTTTGTCTTTCCTTCCTCGGGGCCATAGTTTTGTCTTTCATTCTTTGAGGTCACATCTTTTGTCGTGCTTTCTTGGGATGATTCGATTGCATTTCCTACTTTGTAACAACTTCTTTTGTCTTTCCTTCCTTGGGATGATTCTTTTTGTCTTTCCTTCCTCGGGGCCATACTTTTGTCTTTCATACTATGGGGTGACATCTTTTGTCGTGCTTTCTTGGGATGACTTCGATTGCCATTCCTCCTTTGTAACAACTTCTTTTGTCTTTCCTTCCTTGGGATGATTCTTTTTGTCTTTCCTTCCACGCAGACATATTTTTGTCTTTCATTCTTTAGGGTCACATCTTTTGTCGTGCTTTCCTGGGATGACTTCGATTGCCTTTCCTCCTTTGTAACAAATTCTTTTGTCTTTCCTTCCTTGGGATGATTCTTTTTGTCTTTCCTTCCTCGGGGCCATACTTTTGTCTTTCATATTTGGGGTGACATCTTTTGTCGTGCTTTCTTGGAATGACTTCTTTTGTCTTTCCTTCATTACGATGTCTTCTTTTGTCTTTCCTTCTTTGGGACGATTATTTTTGTCTTTCCTTCCTCGGGGCCATACTTTTGTCTTTCATACTTTGGGGTGACATCTTTTGAGGTGCTTTCTTGGGATGACTTCGATTTCCTGTCCTCCTTTGTAACAACTTCTTTTGTCTTTCCTTCCTTCGGATGATTCTTTTTGTCTTTCCTTCCTCGCGGCCATATTTTGTCTTTCATTCTTTAGGGGGACATTTTTGTCGTGCTTTCTTGGGATGACTTCGATTGCCTTTCCTCCTTTGTAACAACTTCTTTTGTCTTCGTTTCCTTGGGATGATTCTTTTAGTCTTTCCTTCCTCGCGGCCATACTTTTGTTTTTCATACTTTGGAGTGACATCTTTTGTCGTGCTTTCTTCGGATGACTTCGATTGCCTTTCCTCCTTTGTAACAACTTCTTTTGTCTTCGTTTACTTGGGACGATTCTTTTTGTCTTTCCTTCATCGCGGCCATATTTTTGTTTTTCATACTTTGGGGTGACATCTTTTGTCGTGCTTTCTTGGGATGACTTCGATTGCCTTTCCTCCTTTGTAACAACTTCTTTTGTCTTTCGTTCCTTGGGACGATTCTTTTTGTCTTTCCTTCCTCGGGGCCATATTTTCTCTTTCATACTTTGGGGTGACATTTTTTGTGGTGCTTCCTTGGGATGACTTCTTTTGTCTTTACTTCATTACGATGTGTTGTTTTGTCTTTCCTTGCTTGGGACCAATCTTTTTGTCTTTCCTTCCTCGGGGCCATACTTTTGGCTTTCATACTTTGGGGTGACATCTTTCGTCGTGCTTTCTTGGGATGACTTCGATTGCCTTTACTCCTTTGTAACAACTTCTTTTGTCTTTCCTTCCTTGGGATGATTCTTTTTGTCTTTCCTTCCTCGGGGCCATACTTTTGTCTTCCATACTTTGGAGTGACATCTTTCGTCGTGCTTTCTTCGGATGACTTCGATTGCCTTTCCACCTTTGTAACAACTTCTTTTGGCTTTCCTTCCTTGGGACGATTTTATTTTTTTTGTCTTTCCTTCCTCGGGGCCATACTTTTGTCTTTCATAATTTGGGGTGACATCTTTCGTCGTGCTTTCTTGGGATGACTTCGATTGCCTTTCCTCCTTTGTAACAACTTCTTTTGGCTTTCCTTCCTTGGGACAATTCTTTTTGTCTTTCCTTCCTCGGCGCCATACTTTTGTCTTTCATACTTTGGAGTGACATCTTTCGTCGTCCTTTCTTGGGATGACTTCAATTGTCTTTCCTCCTTTGTAACAACTTCTTTTGTCTTTCCGTCCTTGGGATGATTCTTTTTGTCTTTCCTTCCTCGGGGCCATATTTTTGACTTTCATATTTTGGGGTGACATCTTTCGTCGTGCTTTCTTGGGATGACTTCGATTGCCTTTCCTCCTTTGTAACAACTTCTTTTGTCTTTCCTTCCTTGGGATGATTCTTTTTGTCTTTCCTTCCTCGGGGCCATACTTTTGTCTTTCATATTTGGGGTGACATCTTTTGTCGTGCTTTCTTGGAATGACTTCTTTTGTCTTTCCTTCATTACGATGTCTTCTTTTGTCTTTCCTTCTTTGGGACGATTATTTTTGTCTTTCCTTCCTCGGGGCCATACTTTTGTCTTTCATACTTTGGGGTGACATCTTTTGAGGTGCTTTCTTGGGATGACTTCGATTTCCTGTCCTCCTATGTAACAACTTCTTTTGTCTTTCCTTCCTTCGGATGATTCTTTTTGTCTTTCCTTCCTCGCGGCCATATTTTGTCTTTCATTCTTTAGGGGGACATTTTTGTCGTCCTTTCTTGGGATGACTTCGATTCCGTTTCCTCCTTTGCAACAACTTCTTTTGTCTTCGCTTCTTTGGGATGATTCTTTTTGTCTTTCCTTCCTCGGGGCCATACTTTTGTCTTTCATACTTTGGGGTGACATCTTTCGTCGTGCTTTCTTGGGATGACTTCGATTGCCTTTCCTCCTTTGTAACTACTTCTTTTGTCTTCATTTCCTTGGGACGATTCTTGTTGTCTTTCCTTCCTCGGGGCAATATTTTGTCTTTCATACATTGGAGTGAGATCTTTTGTCGTGCTTTCTTGGTATGATTTCTTTTGTCTTTCCTTCATTACGATGTCTTGTTTTGTCTTTCCTTCCTTGGGACGATTCTTTTTGTCCTTCCTTCCTCGGGGCCATAGCTTTCTCTCTCATACTTTGGAGTGACATCTTTCGTCGTCCTTTCTTGGGATGACTTCGATTGCCTTTCCTCCTTTGTAACAACTTCTTTTGTCTTTCCTTCCTTCGGATAATTCTTTTTGTCTTTCCTTCCTCGCGGCCATACTTTTGTCTTTCATACTTTGGGGTAACATCTTTCGTCGTGCTTACTTGGGATGACTTCGATTGCCTTTCCTCCTTTGTAACAACTTCTTTTGTCTTTCCTTCCTTGGGACGATTCTTTTTGTCTTTCCTTCCTCGGGACCATACTTTTGTCTTTCATACTTTGGGGTGACATCTTTCGTCGTGCTTTCTTGGGATGACTTCGATTGCCTTTCCCCCTTTGTAACAACTTCTTTTGTCTTTCCTTCCTTGGGACGATTCTTTTTGTCTTTCCTTCCTCGGGACCATACTTTTGTCTTTCATACATTGGGGTGACATCTTTTGTCGTGCTTTCTTGGTAGGACTACTTTTGTCTTTCCTTCATTACGATGTCTTCTTTTGTCGTTCCTTCCTTGGGATGATTCTTTTTGTCTTTCCTCCCTCGGGCCCATACTTCTGTCTTTCATACTTTGGGGTGACATCTTTTTTGTGCTTTCTTGGGATGACTTCTTTTGTCTTTCCTTCATTACGATGTCTTGTTTTGTGTTTCCTTCCTTGGGACGATTCTTTTTGTCTTTCCTTCTTCGGGGCCATACTTTTCTCTTTCATACATTGGGGTGACATCTTGTGTCGTGCTTTCTTGGTATGACTTCTTTTGTCTTTCCTTCATTACGATGTCTTGTTTTATCTTTCCTTCCTTGGGACGATTCTTTTTGTCTTTCCTTCCTCGGGGCCATAGCTTTCTCTCTCATACTTTGGGGTGACTTCTTTTGTCGTGCTTTCTTGGGATGACTTCGATTGCCTTTCCTCCTTTCTAACAACTTCTTTTGTTTTTCCTTCCTTGGGACGATTCTTTTTGTCTTTCCTTCCTCGGGGCCAAACTTTTGTCTTTCATACTTTGGGGTGACATCTTTCGTCGTGCTTTCTTGGGATGACTTCGATTGCCTTTCCTCCTTTGTAACAACTTCTTTTGTCTTTCCTTCCTTCGGATGATTCTTTTTGTCTTTCCTTCCTCGCGGCCATACTTTTGTCTTTCATACTTTGGGGTGACATCTTTCGTCGTGCTTTCTTGGGATGACTTCGATTACCTTTCCTCCTTTGTAACAACTTCTTTTGTCTTTCCTTCCTTGGGACGATTCTTTTTGTCTTTCCTTCCTCGGGGCAATATTTTGTCTTTCATACATTGGAGTGAGATCTTTTGTCGTGCTTTCTTGGTATGACTTCTTTTGTCTTTGCTTCATTACGATGTCTTGTTTTGTCTTTCCTTCCTTGGGACGATTCTTTTTGTCTTTCCTTCCTCGGGGCCATAGCTTTCTCTCTCATACTTTGGGGTGACTTCTTTTGTCGTGCTTTCTTGGGATGACTTCGATTGCCTTTCCCCCTTTGTAACAACTTCTTTTGTCTTTCCTTCCTTGGGACGATTCTTTTTGTCTTTCCTTCCTCGGGGCCATACTTTTGTCTTTCATACATTGGGGTGACATCTTTTGTCGTGCTTTCTTGGTATGACTACTTTTGTCTTTCCTTCATTACGATGTCTTCTTTTGTCGTTCCTTCCTGGGGATGATTCTTTTTGTCTTTCCTCCCTCGGGCCCATACTTCTGTCTTTCATACTTTGGGGTGACATCTTTTTTGTGCTTTCTTGGGATGACTTCTTTTGTCTTTCCTTCATTACGATGTCTTGTTTTGTCTTTCCTTCCTTGGGACGATTCTTTTTGTCTTTCCTTCCTCGGGGCCATACTCTTCTCTTTCATACTTTGGGGTGACATCTTTTGTCGTGCTTTCTTGGGATTACTTCGATTGCCTTTCCTCCTTTGTAACAACTTCTTTTGTCTTCGGTTCCTTGGGATGATTCTTTTTGTCTTTCCTTCCTCGCGGCCATACATTTGTTTTTCATACTTTGGGGTGACATCTTTCGTCGTGCTTTCTTGGGATGACTTCGATTGCCTTTCCTCCTTTGTAACAACTTCTTTTGTGTTTCCTTCCTCTGGGCAATATTTTGTCTTTCATACATTGGAGTGAGATCTTTTGTCATGCTTTCTTGCTATGACTTCTTTTGTCTTTCCTTCATTACGATGTATTGTTTTGTCTTTCCTTCCTTGGGACGATTCTTTTTGTCTTTCCTTCCTCGGGGCCATAGTTTTCTCTTTCATACTTTGGGGTGACATCTTTTGTCGTGCTTTCTTGGGATGACTTCGATTGCCTTTCCTCCTTTGTAACAACTTCTTTTGTCTTCGTTTCCTTGGGATGATACTTTTTGTCTCACCTTCCTCGCGGCCATACTTTTGTTTTTCATACTTTGGGGTGACATCTTTCGTCGTCCTTTCTTGGGATGACTTCGATTGCCTTTCCTCCTTTGTAACAATATCTTTTGTCTTTCCTTCCTTGGGACGATTCTTTTTGTCTTTCCTTCCTCGGGGCCATATTTTGTCTTTCATACATTGGGGTGACATCTTTTGTCGTGCTTTCTTGGGATGACTTCGATTGCCTTTCCTCCTTTCTAACAACTTCTTTTGTCTTTCCTTCCTTCGGATGATTCTTTTTGTCTCACCTTCCTCGCGGCCATACTTTTGTCTTTCATACTTTGGGGTGACATCTTTCGTTGTGCTTTCTTGGGATGACTTCGATTGCCTTTCCTCCTTTGTAACAACTTCTTTTGTCTTTCCTTCCTTGGGACGATTCTTTTTGTCTTTCCTTCCTCGGGGCCATACTTTTGTTTTTCATACTTTGGGGTGACATCTTTCGTCGTGCTTTCTTGGGATGACATCGATTGCCTTTCCCCCTTTGTAACACCTTCTTTTGTCTTTACTTCCTTGGGACGATTCTTTTTGTCTTTCCTTCCTCGGGGCCATACTTTTGTCTTTCATACATTGGGGTGGCATCTTTTGTTGTGCTTTCTTGGTATGACTACTTTTGTCTTTCCTTCATTACGATGTCTTCTTTTGTCGTTCCTTCCTTGGGATGATTCTTTTTGTCTTTCCTCCCTCGGGCCCATACTTCTGTCTTTCATACTTTGGGGTGACATCTTTTTTGTGCTCTCTTGGGATGACTTCTTTTGTCTTTCCTTCATTACGATGTCTTGTTTTGTCTTTCCTTCCTTGGGACGATTCTTTTTGTCTTTCCTTCCTCGGGGCCATACTTTTCTCTTTCATACATTTGTGTGACATCTTCTTGTTTCCTTCTTTGTAACAACTTCTTTTGTCTTTCCTTCCTTGGGACTATTCTTTTTGTCTTTCCTTCCTCGCGGCCATACTTTTGTTTTTCATACTTTGGGGTGACATCTTTCGTCGTGCTTTCTTGGGATGACTTCGATTGCCTTTCCACCTTTGTAACAACTTCTTTTGTCTTTCCTTCGGATGATTCTTTTTGTCTCACCTTCCTCGCGGCCATACTTTTGTTTTTCATACTTTGGGGTGACATCTTTTGTCGTGCTTTCTTGGGATGACTTCGATTGCCTTTCCTCCTTTGTAACAACTTCTTTTGTCTTTCCTTCCTTGGGATGATTCTTTTTGTCTCACCTTCCTCGCGGCCATACTTTTGTTTTTCATACTTTGGGGTGACATCTTTTGTCGTGCTTTCTTGGGATGACTTCGATTGCCTTTCCTCCTTTGTAACAACTTCTTTTGTCTTTCCTTCCTTGGGATGATTCTTTTTGTCTTTCCTTCCTCGGGGCAATATTTTGTCTTTCATACATTGGAGTGAGATCTTTTGTCATGCTTTCTTGGTATGACTTCTTTTGTCTTTCCTTCATTACGATGTATTGTTTTGTCTTTCCTTCCTTGGGACGATTCTTTTTGTCTTTCCTTCCTCGGGGCCATGGTTTTCTCTTTCATACTTTGGGGTGACATCTTTTGTCGTGCTTTCTTGGGATTACTTCGATTGCCTTTCCTCCTTTGTAACAACTTCTTTTGTCTTCGGTTCCTTGGGATGATTCTTTTTGTCTTTCCTTCCTCGCGGCCATACATTTGTTTTTCATACTTTGGGGTGACATCTTTCGTCGTGCTTTCTTGGGATGACTTCGATTGCCTTTCCTCCTTTGTAACAACTTCTTTTGTGTTTCCTTCCTCTGGGCAATATTTTGTCTTTCATACATTGGAGTGAGATCTTTTGTCATGCTTTCTTGCTATGACTTCTTTTGTCTTTCCTTCATTACGATGTATTGTTTTGTCTTTCCTTCCTTGGGACGATTCTTTTTGTCTTTCCTTCCTCGGGGCCATAGTTTTCTCTTTCATACTTTGGGGTGACATCTTTTGTCGTGCTTTCTTGGGATGACTTCGATTGCCTTTCCTCCTTTGTAACAACTTCTTTTGTCTTCGTTTCCTTGGGATGATACTTTTTGTCTCACCTTCCTCGCGGCCATACTTTTGTTTTTCATACTTTGGGGTGACATCTTTCGTCGTCCTTTCTTGGGATGACTTCGATTGCCTTTCCTCCTTTGTAACAATTTCTTTTGTCTTTCCTTCCTTGGGACGATTCTTTTTGTCTTTCCTTCCTCGGGGCCATATTTTGTCTTTCATACATTGGGGTGACATCTTTTGTCGTGCTTTCTTGGGATGACTTCGATTGCCTTTCCTCCTTTCTAACAACTTCTTTTGTCTTTCCTTCCTTCGGATGATTCTTTTTGTCTCACCTTCCTCGCGGCCATACTTTTGTCTTTCATACTTTGGGGTGACATCTTTCGTTGTGCTTTCTTGGGATGACTTCGATTGCCTTTCCTCCTTTGTAACAACTTCTTTTGTCTTTCCTTCCTTGGGACGATTCTTTTTGTCTTTCCTTCCTCGGGGCCATACTTTTGTTTTTCATACTTTGGGGTGACATCTTTCGTCGTGCTTTCTTGGGATGACATCGATTGCCTTTCCCCCTTTGTAACACCTTCTTTTGTCTTTACTTCCTTGGGACGATTCTTTTTGTCTTTCCTTCCTCGGGGCCATACTTTTGTCTTTCATACATTGGGGTGGCATCTTTTGTTGTGCTTTCTTGGTATGACTACTTTTGTCTTTCCTTCATTACGATGTCTTCTTTTGTCGTTCCTTCCTTGGGATGATTCTTTTTGTCTTTCCTCCCTCGGGCCCATACTTCTGTCTTTCATACTTTGGGGTGACATCTTTTTTGTGCTCTCTTGGGATGACTTCTTTTGTCTTTCCTTCATTACGATGTCTTGTTTTGTCTTTCCTTCCTTGGGACGATTCTTTTTGTCTTTCCTTCCTCGGGGCCATACTTTTCTCTTTCATACATTTGTGTGACATCTTCTTGTTTCCTTCTTTGTAACAACTTCTTTTGTCTTTCCTTCCTTGGGACTATTCTTTTTGTCTTTCCTTCCTCGCGGCCATACTTTTGTT
This sequence comes from Acanthosepion esculentum, assembly GCA_964036315.1. Lineage (NCBI taxonomy): Eukaryota > Metazoa > Mollusca > Cephalopoda > Sepiida > Sepiidae > Acanthosepion > Acanthosepion esculentum. Next base: position 85,383,132 of record OZ038495.1, read on the forward strand.
TTTCATACTTTGGGGTGACATCTTTCGTCGTGCTTTCTTGGGATGACTTCGATTGCCTTTCCACCTTTGTAACAACTTCTTTTGTCTTTCCTTCCTTGGGATGATTCTTTTTGTCTCACCTTCCTCGCGGCCATACTTTTGTTTTTCATACTTTGGGGTGACATCTTTTGTCGTGCTTTCTTGGGATGACTTCGATTGCCTTTCCTCCTTTGTAACAACTTCTTTTGTCTTTCCTTCCTTGGGATGATTCTTTTTGTCTCACCTTCCTCGCGGCCATACTTTTGTTTTTCATACTTTGGGGTGACATCTTTTGTCGTGCTTTCTTGGGATGACTTCGATTGCCTTTCCTCCTTTGTAACAACTTCTTTTGTCTTTCCTTCCTTGGGACGATTCTTTTTGTCTTTCCTTCCTCGGGGCCATATTTTGTCTTTCATACATTGGAGTGAGATCTTTTGTCATGCTTTCTTGGTATGACTACTTTTGTCTTTCCTTCATTACGATGTCTTCTTTTGTCGTTCCTTCCTTGGGATGATTCTTTTTGTCTTTCCTCCCTCGGGCCCATACTTCTGTCTTTCATACTTTGGGGTGACATCTTTTTTGTGCTCTCTTGGGATGACTTCTTTTGTCTTTCCTTCATTACGATGTCTTGTTTTGTCTTTCCTTCCTTGGGACGATTCTTTTTGTCTTTCCTTCCTCGGGGCCATACTTTTCTCTTTCATACATTTGTGTGACATCTTCTTGTTTCCTTCTTTGTAACAACTTCTTTTGTCTTTCCTTCCTTGGGACTATTCTTTTTGTCTTTCCTTCCTCGCGGCCATACTTTTGTTTTTCATACTTTGGGGTGACATCTTTCGTCGTGCTTTCTTGGGATGACTTCGATTGCCTTTCCACCTTTGTAACAACTTCTTTTGTCTTTCCTTCCTTGGGATGATTCTTTTTGTCTCACCTTCCTCGCGGCCATACTTTTGTTTTTCATACTTTGGGGTGACATCTTTTGTCGTGCTTTCTTGGGATGACTTCGATTGCCTTTCCTCCTTTGTAACAACTTCTTTTGTCTTTCCTTCCTTGGGATGATTCTTTTTGTCTCACCTTCCTCGCGGCCATACTTTTGTTTTTCATACTTTGGGGTGACATCTTTTGTCGTGCTTTCTTGGGATGACTTCGATTGCCTTTCCTCCTTTGTAACAACTTCTTTTGTCTTTCCTTCCTTGGGATGATTCTTTTTGTCTTTCCTTCCTCGGGGCAATATTTTGTCTTTCATACATTGGAGTGAGATCTTTTGTCATGCTTTCTTGGTATGACTTCTTTTGTCTTTCCTTCATTACGATGTATTGTTTTGTCTTTCCTTCCTTGGGACGATTCTTTTTGTCTTTCCTTCCTCGGGGCCATGGTTTTCTCTTTCATACTTTGGGGTGACATCTTTTGTCGTGCTTTCTTGGGATGACTTCGATTGCCTTTCCTCCTTTGTAACAACTTCTTTTGTTTTTCCTTCCTTGGGACGATTCTTTTTGTCTTTCCTTCCTCGGGGCCATATTTTGTCTTTCATACTTTGGGGTGACATCTTTCGTCGTCCTTTCTTGGGATGACTTCGATTGCCTTTCCTCCTTTGTAACAACTTCTTTTGTCTTTCCTTCCTTGGGACGATTCTTTTTGTCTTTCCTTCCTCGGGGCCATATTTTGTCTTTCATACTTTGGGGTGACATCTTTTGTCGTGCTTTCTTGGTAGGACTACTTTTGTCTTTCCTTCATTACGATGTCTTCTTTTGTCGTTCCTTCCTTGGGATGATTCTTTTTGTCTTTCCTCCCTCGGGCCCATACTTCTGTCTTTCATACTTTGGGGTGACATCTTTTTTGTGCTCTCTTGGGATGACTTCTTTTGTCTTTCCTTCATTACGATGTCTTGTTTTGTCTTTCCTTCCTTGGGACGATTCTTTTTGTCTTTCCTTCCTCGGGGCCATACTTTTCTCTTTCATACATTTGTGTGACATCTTCTTGTTTCCTTCTTTGTAACAACTTCTTTTGTCTTTCCTTCCTTGGGACTATTCTTTTTGTCTTTCCTTCCTCGCGGCCATACTTTTGTTTTTCATACTTTGGGGTGACATCTTTCGTCGTGCTTTCTTGGGATGACTTCGATTGCCTTTCCACCTTTGTAACAACTTCTTTTGTCTTTCCTTCCTTGGGATGATTCTTTTTGTCTCACCTTCCTCGCGGCCATACTTTTGTTTTTCATACTTTGGGGTGACATCTTTTGTCGTGCTTTCTTGGGATGACTTCGATTGCCTTTCCTCCTTTGTAACAACTTCTTTTGTCTTTCCTTCCTTGGGATGATTCTTTTTGTCTCACCTTCCTCGCGGCCATACTTTTGTTTTTCATACTTTGGGGTGACATCTTTTGTCGTGCTTTCTTGGGATGACTTCGATTGCCTTTCCTCCTTTGTAACAACTTCTTTTGTCTTTCCTTCCTTGGGATGATTCTTTTTGTCTTTCCTTCCTCGGGGCAATATTTTGTCTTTCATACATTGGAGTGAGATCTTTTGTCATGCTTTCTTGGTATGACTTCTTTTGTCTTTCCTTCATTACGATGTATTGTTTTGTCTTTCCTTCCTTGGGACGATTCTTTTTGTCTTTCCTTCCTCGGGGCCATGGTTTTCTCTTTCATACTTTGGGGTGACATCTTTTGTCGTGCTTTCTTGGGATGACTTCGATTGCCTTTCCTCCTTTGTAACAACTTCTTTTGTTTTTCCTTCCTTGGGACGATTCTTTTTGTCTTTCCTTCCTCGGGGCCATATTTTGTCTTTCATACTTTGGGGTGACATCTTTCGTCGTCCTTTCTTGGGATGACTTCGATTGCCTTTCCTCCTTTGTAACAACTTCTTTTGTCTTTCCTTCCTTGGGACGATTCTTTTTGTCTTTCCTTCCTCGGGGCCATATTTTGTCTTTCATACTTTGGGGTGACATCTTTTGTCGTGCTTTCTTGGTAGGACTACTTTTGTCTTTCCTTCATTACGATGTCTTCTTTTGTCGTTCCTTCCTTGGGACGATTCTTTTTGTCTTTCCTTCCTCGGGGCCATACTTTTGTCTTTCATACATTGGGGTGACATCTTTTGTCGTGCTTTCTTGGGATGACTACTTTTGTCTTTCCTTCATTACGATGTCTTCTTTTGTTGTTCCTTCCTTGGGATGATTCTTTTTGTCTTTCCTTCCTCGGGGCAATACTTTTGTCTTTCCTATTTTGGGGTGACATCTTTTGTCGTGCCTTCTTGGTATGACTTCTTTTGTCTTTCCTTCATTACGATGTCTTCTTTTGTCGTTCCTTCCTTTGGACGATTCTTTTTGGCTTTCCTCCCTCGGGCCCATACTTCTGTCTTTCATACATTGGGGTGACATCTTTTGTCGTGCTTTCTTGGGATGACTTCTTTTGTCTTTCCTTCATTACGATGTCTTCTTTTGTCTTTCCTTCCTTGGGACGATTCTTTTTGTCTTTCCTTCCTCGGGGCCATACTTTTGTCTTTCATACTTTAGGGTGACATCTTTCGTCGTGCTTTCTTGGGATGACATCGATTCCCTTTCCCCCTTTGTAACACCTTCTTTTGTCTTTCCTTGTTTGGGACGATTCTTTTTGTCTTTCCTTCCTCGGGGCCATACTTTTGTCTTTCATATATTGGGTTGACATCTTTTGTTGTGCTTTCTTGGTATGACTACTTTTGTCTTTCCTTCATTACGATGTCTTCTTTTGTCGTTCCATCCTTGGGATGATTCTTTTTGTCTTTCCTTCCTCGGGGCCATACTTTTGTCTTTCATACTTTGGGGTGACATCTTTTGTCGTGCCTTCTTGGTATGACTTCTTTTGTCTTTCCTTCATTACGATGTCTTCTTTTGTCGTTCCTTCCTTTGGACGATTCTTTTTGTCTTTCCTCCCTCGGGCCCATACTTCTGTCTTTCATACTTTGGGGTTACATCTTTTTTGTGCTTTCTTGGGATGACTTCTTTTGTCTTTCCTTCATTACGATGTATTGTTTTGTCTTTCCTTCCTTGGGACGATTCTTTTTGTCTTTCCTTCCTCGGGGCCATACTTTTCTCTTTCATACATTGGGGTGACATCTTTTGTCATGCTTTCTTGGGATGACTTCTTTTGTCTTTCCTTCATTACGATGTCTTCTTTTGTCTTTCCTTCCTTGGGACGATTCTTTTTGTCTTTCCTTCCTCGGGGGCCATACTCTTCTCTTTCATACTTTGGGGTGACATCTTTTGTCGTGCTTTCTTGGGATGACTTCGATTGCCTTTCCTCCTTTGTAACAACTTCTTTTGTCTTTCCTTCCTTGGGATGATTCTTTTTGTCTTTCCTTCCTCGGGGCCATACTTTTGTCTTTCATACTTTGGGGTGACATCTTTTGTCGTGCTTTCTTGGGATGACTTCGATTGCCTTTCCTCCTTTGTAACAACTTCTTTTCTCTTCGGTTCCTTGGGATGATTCTTTTTGTCTTTCCTTCCTCGCGGCCATACATTTGTTTTTCATACTTTGGGGTGACATCTTTCGTTGTGCTTTCTTGGGATGAGTTCGATTGCCTTTCCTCCTTTGTAACAACTTCTTTTCTCTTCGGTTCCTTGGGATGATTCTTTTTGTCTTTCCTTCCTCGCGGCCATACTTTTGTTTTTCATACTTTGGGGTGACATCTTTCGTTGTGCTTTCTTGGGATGAGTTCGATTGCCTTTCCTCCTTTGTAACAACTTCTTTTCTCTTCGGTTCCTTGGGATGATTCTTTTTGTCTTTCCTTCCTCGCGGCCATACTTTTGGTTTCATACTTTGGGGTGACATCTTTCGTTGTGCTTTCTTGGGATGACTTCGATTGCCTTTCCTCCTTTGTAACAACTTCTTTTGTCTTTCCTTCCTTGCGACGATTCTTTTTGTCTTTCCTTCCTCGGGGCCATACTTTTGTCTTTCATACATTGGGGTGACATCTTTTGTCGTGCTTTCTTGGTATGACTACTTTTGTCTTTCCTTCATTACGATGTCTTCTTTTGTTGTTCCTTCCTTGGGATGATTCTTTTTGTCTTTCCTTCCTCGGGGCAATACTTTTGTCTTTCATACTTTGGGGTGACATCTTTTGTCGTGCCTTCTTGGTATGACTTCTTTTGTCTTTCCTTCATTACGATGTCTTCTTTTGTCGTTCCTTCCTTTGGACGATTCTTTTTGGCTTTCCTCCCTCGGGCCCATACTTCTGTCTTTCATACATTGGGGTGACATCTTTTGTCGTGCTTTCTTGGGATGACTTCTTTTTGTCTTTCCTTCCTCGCGGCCATACTTTTGTTTTTCATACTTTGGGGTGACATCTTTCGTTGTGCTTTCTTGGGATAACTTCGATTGCCTTTCCTCCTTTGTAACAACTTCTTTTGTCTTTCCTTCCTTGAGACGATTCTTTTTGTCTTTCCTTCCTCGGGGCCATACTTTTGTCTTTCATACTTTGGGCTGACATCTTTCGTCGTGCTTTCTTGGGATGACATCGATTGCCTTTCCCCCTTTGTAACACCTTCTTTTGTCTTTCCTTCCTTGGGATGATTCTTTTTGTCTTTCCTTCCTCGGGGCCATACTTTTGTCTTTCATACATTGGGGTGACATCTTTTGTTGTGCTTTCTTGGTATGACTACTTTTGTCTCTCCTTCATTACGATGTCTTCTTTTGTCGTTCCATCCTTGGGATGATTCTTTTTGTCTTTCCTCCCTCGGGCCCATACTTCTTTCTTTCATACTTTGGGGTTACATCTTTTTTGTGCTTTCTTGGGATGACTTCTTTTGTCTTTCCTTCATTACGATGTATTGTTTTGTCTTTCCTTCCTTAGGACGATTCTTTTTGTCTTTCCTTCCACGGGGCCATACTTTTCTCTTTCATACATTGGGGTGACATCTTTTGTCGTGCTTTCTTGGGATGACTTCTTTTGTCTTTCCTTCATTACGATGTCTTCTTTTGTCTTTCCTTCCTTGGGACGATTCTTTTTGTCTTTCCTTCCTCGGGGGCCATACTCTTCTCTTTCATACTTTGGGGTGACATCTTTTGTCGTGCTTTCTTGGGATGACTTCGTTTGCCTTTCCTTCTTTGTAACAACTTCTTTTGTCTTTCCTTCCTTGGGACTATTCTTTTTGTCTTTCCTTCCTCGCGGCCATACTTTTGTCTTTCATACTTTGGGGTGACATCTTTTGTCGTGCTTTCTTGGGATGACTTCGATTGCCTTTCCTTCTTTGTAACAACTTCTTTTGTCTTTCCTTCCTTGGGACGATTCTTTTTGTCTTTCCTTCCTCTGGGCAATATTTTGTCTTTCATACATTGGAGTGAGATCTTTTGTCATGCTTTCTTGGTATGACTTCTTTTGTCTTTCCTTCATTACGATGTATTGTTTTGTCTTTCCTTCCTTGGGACGATTCTTTTTGTCTTTCCTTCCTCGGGGCCATACTTTTGTCTTTCATACTTTGGGGTGACATCTTTTGTCGTGCTTTCTTGGGATGACTTCGATTGCCTTTCCTCCTTTGTAACAACTTCTTTTGTTTTTCCTTCCTTGGGACGATTCTTTTTGTCTTTCCTTCCTCGGGGCCATACTTTTGTCTTTCATACTTTGGGGTGACGTCTTTCGTCGTACTTTCTTGGGATGACTTCGATTGCCTTTCCTCCTTTGTAACAACTTCTTTTGTCTTTCCTTCCTTCGGATGATTCTTTTTGTCTTTCCTTCCTCACGGCCATACTTTTGTCTTTCATACATTGGACTGAGATCTTTTGTCGTACTTTCTTGGTATGACTTCTTTTGTCTTTCCTTCATTACGATGTCTTGTTTTGTCTTTCCTTCCTTGGGACGATTCTTTTTGCCTTTCCTTCCTCGGGGCCATAGTTTTCTCTTTCATACTTTGGGGTGACATCTTTTGTCGTGCTTTCTTGGGATGACTTCGATTGCCTTTCCTCCTTTGTAACAACTTCATTTGTCTTTCCTTCCTTGGGATGATTCTTTTTTTCTTTCCTTCCTCGGGGCCATACTTTTGTCTTTCATACTTTGGGGTGACATCTTTCGTCGTGCTTTCTTGGGATGACTTCGATTGCCTTTCCTCCTTTGTAACAACTTCATTTGTCTTTCCTTCCTTGCGACGATTCTTTTTGTCTTTCCTTCCTCGGGGCCATACTTTTGTCTTTCATACTTTGGGGTGACATCTTTTGTCGTGCTTTCTTGGGATGACTTCGATTGCCTTTCCTCCTTTGTAACAATTTCATTTGTCTTTCCTTCCTTGCGACGATTCTTTTTGTCTTTCCTTCCTCGGGGCCATACTTTTGTCTTTCATACTTTGGGGTGACATCTTTTGTCGTGCTTTCTTGGGATGACTTCGATTGCCTTTCCTCCTTTGTAACAACTTCATTTGTCTTTCCTTCCTTGCGACGATTCTTTTTGTCTTTCCTTCCTCGGGGCCATACTTTTGTCTTTCATACTTTGGGGTGACATCTTTTGTCGTGCTTTCTTGGGATGACTTCGATTGCCTTTCCTCCTTTGTAACAACTTCTTTTGTCTGTCCTTCCTTGGGACGATTCTTTTTGTCTTTCCTTCCTCGGGGCCATACTTTTGTCTTTCATACTTTGGGGTGACATCTTTCGTCGTGCTTTCTTGGGATGACTTCGATTGCCTTTCCTCCTTTGTAACAACTTCATTTGTCTTTCCTTCCTTGCGACGATTCTTTTTGTCTTTCCTTCCTCGGGGCCATACTTTTGTCTTTCATACTTTGGGGTGACATCTTTTGTCGTGCTTTCTTGGGATGACTTCGATTGCCTTTCCTCCTTTGTAACAACTTCATTTGTCTTTCCTTCCTTGGGACGATTCTTTTTGTCTTTCCTTCCTCGGGGCCATACTTTTGTCTTTCATACTTTGGGGTGACATCTTTTGTCGTGCTTTCTTGGGATGACTTCGATTGCCTTTCCTCCTTTGTAACAACTTCATTTGTCTTTCCTTCCTTGCGACGATTCTTTTTGTCTTTCCTTCCTCGGGGCCATACTTTTGTCTTTCATACTTTGGGGTGACATCTTTTGTCGTTCTTTCTTGGGATGACTTCGATTGCCTTTCCTCCTTTGTAACAACTTCTTTTGTCTGTCCTTCCTTGGGACGATTCTTTTTGTCTTTCCTTCCTCGGGGCCATACTTTTGTCTTTCATACTTTGGGGTGACATCTTTCGTCGTGCTTTCTTGGGATGACTTCGATTGCCTTTCCTCCTTTGTAACAACTTCATTTGTCTTTCCTTCCTTGCGACGATTCTTTTTGTCTTTCCATCCTCGGGGCCATACTTTTGTCTTTCATACTTTGGGGTGACATCTTTTATCGTGCTTTCTTGGGATGACTTCGATTGCCTTTCCTCCTTTGTAACAACTTCTTTTGTCTGTCCTTCCTTGGGACGATTCTTTTTGTCTTTCCTTCCTCGGGGCCATACTTTTGTCTTTCATACTTTGGGGTGACATCTTTCGTCGTGCTTTCTTGGGATGACTTCGATTGCCTTTCCTCCTTTGTAACAACTTCATTTGTCTTTCCTTCCTTGCGACGATTCTTTTTGTCTTTCCTTCCTCGGGGCCATACTTTTGTCTTTCATACTTTGGGGTGACATCTTTTGTCGTGCTTTCTTGGGATGACTTCGATTGCCTTTCCTCCTTTGTAACAACTTCATTTGTCTTTCCTTCCTTGGGACGATTCTTTTTGTCTTTCCTTCCTCGGGGCCATACTTTTGTCTTTCATACTTTGGGGTGACATCTTTTGTCGTGCTTTCTTGGGATGACTTCGATTGCCTTTCCTCCTTTGTAACAACTTCATTTGTCTTTCCTTCCTTGCGACGATTCTTTTTGTCTTTCCTTCCTCGGGGCCATACTTTTGTCTTTCATACTTTGGGGTGACATCTTTTGTCGTGCTTTCTTGGGATGACTTCGATTGCCTTTCCTCCTTTGTAACAACTTCATTTGTCTTTCCTTCCTTGCGACGATTCTTTTTGTCTTTCCTTCCTCGGGGCCATACTTTTGTCTTTCATACTTTGGGGTGACATCTTTTGTCGTGCTTTCTTGGGATGACTTCGATTGCCTTTCCTCCTTTGTAACAACTTCATTTGTCTTTCCTTCCTTGCGACGATTCTTTTTGTCTTTCCTTCCTCGGGGCCATACTTTTGTCTTTCATACTTTGGGGTGACATCTTTTGTCGTGCTTTCTTGGGATGACTTCGATTGCCTTTCCTCCTTTGTAACAACTTCATTTGTCTTTCCTTCCTTGCGACGATTCTTTTTGTCTTTCCTTCCTCGGGGCCATACTTTTGTCTTTCATACTTTGGGGTGACATCTTTTGTCGTGCTTTCTTGGGATGACTTCGATTGCCTTTCCTCCTTTGTAACAACTTCATTTGTCTTTCCTTCCTTGCGACGATTCTTTTTGTCTTTCCTTCCTCGGGGCCATACTTTTGTCTTTCATACTTTGGGGTGACATCTTTTGTCGTGCTTTCTTGGGATGACTTCGATTGCCTTTCCTCCTTTGTAACAACTTCATTTGTCTTTCCTTCCTTGCGACGATTCTTTTTGTCTTTCCTTCCTCGGGGCCATACTTTTGTCTTTCATACTTTGGGGTGACATCTTTTGTCGTGCTTTCTTGGGATGACTTCGATTGCCTTTCCTCCTTTGTAACAACTTCATTTGTCTTTCCTTCCTTGGGACGATTCTTTTTGTCTTTCCTTCCTCGGGGCCATACTTTTGTCTTTCATACTTTGGGGTGACATCTTTTGTCGTGCTTTCTTGGGATGACTTCGATTGCCTTTCCTCCTTTGTAACAACTTCATTTGTCTTTCCTTCCTTGCGACGATTCTTTTTGTCTTTCCTTCCTCGGGGCCATACTTTTGTCTTTCATACTTTGGGGTGACATCTTTTGTCGTTCTTTCTTGGGATGACTTCGATTGCCTTTCCTCCTTTCTAACAACTTCTTTTGTCTGTCCTTCCTTGGGACGATTCTTTTTGTCTTTCCTTCCTCGGGGCCATACTTTTGTCTTTCATACTTTGGGGTGACATCTTTCGTCGTGCTTTCTTGGGATGACTTCGATTGCCTTTCCTCCTTTGTAACAACTTCATTTGTCTTTCCTTCCTTGCGACGATTCTTTTTGTCTTTCCATCCTCGGGGCCATACTTTTGTCTTTCATACTTTGGGGTGACATCTTTTGTCGTGCTTTCTTGGGATGACTTCGATTGCCTTTCCTCCTTTGTAACAACTTCTTTTGTCTGTCCTTCCTTGGGACGATTCTTTTTGTCTTTCCTTCCTCGGGGCCATACTTTTGTCTTTCATACTTTGGGGTGACATCTTTCGTCGTGCTTTCTTGGGATGACTTCGATTGCCTTTCCTCCTTTGTAACAACTTCATTTGTCTTTCCTTCCTTGCGACGATTCTTTTTGTCTTTCCTTCCTCGGGGCCATACTTTTGTCTTTCATACTTTGGGGTGACATCTTTTGTCGTGCTTTCTTGGGATGACTTCGATTGCCTTTCCTCCTTTGTAACAACTTCATTTGTCTTTCCTTCCTTGGGACGATTCTTTTTGTCTTTCCTTCCTCGGGGCCATACTTTTGTCTTTCATACTTTGGGGTGACATCTTTTGTCGTGCTTTCTTGGGATGACTTCGATTGCCTTTCCTCCTTTGTAACAACTTCATTTGTCTTTCCTTCCTTGCGACGATTCTTTTTGTCTTTCCTTCCTCGGGGCCATACTTTTGTCTTTCATACTTTGGGGTGACATCTTTTGTCGTGCTTTCTTGGGATGACTTCGATTGCCTTTCCTCCTTTGTAACAACTTCATTTGTCTTTCCTTCCTTGCGACGATTCTTTTTGTCTTTCCTTCCTCGGGGCCATACTTTTGTCTTTCATACTTTGGGGTGACATCTTTTGTCGTGCTTTCTTGGGATGACTTCGATTGCCTTTCCTCCTTTGTAACAACTTCATTTGTCTTTCCTTCCTTGCGACGATTCTTTTTGTCTTTCCTTCCTCGGGGCCATACTTTTGTCTTTCATACTTTGGGGTGACATCTTTTGTCGTGCTTTCTTGGGATGACTTCGATTGCCTTTCCTCCTTTGTAACAACTTCATTTGTCTTTCCTTCCTTGCGACGATTCTTTTTGTCTTTCCTTCCTCGGGGCCATACTTTTGTCTTTCATACTTTGGGGTGACATCTTTTGTCGTGCTTTCTTGGGATGACTTCGATTGCCTTTCCTCCTTTGTAACAACTTCATTTGTCTTTCCTTCCTTGCGACGATTCTTTTTGTCTTTCCTTCCTCGGGGCCATACTTTTGTCTTTCATACTTTGGGGTGACATCTTTTGTCGTGCTTTCTTGGGATGACTTCGATTGCCTTTCCTCCTTTGTAACAACTTCATTTGTCTTTCCTTCCTTGCGACGATTCTTTTTGTCTTTCCTTCCTCGGGGCCATACTTTTGTCTTTCATACTTTGGGGTGACATCTTTTGTCGTGCTTTCTTGGGATGACTTCGATTGCCTTTCCTCCTTTGTAACAACTTCTTTTGTCTGTCCTTCCTTGGGACGATTCTTTTTGTCTTTCCTTCCTCGGGGCCATACTTTTGTCTTTCATACTTTGGGGTGACATCTTTTGTCGTGCTTTCTTGGGATGACTTCGATTGCCTTTCCTCCTTTGTAACAACTTCTTTTGTCTGTCCTTCCTTGGGACGATTCTTTTTGTCTTTCCTTCCTCGGGGCCATACTTTTGTCTTTCATACTTTGGGGTGACATCTTTCGTCGTGCTTTCTTGGGATGACTTCGATTGCCTTTCCTCCTTTGTAACAACTTCTTTTGTCTGTCCTTCCTTGGGACGATTCTTTTTGTCTTTCCTTCCTCGGGGCCATAATTTTGTCTTTCATACTTTGGGGTGACATCTTTTGTCGTGCTTTCTTGGGATGACTTCGATTGCCTTTCCTCCTTTGTAACAACTTCTTTTGTCTGTCCTTCCTTGGGACGATTCTTTTTGTCTTTCCTTCCTCGGGGCCATACTTTTGTCTTTCATACTTTGGGGTGACATCTTTTGTCGTGCTTTCTTGGGATGACTTCGATTGCCTTTCCTCCTTTGTAACAACTTCTTTTGTCTGTCCTTCCTTGGGACGATTCTTTTTGTCTTTCCTTCCTCGGGGCCATAATTTTGTCTTTCATACTTTGGGGTGACATCTTTTGTCGTGCTTTCTTGGGATGACTTCGATTGCCTTTCCTCCTTTGTAACAACTTCTTTTGTCTGTCCTTCCTTGGGACGATTCTTTTTGTCTTTCCTTCCTCGGGGCCATACTTTTGTCTTTCATACTTTGGGGTGACATCTTTTGTCGTGCTTTCTTGGGATGACTTCGATTGCCTTTCCTCCTTTCTAACAACTTCCTTGGGATGATTAGTTTGGTCTGTCTTTCCTCATGATAGCTTCTTTTGTCTTTCCTTCTTCGCGATGACCCTTTTTCCTACCTCGAACCGCTATATTTCTTCGTATGCATTCTTTCATCTTTCTTTCCACGGGAAAACTTTTTTCTTTTTTCATGATGAATTCTTTTGTCTGTCATTCATAGAGATGACTTCTTTTATCTTTCCTTTCTCGGAGTTAGTTAATATTCTGACTTGCCTTCTTAGAAAAGATTTTTATTATTTCTTCCTTGTGATGTCTTCTCTTGTTTTTCCTTCTTTTGCGATGACTTCTTTTGCCATTCCTTCCTTGGAATATCTGCTTTTGTCTTTCCTTGTTCTGGCAAACTTATTTTGTCTTGCCTTCATTAAGGTGACTTCTTTTCTATTTTCCTTCCTTGTAATGACTTCTTATCTATTTTCCTTCCTTCGAATTGACATTTTTTTCTTTGTTTCCTTGGGACGACTTCTTTTGTCTTTCGTTCCTATGAATAACATCTTTTGTCTTTTTTCCTTGGGACGACTTCTTTTGTGTTTCGTTTCTAGGAATGACATCTTTTGTCTTTTTTCCTTGCGATGACTTCTTTTGTCTTTCATTCTTCGGGAAAATGTCTTTTGTCTTTCAGTAATCAGGGTGGCTTCTTTTGAGTTTCATACTTTAGGACGACTTCTTTTGTCTTTCCTTCCTTAGAATGACTTCTTTTGTCTTTCCTTCCTTAGAATGACTTCTTTTGTCTTTCGTTCCTTAGAATGACTTCTTTTGTCTTTCCTTCCTTAGAATGACTTCTTTTGTCTTTCCTTCCTTAGAATGGCTTTTGTCTTTCGTTCCTTAGAATGACTTCTTTTGTCTTTCCTTCCTTAGAATGACTTCTTTTGTCTTTCCTTCTTTAGAATGACTTTTGTCTTTCGTTCCTTAGAATGTCTTCTTTTGTCTTTCCTTCCTTAGAATGACTTCTTTTGTCTTTCCTTCCTTGGGATGTCTTCTCTTATTTCCTTTTACAAGATGACATCTTTTTTACTATCAAGGAATTATTTATTTTGTTTTTCTTTCCTCTAAATGCATTATTCTTTCCTGGCCATGATTTATTTTATCTTTTGTTTTCATTTTTTTTTTATTCCTTAGGACAAGTTCTTTCGTCTTTCCTTCCTAATAACGATTTCTTTTGTCTTTCAATCTTCCGGAAAATTGTTTTGTATTTCCTTGCTGAGGTTGGCTTTTTTCATATCCTTCTTTGTAATGACTTCTTTCGTCTTTCCTTCTTCGGAATAACTTTTTTTCTCTTTCCTTCTTCGGAATATCTGCTTTTGTCTTTTCTACCTCCGGACGACTCGTTTTTTTTTTCTTTCCTCACTTAAAAGATATTTATCTTTCAGTTATATAGGAATAAAGTGTCGCTGCCGACACTGTAGTTTAAACATAGATCGCCAGTAAGCAAACACAGCCGATCCCATTTTGAAACAGTAGATCACGTGATAAAGGAAATGTATATGTGGAAATTAGTGGGGCGTCTAATTGAACGCTCTTTCTTCTCCACCCTCTATTACTGTACGGATCGCTGTTCTCTATACTATTTTTATACTATTTCTCTATACGGATCACTATTCGGTGGTTCCTATTGGAGCGAATCTTATCGAGCAAGTACTATTAATGTGTGTGTGTGTGTGTGTGTGTGTGTGTGTGTGTGTGTGTGTGTGTGTGTGTGTGTGTGTGTGTGTGTGTGTGTGTGTGTGTGTGTGTGAAAACTGATTTTATACACTTTGCGCAAAATTCAAACGTAAAATTTAATGTCTGTAAAAAATCAATTTAGAGAGTTGAAATCTAACGCAAAAGATTATTAGAATTATAAAAAAAATTATATTATAAATAAAAATTATCGTATATTATTATAATGACGGTCCCTGGAAGAGGTTCCTTCCTTGCAAGATTGAGAACACAAAAACGGCCCTTTTCAGGGCCACACTCCATTCAAATTGTTAACCCCCCTCTATTTGGGGATGTGCCTCAGTTGCACCCAATTGCACCTAATATTGATTTTCGGGTGAGCTAACTTTAAACTTAAACTACTCCAATTGAACGGCAAAACTTCCCGGTAATGAAACACCCGGTCGAAGACGGGTTATACTGCTAGTTAATGATAAAATCTACAAATACCCGAGAACGTGGTACGAATAAATCAATGTATAATGGCAACAAAACTACGTCTTATAAATGAAAGGTAAACAAATCACATAACCCTTTTGCTAAATGCAACAAAGATAAATTTGTCCGAATTATTCAATGTAGCAGAAATCTAAATATATTCATAAAAACGGCAAGAAACAAATAAAATATAGTCTCGTAAATGAAATTTCCCTTCATGGCGTAAGCGATCATGGCTCTCCACAGTTTCCTTTTCTTGAATTCCACTACAATTCTTGGGAAAAGTAGTGAAAAGTTTTCCTGATGGTTTCTCCCCGGTTTAGAATTCAGACTTGTTGGCACCTAAGCCTATATAGCCGAATCTGAATTTCTATTCAACCCATAGCGAGGAAGTGATTCGTGACTTTTCCCAAAGGCATTAGTGCGTAACTGAGCTCAACTGACCGGCTCAAAATTTGATCTTGGCTTACCGATTTCATTTTTTCTCATTTTCAATTATGGAAGATATAATGGAAGCCTTATTAATAAAAACAAACAAACCAACACTTAATAATATTAACTTTGAACATGGACATAATATCTTGACCGTGTTTTGAAACAAAAAAATGAAACATTTTATAAAACATACATATAACAAACTATTTCTAATTCTAACAGTTAAAATATAATCCTTGAAAATGGCTAAATGTATAGCCGAAAGCGCTCGGATAAAAAGAACTTTCGGACAGTCTTTATAAAATTTATCATCTGAAAAGAAAAAACATTATTAGATCGCACGAGAAATTATATAAAAAACTAAATAAAAGAAGGATTGCTGCCTAAATACACAAATATATATATATATATATATATATATATGTGTGTGTGTGTGTGTGTGTGTGTGTTGTAAATGAAATAAAAGAAATAATAATTGGGAATTATGTTAAATTATTAGTTTTAAGCAATATTTTATATTTATTGATATTTATTGTATAAAAATATACAATTATGGCACAAGGCCGAAAATGGGGGATGTGTTGAGGCTGTTTTCACTGCCTCTCTTATAATCCGATTTACGACCCATTCACTTATTACAATTTGCACATTCACTACAGGAACTCATCCGTCACCAACCAATCCTCCATATACCATAATGCCGCATCCTTTCAGGGGGACCTACAAAACGCACCCCGTGATATAAAAATTTGATGATAATAAAAATTTAATAAATAAAAATCTAATGGTTGACAATGAGAGGGGAGGGGATGAACCCAAAAACGAACTAAATATCAAAACAAACTAAGGATAACTACTGGCAGTTTTTATATAATTTATCTACTGAAAAGAAAAAAAATTATAAGATCACATGAAAAATTATATTAAAAAAACTTAATCAAAGCACCTTGTCTGTCATATTTAATGAAACTTGCACATATATATATATATATATATATATATATATATATATATATATATATATATGTATGTATGTATGTATGTATGTATATAATCGCGTTACACGTTATTTTTAATGGATACTCGCATTTAAGTAGATGCTCCGTTTATTTATTAAACAGTATATTTATTTATGTTCGAGAAGTCTTATTAAAGAAAAATGTACGCTCTCTGAGAGTAAATCTTTCTTTAATAAGATTTCTCGAACATTCACACGGTTACACGAAAAGGAATAAATATACTGTTTAATACATAAACGGGGCGTCTACTCAAATACGAGTATCCATTAAAAATAACGTTTAAAGTGATAAAAACATTCATTACTTTCTTCTTATTCTCATATATATATATATATATATATATATATATATATATATATATATATATATATATATATATATATATTTGCGACGGTACAGAAGCGTATCAAGGCATAAAAAACATTTTTTTATTAACGGCCATGTTAGATTTAAAATAAAAACACCAGTTAACCGGTTTCGTCCCCTCTCACCAGAACTGTTTAACGGGGAATAGAAATTATGAGAAAAATATTTGTTATGGGTGACATGAATGAAGGGCAGAGAAGAGAAAGATAGATACAAGTGTATAAAATTACAGTAATACCACACAAGATGCTAGAGACCCAGCACAGCAAGCCCAAGCAAACAGTCCCTATATATATATATATATATATATATATATATATATATATATATATATATATATATATATATATATATATATATATATATATCCAGGGATTTTACAATCATTGATGTCTATTGCGGTCCTCTGTATAAATGAGGTATTTTGGTACACGCTCGAATTGAATGGAGAGGGATGAGTTCTTGCGGTGCCAGTGTCAATTGTTAGAGTGAATGGGTCGTAAATAGAAATAGCAAGGAGTAGTATAGTTAATGATAAACAGCCTTCCACACTCTCCTCGCTATCATATACCGTAATTTCTCGACAATAATACGCATTTTTTTACTGTAAATTACAGGTGATAGTAGGGGTGCGTATTATAAATAGGTTTAAACAAAAATATTTTTTTCGTTATTGATTTATAATAATAAATACGTACTTGTTCTAAAATAAGAAAGATATTATCCCAATTTTCATTTAAATCCAACAATAATAATTGTAACATTTTTTTGTCAATAAATTTATGTTTATCAGTAACCGCATTTTTTATTTGGCGAAAAAATAAGTCAAGGGTGTTTGGTCAGTATTTCCAATACAGCCTAAAGGATAGTTATCCTTTTCTCTTAACTGAATAACAAAACGCTGAAAATTCAAAAGCTTATCTCTGAGTCATTCGGTAAACGCTGGACTATGGATGTTCTTCTAATATTAGGTCATCCCATAAGTTCTGTCCGAATTTTAACTTTTTGTTAAAATGAACAAAATTTAAAGAGTATTTTATCATGTCTAATAGAGCTGAACATTATTTTTATGTTTAGATGCATTTAAACTGATCAAATTTTTTTTCAAAGAAGAATAAAATTAAATTTTGTTTGATTAAAACAATGCTAACATGTAAGTACCCAAGAATCAGTTGAGGCACATAATGCTTTATGAGTTCAAGAAATGAAACTCAGCAGCCGAAGAGCTAGAAACATTCACTCAGTTTATGGAGAGGAATGTGTGAATGAAAGAACTTGCAGAAGATGGTTTGCAAAATTCAGAGGTTGAAATTTCACCCTTGAGGATGAAGATCGAACCGGACGTCTAGTTAAGTTTGATGAAAAGCTTCTTGAAGCAGCCCATCAAGAAAATCCTGCTTTATCAGTTGAGGAATTGGCAGTGGTTCTCAGTTCAAACCATACAACTGTTCATCGTCATCTTCAACAACTTGGAAAAGTTCCTAAACTTGGAAAATGGGTGCCTCATGAATTGTCTGAAAACAACCTTAAATCCCGAGTTGACATCTGCTCTTCTCTCCATTCTCGCCAACTTGTTTCACCTTTTTTGGATATACTTGTGACTGGCGACGAAAAATGGATCTTTTATCGAAATGTTAAGTGTCGTAGACAGTGGCTTAGTAAAGGGGAAGGACCCCAGCCACAGCCGAGAAGGGAACTTCATGGGCAAAATGTTCTTCTTTCAATCTGGTGGGATTGCCAAGGAATAATCCACTTTGAATTCTTACCACCTAATGCAATAATTAATGCTCAAATATACTGTCAGCAATTAGAGCGTTTGAACCAAGCTTTGAGGAAAAAAAGACCTGCTCTAGTGAATCGAAAACGGGCGATGTTTCATCAGGACAATGTGCGGCCACACACAGCAAGAATCACGTCACAAAAGTTCGAAGAACTTGGTTGGGAGAAAATTCCTCATCCACCTTATTCTCCCGACCTTGCTGCTTCACACTACCATTTGTTTCGTAGCTTACAGAATCATTTGGAAGAAACAACTTTTGCAATACAGGAAGAGGTTAAAACTGACATTTGTGAGTTCTTTGAATCAAAGCCAAAAGAATTTTCCAGTAATGGAATTAGTAAGCTTGTTAATAGATGGAAGGAAGTCATAGATAATCAGGGAAAATACATTGTTGATTGAATCTGTAATTAAATGTAACAGTTGGTCACTTGTTTTCTTTATTCAAAATTCGGACAGAACTTATGGATGACCTGATGGATATAGCAAAACTCTTTTCTTTTTAAGAAAATACCAATTTGCTGAAGGTTTAAATGTGTTTCCAGGCTACATGGTTTTCATAAGTTCTTTTACCTTCATCCTTATTTCCACAGTACTTATGGAACATTCATTTGATCGTCTTTCTTTCACAAATTCAACAAAACGTTGTTTCATATCTGGATATTGAGCTTTTCTTCCTCTACCTATGGCTTTGGCACTTGATTTACACTTTTTAGTTCATTTTTATTCTTTCTCCATAAACGTATGTTAGCCTCATTCAACTCATATTCTCTAGTTGCAGCTCTGTTTCCTATTCTTTCTGCTAATTCTATTTAGTTTTTGTTTAAAATTTGCACTATAACTCACACGTTTTGACGACATTTTGGCGGTAACATAAAATGGTATATTTATCGGGAAAACCGCTGGTAATTTTCAACATTATTTTAACCGCTGGTAATTTTCAACATTATTTTAACCGCTGGTAATTTTCAACATTATTTTAACCGCTGGTAATTTTAGCCGCTTAGTTTCGATTTTATTCCTATGTCTTCGTAATTTTTTTTTTTTTGACAAAATTTATAGTTGCGTATTATACATAAGGATAGATATATTTCTTAATTTTGTGATCATTTGTTGGGTGCGTATTATTTATGGGTGCGTAATATTTTCGAGAAATTACGGTATTTTGTTTAATAAACAAAAGCTCGTCTCATGAATAATGATCCGTCTGTACAGAAACTTAAACAAGTTTGATTAATTGCTCCAGAAAGATTCAATATATGATGAATAATAGTAATGTCTCATCTAAAAATAAATATGGCTGAAATCCGCGACTTAAATAAACGGAAAAACTTTTAATGACAAATCCGGACGAATCAATTTATAACTGTAATAAATCATTGCCTCATAAATTTAATCCGCCTGATTAACTGACACAATTAGGATTGTAAGGAAGAGCAAATAGTTTTGTAAATAGTTTATTGAATATTGTAAATACGCATTAGGGTTTATTTTTTTATAAGTTGTTATTTTATTCCATCCACCACATAAAATTTGGACGTATGGTGATGAGTTAGGACTTTAATTCTGGTATTATGATGACTAAAAAGTGTAAATGCTTTGGTGTAAGGAAACTTATAGTGTCTGGGGGTCAGTGACTGTAACTAGCTAGGTTAGAAGTAAGATAGAGCAGTCCTCGCCATGCTCTATTTGGTTGTGTCATATTTGTACGATTAAGTACAATATATATTCAGAAGAAAGGGCAGGAAAAATTAGATAAAATATGCAAAGACAAGGAAACTGGTCTAAGAGATTCACTGTATAATAATAAAAAATACCACGTCTTAAAAATAAAAGACACTAAAATCCCTGGCTTAAATTTAAATCTATATTCATAAGAAAAGTAGTCCGAATGAATCACTTGTCCCATAAAGTTAAGTCGGGATGAAGAGATAGTAAAATGTTATTTAATTTCTGTAGTCATGTTAACGAATAGCAGTCTTTACAACACCGAAATATCACGTCTGCTCGCTTCCACTTCCAACTTTCTCTCCCCTTTACCACCGTTGTATACTGCCTTTTTCCAGCGTATTCGTAACTTCAAGATGGCCGATCCACAAACACTCAATATCACGCATGCGCCTTGGACTTCTCGTAAATGGGGGTTCAGCAGGCCAAACACCTCGGGCGCTTTGGATCAGATAAGTGCGAATAACTATCTTTACACAAAATAAATAAATAAAATGTGTACAGACACATCAGATTGTTTTTACACTAGAGTTCACCAATATAAATTTCATTACTATTTATCTGTTTTTTTCCTCATTATGAATAAATATGTTCGCCTATCGCCCGGTTCACACTACAGGAGTAGAGATTTATCACTTTTTTCCTGCTTAGGATTTGGTTTCCGGTTCCTTGTAAAGTTTTCTCATTCTTTTTCACTTCTAGTAGTCCCCTTACGTATTAGTTTCGTCATTATCACCTTGCTTGAGGGTGAAATTATTTTTTCAAAAATATCTTAATTTGTTTCGCCATTATCACAACGTTTCGGACGTTGCGATTTCCCGCCTTTTTCAAGTTGGTGGATTAAAGAACTGATTCGGGAATTTGATGAGAGTAATTGTGATTTCGATCCCTAGATCGAGTGGTGCAGACGAAGACTCGGGAGAAACAGAACTAATAATAAGTGACTAGTACTAAAAGAAAAACATGACGAGATATCCATAGGAAAACGATCGAAAAGATTAGGTGTATAATAAAAAATACATGGTCTTCACAATAAAGGACACTGAAATCCGTGACTTAAATGATTTGAAAACTTATATTTATGAGAAAAGTAATCCAAACGGATCAATTATCCTATTAGGTTAAACCAGGTTAAACAGAAGACAAAAGAAATTAATTACAAGACACATCTGACTGTATTAATTGTTATACTAGAGTTCACCTAATAAAAAGGGTTTAATTTTGTAAGGCAATTCATATTATGTTTGGGAGTCAGTGGTTGATTTTAATTTAAGTCAGTGGTTGATTTTAATTTAAGGTTAAAGTAAGACAGAAAAACAGTCCTCCCCATTCTCCATTTGGTATTGGGCAATATTTGTACGATTGAGTACAATATAGCGGGTGTAACAGCAAAATTGTTCAAATCGTGTAACAGCATGAGATAATTGTTTATACCACAAAATGTTTACTATCTAAAAAAAAATACGAAACTAATTGAGTTTCTTTTTCCCAGGTTTTCAGATAAGACGGTTAGCCATCTTGACACCATTTGTAGTAAGAATCACTGAAAAACTCTTCGGGTTATACAACTATAAAAAGAACAAGTTAAAATCGTTTTCTGTCAACCCCACTATGTCTTCCCAACTAAGCAATGGTGACAGGAAAAAGATCATTCAGACCTTCAGTAATGGTACCAACATTCATACTCTAGCATTCATTTCAAAGTCCATTCAAGAAACATCCTGACATGAATAAGTTTTAAAAAGAGGGAACAGTAGAGAGGAAAATTGGATCAGGAGGTCAAAACAGAAAAATAAAATTCTTCAACTTAGAGCTAAAGACCTTCTTATTG
Source organism: Acanthosepion esculentum (assembly GCA_964036315.1). NCBI lineage: Eukaryota > Metazoa > Mollusca > Cephalopoda > Sepiida > Sepiidae > Acanthosepion > Acanthosepion esculentum. The sequence continues at coordinate 85,404,837 of OZ038495.1, forward strand.
TCCAAAGCAGAGTCCGATAATGTTATCAAAACTTCGGAGAATTCCAGTAAGCTATATTTAATCATTTCTAAGATACAACTGTTCAAAGCTTAATCTTACAATTGGACAATTTTGCTGCTACGCGATTTAGACAATTTTGCTGTTACGCCTGGTATATTCAGAAAAGAGGGCAGAAAAAATGAGATGAAATATGCAAAGACAAGGAAACTGCTCCAACAGGTTCATTTTATAAAAATAAAAATACCTCGTCTTAACAATAAAGGAAATCGAAATCCGTTACTTAAAAGACTTGAAAACCTCCATTAATGAGATTAATGACTCAATTGTTCTGTAAGATTAAGTTAAGATGAAGAAAAGACATAAGAAATTAAATAAAATCTGCAAAGACACATCTGATTGTATTAATTTTTATCTAGAGTTCACTTAATATAAAGGTTCAAGATTCAATCAAACTGAAGAGTTACTGCCAAAATGGTTATGAGGAATGAGGTGTGAGATAGGAATGAAAGAGGTGGTAGGAAGTAAAGATTATGAAGATAAGGACGGTTGATAACGACTGACCCTTGACCCGAAGAGGTTAAGATTGTGGTGTTCAGGAAAGCATCCACACAGGAGTCTCTGCCACAGAATAGCAGTTTTTTCTTTTCGGGAAAGAAAGCTGCCCGAATGGAGTTTCTCCATTCATTTGGAATACGGGGGAAATGTGAGTGATTCGTCTCTGTGGAAGAATCATGGCTTGTCCTAGATGTAAAGGTCTGCAATGGTGGCGCTCATGTGAACATTTGCCATTTAATTAATGTCTTACCCCACATGACCGCGTGAACTCTATCAACCCAGACATGGCAGCAACACCCAATTTTTATTTGTTTTAGTTATCATTATTTATATTATTTACATGTGGACTATTGTCCTCATCGTTGTTGTTGCGCTTTTTATCATAACGTTTCGGCCGTTTTGCCATCCGAATTTCATCAGGTTTACGTCGATCCGGGTAACCTGCAGGGAAATCCCGTGGGACTATAACATAGTGGATTAAAACGCTGGTTAAAAAGATTATGTTTTTTCAAGTGTTGACTCGTGAATTTGGTAACATAGGACTTAGTATTTCAATCCGTGGGCCGGACAATGTGTACACGGATTCTATAGAAACGGGCTTTGCAAAAACTGAACAGTCCTAAAATAAGAAGTAGACCAGATATTCCAAACCCTCCTTCCTCATTATATGCTCCAGAAATTTCAGCTGTCTCATTCTGATTCCAAGCATAAGTGTTCTGTTTTTTTACCTATCCGTGTTCCTTAAAACTTCCTCGTTGCTCCTTCTATGGTATTCTCAGCATCCTTCTATAGAACCACATCTGTCTTGCCTCAAGTCTCCTCTTCATCTGTGAGGAGATTGCCCAGCATTCACTGCCATATAGGAGGATTGATATTACATAGCAGTTAAGCACTCTTTTCTTTGTATTCTCAGCATCCTTCTATAGAACCACATCTCTGTAGCCTCAAATCTCCTCTTCATCTGTGAGGAGATTGTCCAGCATTCACTGCCATATAGGAGGATTGATATTACATAGCAGTTAAGCACTCTTTTCTTTGTATTCTCAGCATCTTCTTTAGAACCACATCTCTGTAACCTCAAGTCTCCTCTTCATCTGCGAGGAGATTGTCCAGCATCCACTGCCATATAGGAGGATTGATATTACATAGCAGTTAAGCACTCTTTTCTTTGTATTCTCAGCATCCTTCTATAGAACCACATCTCTGTAGCCTCAAGTCTCCTCTTCATCTGTGAGGAGATTGTCCAGCATTCACTGCCATATAGGAGGATTGATATTACATAGCAGTTAAGCACTCTTTTCTTTGTATTCTCAGCATCCTTCTTTAGAACCACATCTCTGTAACCTCAAGTCTCCTCTTCATCTGCGAGGAGATTGTCCAGCATCCACTGCCATATAGGAGGATTGATATTACATAGCAGTTAAGAACTCTTTTCTTTGTATTCTCAGCATCCTTCTATAGAACCACATCTCTGTAGCCTCAAGTCTCCTCTTCATCTGTGAGGAGATTGTCCAGCATTCACTGCCATATAGGAGGATTGATATTACATAGCATTTGAGCACTCTTTTCTTTGTATTCTCAGCATCCTTCTATAGAACCACATCTCTGTAGCCTCAAGTCTCCTCTTCATCTGCGAGGAGATTGTCCAGCATCCACTGCCATATAGGAGGATTGATATTACATAGCAGTTAAGCACTCTTTTCTTTGTATTCTCAGCATCCTTCTATAGAACCACATCTCTGTAGCCTCAAGTCTCCTCTTCATCTGCGAGGAGATTGTCCAGCATCCACTGCCATATAGGAGGATTGATATTACATAGCAGTTAAGCACTCTTTTCTTTGTATTCTCAGCATCCTTCTTTAGAACCACATCTCTGTAGCCTCAAGTCTCCTCTTCATCTGTGAGGTGATTGTCCAGCATCCACTGCCATATAGGAGGATTGATATTACATAGCAGTTAAGCACTCTTTTCTTTGTATTCTCAGCATCCTTCTTTAGAACCACATCTCTGTAGCCTCAAGTCTCCTCTTCATCTGTGAGGAGATTGTCCAGCATCCACTGCCATATAGGAGGATTGATATTACATAGCAGTTAAGCACTCTTTTCTTTGTATTCTCAGCATCCTTCTTTAGAACCACATCTCTGTAGCCTCAAGTCTCCTCTTCATCTGTGAGGAGATTGTCCAGCATCCACTGCCATATAGGAGGATTGATATTACATAGCAGTTAAGCACTCTTTTCTTTGTATTCTCAGCATCCTTCTTTAGAACCACATCTCTGTAGCCTCAAGTCTCCTCTTCATCTGTGAGGAGATTGTCCAGCATCCACTGCCATATAGGAGGATTGATATTACATAGCAGTTAAGCACTCTTTTCTTTGTATTCTCAGCATCCTTCTTTAGAACCACATCTCTGTAGCCTCAAGTCTCCTCTTCATCTGTGAGGAGATTGTCCAGCATTCACTGCCATATAGGAGGATTGATATTACATAGCAGTTAAGCACTCTTTTCTTTGTATTCTCAGCATCCTTCTTTAGAACCACATCTCTGTAGCCTCAAGTCTCCTCTTCATCTGTGAGGAGATTGTCCAGCATCCACTGCCATATAGGAGGATTGATATTACATAGCAGTTAAGCACTCTTTTCTTTGTATTCTCAGCATCCTTCTTTAGAACCACATCTCTGTAGCCTCAAGTCTCCTCTTCATCTGTGAGGAGATTGTCCAGCATCCACTGCCATATAGGAGGATTGATATTACATAGCAGTTAAGCAGTCTTTTCTTTGTATTCTCAGCATCCTTCTTTAGAACCACATCTCTGTAGCCTCAAGTCTCCTCTTCATCTGTGAGGAGATTGTCCAGCATCCACTGCCATATAGGAGGATTGATATTACATAGCAGTTAAGCACTCTTTTCTTTGTATTCTCAGCATCCTTCTTTAGAACCACATCTCTGTAGCCTCAAGTCTCCTCTTCATCTGTGAGGAGATTGTCCAGCATCCACTGCCATATAGGAGGATTGATATTACATAGCAGTTAAGCACTCTTTTCTTTGTATTCTCAGCATCCTTCTTTAGAACCACATCTCTGTAGCCTCAAGTCTCCTCTTCATCTGTGAGGAGATTGTCCAGCATCCACTGCCATATAGGAGGATTGATATTACATAGCAGTTAAGCACTCTTTTCTTTGTATTCTCAGCATCCTTCTTTAGAACCACATCTCTGTAGCCTCAAGTCTCCTCTTCATCTGTGAGGAGATTGTCCAGCATCCACTGCCATATAGGAGGATTGATATTACATAGCAGTTAAGCACTCTTTTCTTTGTATTCTCAGCATCCTTCTTTAGAACCACATCTCTGTAGCCTCAAGTCTCCTCTTCATCTGTGAGGAGATTGTCCAGCATTCACTGCCATATAGGAGGATTGATATTACATAGCAGTTAAGCACTCTTTTCTTTGTATTCTCAGCATCCTTCTTTAGAACCACATCTCTGTAGACTCAAGTCTCCTCTTCATCTGTGAGGAGATTGTCCAGCATCCACTGCCATATAGGAGGATTGATATTACATAGCAGTTAAGCACTCTTTTCTTTGTATTCTCAGCATCCTTCTTTAGAACCACATCTCTGTAGCCTCAAGTCTCCTCTTCATCTGTGAGGAGATTGTCCAGCATCCACTGCCATATAGGAGGATTGATATTACATAGCAGTTAAGCACTCTTTTCTTTGTATTCTCAGCATCCTTCTTTAGAACCACATCTCTGTAGCCTCAAGTCTCCTCTTCATCTGTGAGGAGATTGTCCAGCATTCACTGCCATATAGGAGGATTGATATTACATAGCAGTTAAGCACTCTTTTCTTTGTATTCTCAGCATCCTTCTTTAGAACCACATCTCTGTAACCTCAAGTCTCCTCTTCATCTGCGAGGAGATTGTCCAGCATCCACTGCCATATAGGAGGATTGATATTACATAGCAGTTAAGCACTCTTTTCTTTGTATTCTCAGCATCCTTCTATAGAACCACATCTCTGTAGCCTCAAGTCTCCTCTTCATCTGTGAGGAGATTGTCCAGCATTCACTGCCATATAGGAGGATTGATATTACATAGCATTTGAGCACTCTTTTCTTTGTATTCTCAGCATCCTTCTATAGAACCACATCTCTGTAGCCTCAAGTCTCCTCTTCATCTGCGAGGAGATTGTCCAGCATCCACTGCCATATAGGAGGATTGATATTACATAGCAGTTAAGCACTCTTTTCTTTGTATTCTCAGCATCCTTCTATAGAACCACATCTCTGTAGCCTCAAGTCTCCTCTTCATCTGCGAGGAGATTGTCCAGCATCCACTGCCATATAGGAGGATTGATATTACATAGCAGTTAAGCACTCTTTTCTTTGTATTCTCAGCATCCTTCTTTAGAACCACATCTCTGTAGCCTCAAGTCTCCTCTTCATCTGTGAGGTGATTGTCCAGCATCCACTGCCATATAGGAGGATTGATATTACATAGCAGTTAAGCACTCTTTTCTTTGTATTCTCAGCATCCTTCTTTAGAACCACATCTCTGTAGCCTCAAGTCTCCTCTTCATCTGTGAGGAGATTGTCCAGCATTCACTGCCATATAGGAGGATTGATATTACATAGCAGTTAAGCACTCTTTTCTTTGTATTCTCAGCATCCTTCTTTAGAACCACATCTCTGTAGCCTCAAGTCTCCTCTTCATCTGTGAGGAGATTGTCCAGCATTCACTGCCATATAGGAGGATTGATATTACATAGCAGTTAAGCACTCTTTTCTTTGTATTCTCAGCATCCTTCTCTAGAACCACATCTCTGTAGCCTCAAGTCTCCTCTTCATCTGTGAGGTGATTGTCCAGCATTCACTGCCATATAGGAGGATTGATATTACATAGGATGCTTCATTCCTCATAACCATTTTGGCAGTAACTCTTCAGTTTGATTGAATCTTGAACCTTTATATTAAGTAAACTCTAAATAAAAATTAATACAATCAGATGTGTCTTTGCAGATTTTATTTTGTCCTCTCTTCTTCTTGGCTTAAACTTACAGGACAATTTATCCGTTTAGACGTCTTTTCTCATAAATATAGGTTTTCAAATCATTTAAACCACGGATTACGGTGTCCTTTATTGCTAAGACAAGGTATTTTTTATTATACACTAAATATTTTCAATCATTTTCCTATGGATATCTTGCCTTGTTCTTTTTTAGTACTGGTCACTTATTACTAGTTCTGTTTTTCCTGAATCTATGTCTGCCCTACCCGATCCAGGGATCGAACTCACAATTACTATGTCACGAAATCCCTGAACCAGCGCTTAATCTTGAAAAAAGGCGGGAAATCGCAACGTCCGAAGCGTTGTGATAATGGCAAAACAAATTAAGACATTTTTTTAATAATTTCACCCTAAAGCAAGGCGAAAATGCCACTAAGACGCAAGGGGTCAACTAGAGGTTAAAGAGAATGTGAAAACTTTAGAAGAGACCGGAAACCCAATCCTCAGCAGAAAACAAGGGATAAACCGCTACTCCTGTCCAAAAGATGGAGAAGGAGTGTGAACCGGGCAATAGGCGAACATATCTACTCCTATTGAAGAAAAAAAATATAGTAAATAAAATTTCATAGTTGGAGCGTAGATGTTAGTATCGATTTGAAGTAGACTCCAGAAGATACCGGAAACCCATTCATAAACAGGGAATATATCTCTACTCCTGTTCAAAGGACGGGGAAAGGGTGCGAACCGGGAAATAGGCGAACCTATCTACTCCTGTTCGACCGAATCTAAATATGCTAAATACGGTTAGCTCCTTATCCCAGAAATTCAGACGAAAAGGCTATAGGCCTAAAATAGCAATTGAATAATATCCATATATCATCTGAAATTTTCAAACAAAATTAGGGAAGCTCTGAATGTAGTTGGAGTATTCTAATAAAAACAAGATGGGACTATTTGTCGAAATTATTTATCTCAGAATTACGGTCGCTTCTTGAATTAGATACGTTTTTCAAACTATGACCAAACTCTGGTGTTCCGAACCACATCAAACTGAGACTTCAAATGCTGATTTTCTGGGTAGACGTGACACAATTGTCTTCTTTTCTCTCGCTCTCTCTCTCTCTCTCTCTCTCTCTCTCTCTCTCTCTCTCTCTCTCTCTCTCTCTCTCTCTCTCTCTCTCTGTGGCCTTATCCTGTTTTATGTTTATCTCATCTTAGACTGTCAGATAGCGGGATAAAAAACAGATCGACCGGAACGATATAATTGAAACTATGGACCTGAGAATACGAATGTTTTTTTAATAATGTCTTTTCTATACTTCCATACATTTCTATCAAAACCTTTCCGAACAGCCTCACCAGTACCGCGGCGTTGTTTGTATTTGCTACCCGTATCAATTGCGAATAATTTTAATGCCCCGATTTTAAAAAAAAAATTGTTGGCTTTCGGGTGTTTCTTTCAAAGAAACGGACTTATGGTAATGGTGTCCAATTGTGCGGAAGCCACTTAAGCCGGCAATGGAGGACATTTGCCGATTCTCCATCACCAAATATGGAAGAAGAAGAAGAAGAAGAAGAAGAAGAAGAAGAAGAAGAAGAAAGAAAGAAAGAAAGAAAGAAAGAAAGAAAGAAAGAAAGAAAGAAAGAAAATCACAATTCAATACACAAGAGCTGGTGGTTTTAAAAAGCAAAAAAAAAAATAGAAAAAGAAATTATATGCACGGTCGGCGTCTATTTTACCAGCTGCGCTTTGCATTTCGTTTCTGTTGACGAGTGACACCTTGATAGTCCTCTTATTTGGCAAAGTCTGGGTTGGTCTTGGTCAGAGACACCTAAAAGAGTCGAGACAACAACAAGGCGGAAATCCAACCACACTATTATGAACAGTATTGAATCTAATATTCTTAGTGACAAATCTTATTGTTAAAGTTTTCTTTTTCATCGGTAAATTTCGTTTGTTCCGAAAAGCAAAGAAAGTGTTTTGTTTTTTTTGTTTTGTTTTTTTTTGTTTTTTTTTATTTTATAAATGACTCTTAACTTTTCACCCAAACAGTTCCATTTCAATTTCAAATCCTTATTAAAATAAATAAATAAAATCTTTAATGTTGTCTCTGTCGCCCGGAAATAAGATAGGACATTAATCTGGGGGGTGAAGAGAAGAAAGAATTAAAAAAATAATGACAAATTGTATTTTAGCTGAGTTTGAACCTGATTAGACAATACTTAAATTGACTGGTCCGCTCGTTAAAAAATATATTATCTCAGCTTACGGTCATATCACTTTGAATCACCGATCACCGAAGTTAAGCAACATTGAGCTTGGTCAGTAACTAGATGGGTGACCGCTTGAAAAAAAATCAGATGCTGTAAGCTTGGATGTGCGGATGTTATAATGGATAAAGGGTTAGAATTGTTAATTGGAAAGTTCTAATACCAGTCGGGTTCGTTACATTTGCTTACGAGTAAATGCACTTCGTAAATGTATGAATTCAGGCCTTCTCCTCCCTACCCCAGCTATGTTTAAATAGCAGGACAGACTGAGCCTTATAATCTTGGTTGGCAACCAATCTAGGAGAAGGAAGACTCTGAATTCAAACCAGACTCGAGAGGCTTGGGCTCAGTCAGGGTTTGTTCAAGACACACGGTTGCAGTACATACGGTGCCCCTACGACCCTCGGGGTTTACGGAACTCGTGGTTGTAAGATGCCATTGATATACCAGATGATATCGAAGGGGTATTTATACTCAAAGCATTACTATTCACGAGGAAAATGTTCATCCTGACGACGAAAACTTCTTCACTAGGGTTATAACTTTTTCACTTATTTCACTTTATTTCCTGTATCATAATACGATGAACTTTTGTTAAAAATAATGAGGAAGGGTTTAATTCAGTTTGTCTCTATAATGTCGCACAACACGAAATTTCTAAAATTCTATAGAGGTATAGTAGTACTAAGATTTTCTGGAGCCTTCTAGAACTTCCTGTCACCTTCTAAAACTGTATGTAACCTTCCAGAACATGTTTTTGCTTACTTCAAAGTGTGTATGTTATGCTATGTGTTGTAATGGAATGTCCCATACTCCCTATCGCCTATCGTGGGCCGACTATATCGGTATCTATATATGGTGGGCACAGGATATACCCGAGGGCTTTCTTCGGCAATTAGTTGGAGATTTGTTTCCAGCTGTGTTGGTCGAACTCTCTGCCTTCGGGCAGAGAGGAACCCATACGAGGCTATGCCAAAAAGAAAAGTCTCGTCTGGAGTGGTAAACAGCTACCCGACACCTTGTATACGAGGTCTACTTTGAATTTTTTACCCGAGCCTACGGGTTCGGTTTTGCCCCGCATTAAAAACGGCCTTTGTGCCACATCCTGACACGCGGGGAGGTAAGGTAAATATCCTTGCTTCGGCAATTAGTTGGAGATTCGTCTCCAGCTGTGCTGGTCGAACTCTCTGCCTTCGGGCAGAGAGGAATTCAGACATGGCTCTGCCAAAGAGCAGAGTCTCGTCTGCGATGATAGACAGCTACCCGACCCCGGTTTTTACGGCGTCTACAAGGGATTTTGCCTACTGGCTCGGTTTTACCCCGCATTAAAAAAAGGTCTTTTGCCACATCCTGCCTCGCGGTGGGGTAAGGTAAATATCCTTGCTTCGGCAATTAATTGGAGATTCGAGCAGAAAGGAACCCAGACGAGACTCTACCCTTCGTCACGATCTCGTCTGGTGAGATTGACAGATACCCGACCACGTGTATACGGGGTCTACGAGGAATTGTTGCCCGAGGCAACGGGCTCAGTACCCCACGTTAAATCCGGCTTTGTGCCACATCTGACCGCGTGGGGCGATTGGCAAATATCCTTGCTTCGGCAATTAGTTGGAGATTCATCTCCAGCTAAGCTAGTTAAACTCTCTGCTCGAAGGCAGATAGGAACCCAGACGAGTCTATGCCGAAGGACAAAGTCTCGTCTGGGGAGGTAAACAGCTACCCGACTTCGTTTTTACGGGGTCTACGGGGAATTTTTGCCCGAGACCACGGGCTCAGTTTTAACCCCGTATTAAAAAACGGCCTTGTGCCGCATCTTGCCTCGTGGGGTGGTAAGGTAAATAACCTTGCTTCGGCAATTAGTTGGGGATTTGTCACCAGCTATGCTAGTCGAACTCCAGCTAAGCTAGTCGAACTCTCTGCCTTCGGGCAGAGAGGAACCCAGACCAGGCTATGCCGAAGGGCAGAGTCTAGTATGGGGTGGTAGACAGCTACACGACCCCGTGTATATGGGGTCTACGGGGAAATTTTGCTCGAGTCTACGTGCTCGGTTTCACCCCGCATTAAAAAAGGTCTATTTTCACATCATGCCTCGCGGGAAAGTAAGGTAAATAACCTTGCTTCGACAATTAGTTGGAGATTCGTCTCCTGCTAAGCTAGTCGAACTCTCTGCCTTCGGACAGGAAGGAAACCAGACGAGGTCGTGCCGAAGGGCAAAGTTTAGTCTGGAGATGTAGACAACTAACCGACTTCGTTTTTACAGGGTCTACGGGAATTTTTGCCCGAGCCCACGGGCTCGGTTTTAACCCTGCATTAAAAAACGGCCACATCCTCCCTCGCTTCGGCAATTAGTTGGCGATTTGTCTCCAGCTATGCTAGTCGAACTCCAGCTATGCTAGTCGAACTCCAGCTAAGCTAGTCGAACTCTGCATTTGGGCAGAGAGGAACCAAGACTAGGCTATGCCGAAGGGCAGAATCTCGTCTGGAGTGGTAAACAGCTACCGACCCCGAGTATATGAGGTATACGGGGAAATTTTGACCGAGCCTACAGGCTCGGTTTTGCCCCGCATTAAAAAAACGGCCTTGTGCCACATCCTGCTCCGCGGTGAGGTAAGGTAGATAACCTTGCTTCGGCAATTAGTTGGAGATTCATATGCAGCTGTGCTAGTCGAACTCTCTGCCTCCGGACAGAGAGGAACTCAGACCAGGCTATGCCGAAGGGCAGAGTCTCGTCTGGGATGGTAGGCAGCTTCGCGAACACGTTTTTACGGACTCTACGGGGAATTTTTGCCCGCGTCTACGGGCTCGGTTTTGCACCGCATTAAAAAAAAAACGGCCTTGTGCCACATCCTGCCTCGCGGGGAGGTAAGGTAGATATCCTTGCTTCGGTAATTAGTTGGAGATTCGTCTCCAGCTTTGCTGGTCGAACTCTCTGCCTCCATGCAGAGAGGATCTCCAGACGAGGCTATGTCGGAGGGCAGACTCTCTTATCGGGAGACAACTACTCGACCCCGTTTTATACGGGGAATTTTTTGCCGAGCCTACGGGCTAATATACCCCACGTTAAATTCGGCTTTGTGCCACATCTGACCGCGTGGGGTGGTTGGTAAATATCCTTGCTTCGGGAAATACTATCCTGCCACCCGAATCCCTGTTCTTCAGTCATGTATTCTTTTTTACAATAAACCTCTCTTTCCTTTAAGCGCGTGTTGCTGTTCCTTCACTCAAGTACCACATGAGTGAAGGAACAATGATTGTCATTAATAGCCTCTTTAAGAATACAACATTATAGCTATAAATTGTTAAATGCGTTAAAATACGTAAAATCGAATTACATCATTAGTTAATTGAAAATAAAGCTTCTTCAAGTTTGCAGTTTTTGTTTATTTATAAGTTTGTATGTTATTCTATGGCTATAAACTGTCAAATGCGCTAAAAATATATAATGCTATCTAATTAGATCATTAGCAAATTGAAAAATAAATCTTCTGAAATACTTTGATTTCTACCCTTATTGTGCATATGGTAAAGTGGTCGAATTTTTGGTTTGGTGTGACCTTTTTCAAAAACTAAAACAAATTAATGCATTTTTCATTACTTTGGAAGAAAATTTCATCGATTATTGACACAGGAATATAGGGTTATAAAAAGTCATAACCCTAACCTTCGATCAGAATATTGAAAACTTGTATATATATATATATATATATATATATATATATATATATATATATATATATATATGTGCATATCAGAAACTTCGTTCGAGAAGCTTTCTTTGAAACTGTTATGGTCCAAGTTCCTTGTACCACGGTGATGGTCCAAGGTAGAACCAATGAAGAATAACTCGAACACAGGTATGGAATAACACAGATATATTACAAATAGAAATATATACAAAGAAGTAGAAGTATTAGTAATGAATATCAGATAAGGTTGGAGTGAACTATGTTGTCTCGACAAGTATCACTATTCCAATGTCTTACAGTAATCATCTGAGTCGACTCTCTCTCTCACTCTGACTCTGACCGTGTCTCTCTGACTCTGAACTGAACTGATGTTCAACAACACGCCCACGTGTGTCGAATGTGGCACAAGGCCGGTTTAATGTGGGCTTGCCGAGCCCGTAGGCTCGGCCAAAAAATGCCCGTAGAACCCGTATAAACGGGATCGGGTTGGTCAACCTCCCCGAACGAGGCTCTGCCCTTCGGCGGAGCCTCGTCCGGGTTCCTCTCTGCCAACAGGCAGAGAGTTCGACCGTCCAGTCGAGTCGTCCAAAAAAGACTGACTCTGAACTGAAGTATTTAGTGTCTTCCTCACGAGGGACAGATGTGGCAGAAGGCCGGGTTTAAATTGGAGTACCCGAGCCCGTAGGCTCGGCCAAAAAATAGCCCGTAGATCCCGTATAAACGGGATCGGGTTGGTCAACCTCCCCGAACGAGGCTCTGCCCTTCGGCGGAGCCTCGTCCGAGTTCCTCTCTGCCTCAGAGGCAGAGAGTTCGACCGACTAGCCGAGTCGTCCAAAAAGGACTGACTCTGAAGTATTTAGTGTCCTCCCCACGAGGGACAGATGTGGCACAAGGCCAGGTTTAAAGTGGGGTACCCGAGCCTACGTCTAGCCGAGTCGTCCAAAAACGACTGACTCTGAACTGAACGATGTTCATTAAAACGCCCACGTGTGTCAAATGTGGTATAAGGCCAGTTTAATGTGGGCTTTCCGAGCCCGTAGGCTCGGGCAAAAATTGCCCGTAGAACCCGTATAAACGGGATCGGGTTGGTCAACCTCCCCGAACGAGGCTCTGCCCTTCGGCGGAGCCTCGTCCGAGTTCAACCTCCCCGGTCAACCTCCCCGAACGGCGGAGCCTCGTCCGAGTTCCTCTCTGCCCAGAGGCAGAGAGTTCCCCTCTGCCTCAGAGGCAGAGAGTTCGACCGTCTAGCCGAGTCGTCCCAAAAAGACTGACTCTAAACTGAACCGCTGCTCCGTCTTGAAGCGCAGTATTTATGATGTACGGAATAGTCCATTATTATTATAGGTAAGTTCCCATAACAGAAACATATCCCCCAGGAATTTGAATCGAAAAGAGCCATGATCGCCCAAGTAGGTCAAATCTGTCCCTACGAACATGCATTGGGCCAACATGATAGGTTAACAGCCCGTTCTCTCCCATGAATCTCAGGAAAGCCTACGTCTAATAAATGACTTTCACAGGTTGAAAAGTAGGTTTTAAGGTGGAATTGTATATAATCTATAAGATCCGAAAACCCCACTGATAAAAGCTGCCGTGAAAGCCATATTTTGATTAACAATAGAAAGTGTCACAAGTTCGGAAAATAAAAATACATTTCACTGACAGAAGATATGACACTCATACGTAGAGAGAACTTTTAACTCCTAGTAGGAATTTGAAGTTTATGGCCATATATGTTGAAACAGCGGTTCCTGTCCAATCACCAAAGTTAAGCAACATCGAGCCTAGTCAGTAGATGGGTGACTGCGTGGAAAACCAGGTGTCGTGAGCTTGGATGTGCAGGTGATCTAATGGATCATGGATCGGGATGAGAAATCTGAAAGCCGAATTTGAATTCCAGTTGGGTTCTTTACATTTATTTATGTGCAAATATCCTTGGGCGATCTTGGATCGAAAAGACACATGGTCGCCCAAGCGTATCACATCCACTGCTACCAACAAGGATCGGCCAAGCGCGGCACGGTAATGGCCCATTCCTCCTCGTGAATGTCGGGAAGGCATACGCCCAACAAAGGATCATCACAGGCTGAGAAGAAGAAGAAGAAGAAGAAGGAGGAGGAGGAGGAGGAGGAGAAGGAGGAGAAGAAGAAGAAGAAGAAGAACTAACTTAAGCTACGACTTATGCTACATGTCAGAATCGAAAAATATTAACCTTTTATCATTTTATAAGGGGGTCCTATTCCTAATATAAATATAGTGTCATATCCGTCTCTAAATTGTTAAAGACTTATTTGTACTTTGTTTTTATTTACAAATTTCAAATTTGAAACTATGATTACGTCCTTGATAACTACGTACTACTTATATTCTTTTTGCCAATTCGGAATAATACGCAATTTTCAATGACGTAAGCACAATTTCAAACTTGATACTGCATTTATATTATAAACAGAATTTAAACCTTTAAATAGATTTTTAAATTAATGTTATTTACATTATTTACATTATTTGGACAGTTATCCTCATCTTCATTGCCATATTCATGACAACACAAGGACACATGGCCCAGTGGATAAAGACGTTGGTTAGATCCAGTGACTAGACGCAAAGAGTTATGAGTTCAATACCAGGCCACAGTAGTGGTGAAAACGTGTAGAGTTGAGTTAAAGGGAAATAACTGAGACATCCGGAGGCATGGCATGTGGAAATAGAGCAATGTACCCCCGTGGACGAAATAAAAGGTTCGGTTCGAAATTCCAATCACGTAAGGAAGGCCGGAAAGTACAACGGCCGAAACGTTGTAAATATGGCAATGAAGATGAGGATAGCAGTTCGAATAATGTAAATAATGCAAGTAATCATAATACCTCATCTCAAAGATATAGACACATAATATTTAATTCTGACAAATGCCGAGGAAAGTCTAATCTACAAAAATTATTCCCCCAGCTATGGGTTAAATCGTAGGACTTGTATCAGAAAATCATTATCTCCCAAAAACTCTTATGATCCCAAAATATGTTTCAGCTTTAAATAACATTAAAAAGGTTGATAAACCGTAAAGACAAATCTGTCAATCAATGAAAAATTATTCCTTCGTTCCCAAAACTTCCCTATTCTTTTGCTAGCGGACCAGTGATTTTAAGTAGTGTCAGGAAATTAATCTTGAATATGAAAAAGAACAATAGAACGTTTACTCAGGGAAAAGATTCTAAAATAAACATTTCGACACTAGACCAGAAAAAAATAGGGGACAAATTTTAAGAAGTTAGATATCTATTTGACACTGAATTTATGAACAGAAACCCCTTAAAAATTATTGAAAAGGATCTATACTTTACGATTTTGACAAATGCTATAGTTTCAGGGAGATCTAATGAATGCTAATCTACAATCTACAAAAATCATTCCTGACTAAAACTTTCTCCATTTTTTTTACGAGCGGACCCGTCATTTTAAATAGTTCCCCTAATTCAGGAAGACAGTTTTGGCTTTTCTTGTTAATGTCTATTTAACAACATTCCACCACTTCTTATTCTTCTTTATATGCCGTTTCCCTCACAGCGTAGGCGATCATGACCCTCCACAACTCCCTGTCCCTTGTAGCTCTCATTAAATTTTGTCTTTCTATTATTTCTCCTAAACTCTGTTTCGCCACCCATTTACTCGAACCCATTCTTCTTCTTTTATGATCTCTATACCTTCAGGGTGTAGGTGATCATGGCTCTCCATAACTTCCTGTCCTTCCTGGGTCTTAATAATTTTGTCTTTTTGTTATTTCTCCTAAACCCTGATCCAACATCCATTTACTCAAACTCATTCTTCTTCTATGTTCTGTGTACCTTCAGGGTGTAGGTGATCATGGCCCTCCGAAACTTCCTGTCCTTTGTAGCTCTTAATAAATTTTTTTTTTTTTGTAGCACTTAATAAATTTTCTTTTTTGTCCTAAATTTTCTCCTGCCGTCCATTTACAAAATAGGTTATGCGTTGTTTTCCTCTGTTCCTCTTGCCTTCATTTTGTCCTGTGAGTATCAAATTTTCCTAGCCCTCTTTCCTCATTATGTCTCCTAGAAATTTCAACTGTCTGTTTCTGGTGTTAAGTTCCCTTTTTGTTTCCATTCTCTCTAAAAACTTCGTCGTTGCTCACATGTTCGAGGAGATCGTCCAGTATTTTTTTTTTTTTTTTGTATTTTTATTTTCTTTCTCTTCCTGGGTTTCTCCATGTCCATATTCGTTTTGGGTGTGGCTGAAAGCAGGTGTTGGCTGCTACCTAGTTATTCGTCGCTCATTTTTCTCCATGTTCATTACGTGTACCGAGTCCGAATTTGCCAACTATTTCACCATTCCTCTCATTACTTAATTTAGCATCCAGGTCTCCTATGACAATTATAATTTCTTGCGATTTGCAAAGGGGTTTGGCATTGTCTAGCTTAGAGCACAACTTTTCAATCTCTTCTTCTGTACCTTGTGCTTCCGGTGCATACACAAGAATTACGGATAATTTGAAAGGCTTTCATTTCTGTTTAACAAGAATTCTTTCAGATAATTGACAGTACCCCAGAATGTATTTCTTCATGTTTGGGAAGGGTTTAAAGAGAGGAAGAATAAAGCGTCACCGAAATTCGGATGACCGAAAAATGAATCCCAAAAGCTAAACCAAGTATTAAAAACAGGATTATTTCCTTACGAAAAAAAACAAGAGTGCTGAATTGCCGTGCGAAATCAATCCTCTCGTTTTTTTTTTTGTGTGTGTTTTTTTTCCTCTTGGGTTTCTCCAAGTCACTAGTCCCTATTCGTCTTGGGTGTTCTTGAGACCAGGTGTTGACTATTACCTCGTCATTCCCCTTACAAACTGAACCCATTTCCTCCGCGTTCATTATGGGTTCCTAGTCTGAATTTGTCAACGATTCCATCATCGCTTTCGTTGCCTACTTTGGCATCCAGGTCTCCCATGACAATTATAATTTCTTGCAATTTGCAAAGAGCTTTGAAAAATTGTCTAGCGTAGAAATAATCTCCTAAAATCTGTATTTTTGAACAAATGTTAGTACCTAATCTGAACGCTGTATATGGGCAATAAGGGAGAAAAGCAGTGTTGGTGACCAGGAATGAATGTGAACAGTTCTACCAAAATAGCGCTGACAAACGTATATCAGTTTTAAAACTTACTCTAAAACACACTGTGAACGTAGAAAACTGGATTGTCAGCAGTTAGTATTATTTTACATATTAGGACTATTCTTTTTTATGTGCCAGGCGTAGGTGGTCGTTTTTAGCTTTAAGGAACGTCTATTCCATTACTATCCCTTCCAGTAACGTTTACCACTGACATGAAGTGAAAAGATTATATCGAATCAATTACTAGGATTATTGCCTAGAAAGTTGGTTCTCTCTGTCATTGTAGACAATTTTCTTATCCGGCATCTGTGTAACATACTTGAAAGTCTACCATTCGCCCATGCTTTGAATATTGCTACCACATTTGGTCTGGTACTCCTGCTATATATTTAGAGGTTCTTGATAAAATCCAAAGAATGTCATTGGTCCTGACCTGGTATCTCGGCTTCAGTTACTTTCGCACCGCCGTAACGCATCTTCCCTGTGCCTTTTCTGTAAATATGGTAATTGTGCTAATGAACTTTCCTCTGTGGTACCTAGACTTTATTAATTTAAACGCAGTACTAGATTGGCGGCAAGTTGAAATTACAGTTGAAATGCCAAAATGTAACCGTAAAGTCTATGCTAATAGTTTCTTCTATCGCACTTCTCGCTTGTGGAACTCTCTTCCGGCTTCTTGCATCCCAGTCAACTTTGATCATCAAAAACTTAAATGCAATATCAATTGTCATCTTCTACGTTCTTAATTCGTTCTTTTATTGTTCCCTCGCCTTAATAGTGTTTTTTTTTTTTCTCATATTCTCTCACACTCAGTAACCTCTTGCATTTCAGTGGTTTTATTACCTTGCGTGGGGAGAAATGATTAAAAAAATATTATTATTATTATTAAGTTGTAAATTGAACGGGAAATACTTTTTCATGCTGGCGCATTTTAATGGTATTGCCGGAACAAAAATCACGCTAAAATGTGGAGTTTTTGCTGTGTTACAGTAACAGAAAAAATAGCCAAAAAGCATAGATCTTTATAATGTAGCGGGCTGATTTTCGACATGGACAGTTACGCTCGTTTGATGCGCTATTATTCAGGGAACAGTAAGGGTTGCGAAAAATCAGGAGATGAATTGATCTTTTAATCTCTCGTTCGTACAAGCCAGACTATTTCATACGACCAATTGACTTTTTCTCATATTAGTTCCACTAGTTCAAACCTCTACAGCTAATATCTGTCAGAGCACATACACAGGGTTGAATCATTATCATTTCCTTCGTAAGGAGGAAGTTCCATTCGTACTGCTTCTTCCCAAGAGCCGCTGCTTTGTCGAACACACACACAAGGGAATGCTTTCTCGATCTCTACAATCTTAACTTATTGTTGTGGATTCCGGGGATGGAATCCTGCACAAATAAATAAACAACGCCAGTAATTGAAATAGGAAAATAAGTGTATTGAACGTAAGAATACAAACTTGAAATGAAGATTAGTAGTCCAGGAATACGGGTTAGTAGAAAGTATATGTACAAGTCTCTGTAAGTGAAGCCGTAATTCTCTCTCTCTCTCTCTCTCTCTCTCTCTCTCTCTCTCTCTCTCTCTCTCTCTCTCTCTCTCTCTCTCTCTCTCTCTCTCTCTCTCTCTCTCTCTCTCTCTCTCTCTCTCTCTCTCTCTCTCTCTCTCTCTCTCTCTCTCTCTCTCTCTCTCTCTCTCTCTCTCTCTCTGTGGACTCTACGTATCTCAATCTTATCTCAACGTATCTCTTTGTGAACACCCTGTGTACTCAATGTATCTCCACTCTGTCAGAATAAGTATACTTTAGACGAGTCCATCTTGTGTAAAAAGGGGAGAACCCCACAACACTTATAGTAAAAGGTCCACCGTTATCTATCCTACATATCCTCATAACCAACACTTCTTATCTCATCTGCTTGTGTCCATGAAATCACTTTCAGTGACCCTCTATCATGAGTAGTCAGAGGCCTAGTATTGCGTAAACAATAGTGTAATATAAATCTCTCTCGATAGATAGATAGATAGATAGATAGATAGATAGATAGATAGATAGATAGATAGATAGATAGATAGATTGTCTCATATATGTCTTGGTTAAGGTATAAAGACAAGCTCAGGTTTAATCTTACAGCTGTCAACTTCTCTTGATATTCGAGGCAGTGGCCCTGGATCGACAGGAGTAGAGAAGCAAATGGCAAAGTGGTATCAAAAAATAGGAAATGAGTCGGATTAATTGGCTACGAGAAGCAAGAGCCAGGACAAAGGCATCACCAGCCATACCAGCAACTGCATCTCGTAAACATCACACTTGCACATCTCGTGAACTTGTATTCAAATCACTGGCGGGAATTAAATGAGTACCTGACCAGAACTTTTTGCTGGACACGAAAATGTCGAAATCGAAGGGAGAGTTCATTAGGTCTTATGAAATAAACTTTTTGCGTCTATTCAGTCTGTCCAACTGCCTCTTCAAATTCCGAATGATCGCTGATATACAAAATTTCTAAAAATTTCGTGCATCGACAACTGCCGTTTTTGTGAAGTATACTTTGAAATTTGGAAACTCAATAGACACAAAATGTTTATATTCTTTAAAAAGACCTGTCTGAAGGAACAATTGCTGCTCGATTTCACTATCGAATCTAACGGCGGTTTCTCCATGTCCAGGCGGACACAGTTTCGAATCCAGACAAAGAGCGCATATTTTTCTTTAATAATAAGATTTCTCGAAATTCAAACCGGTAGATGAAAATAATTAAATGTACTGTTTAATGATTAAACTAGGCACCTATTCAAATATAGGTATCCACTAATTAATTAATTAATGGATCAATAAATAAAAATCCATAGCTTCTTTAGAAATTACTTTGTTTACGGTAGAATACGAAACTGAGCAGATATGTCTATTTCGAGAGCCTGGGAAAGATTTGCGTTTAAAGGTACAATTCAACTTTGCTTAGTCATCGAGGCACTTCTAAACCACCGCGGATCTAACGACGTTTTTCCCTACCAAGGCAGACTATTTTATACGACTATATTTTTCTCATATTAGTTCCACTAGTTCAAACCTCTACAGCTAATACCTGTCAGACCACATACATCATCATTTCCTTCGTAAGGAGGAAGTTCCATTCGGACTGCTTCTTCCCAAGTGCCGCTACTTTGTAGAACAGATTCCCAAGGGATGCTTTCCCGATCACTACAATCTTAACTTATAGTAAAAGGTCAACCGTTATCTATCCTACATATCCTCATAACCTCTTACCTCACCTGCTGACCCTCTATCTGCCGAAGATAAGATTTTCGAATATTCTGGCCGGTAGACGACAATAAATAAATATACTATTTAATAAATAAATGCAGCGTCTACTAAATATGGCTGTCCACTAAAAATAACGTGTAAGTAATAAAATCTGTAGAATTAATAAATAAAAATACATCACTTCTTTAAAAATTGCTTTATTTACTTTAGGATACGAAATTGAGAAGATTATATATACATATATATATATATATATATATATGTGTGTGTGTGTGTGTGTGTGTGTGTGTGTGTATGTATGTGTGTGTGCGTGATTTATTCGAAAATTATAACATAAATATTTTAGAAAATCACTAAAAAAACAGCCATTTTGTTTCAACACTTCTGATGTCTTATCAGAATGTAGAAATTCAAATTCAACACCACCACTTGTTAAGACACCTATATATATATATATATATATATATATATATATATATATATATATATATATAGGGTGTACATAAAGTTCGTGTGCACTTTTAAAAAATTTATAACTTTATTTGTATTTGCGATAGAAATAATTTGTAAAAAGGATTAGAAAGAAGTAAATCTATATTTTTTTAAGGTTTTATTGAAATTTTATTTAAGTTTCCACATGTCCTCCATTATTAGCAATACAAAGAGTAATACGATTTTGCAGTTCACGGAAAACATTTGCCAACTGATTTACAGTAATGCCTGAAATCACATTAGTTATTTTAGCTATACTTAAAACTAGGTACATTAAACTTTATAAAAAATTTTACAGATTATTTCTATCGCAAATACAAATAAAGTTATAAACTTTTTAAAGTGCACACGAACTTTATGGACACCCTATATATATATATATATATATATATATATATATATATATATATATATATATATATATATATATATATATATATGTATGTATTATAAAGAATTAAGGGATTTATTTTTAATCCGACATTTTTATTACTTCAAACATTATTTTGGGTTGATACCCGCCACGCTTTTTTGTCTTCAGTTTGTATTACGTCTACCGGCCGTCACACTCGAGAAAACTTAATAAAGAAAATGTGCTCCCCAGTGTGCCGCTATTAATTTGTTAATAAAAAAAATTAATAACATAGAATTAACACCGAGAAAAAAAAAACGTTAAAAAATAAAACGATTGTTTATTTTAAACACGGGTATCCACCAAAAGTAATATACATATATTATGAAATGCACAAAGTCCGACAATAATTTTAACAGATTTTATGTTATACGTTATTTTTTATAGATACGATTATTTAAGGAAATGTTCTGCCTATAATAAACAGTTTTGATTACATTTGCCGGTCTGAATGTTCGACAAATTTCGTAGGCAATATATGTCCTCCGACAGGAAGTGAACCTGTGTCCTACAACGAACCGTCATTTAGCCTGACGTGCTATACCATTTAGCTACATAGGAAACGCCTGATTGGCTAAGTCAAATTACTGTTTTTAAATAACACGCAGGCCGGTAAATGTAATTAATACCGTTTATTATAAATGGAACTTTTACTTAAATAACTGCATCTATAAAAAAATAACGTAAAAACAGAATATGTATATGTGTGTGTGTGTGTGTTTGTGTGTGTGCGT
Source organism: Acanthosepion esculentum (assembly GCA_964036315.1). Classification (NCBI taxonomy): domain Eukaryota; kingdom Metazoa; phylum Mollusca; class Cephalopoda; order Sepiida; family Sepiidae; genus Acanthosepion; species Acanthosepion esculentum. The sequence goes on from OZ038495.1 coordinate 85,426,377, forward strand.
GTGTGTGTGTGTGTTAACGATATGTATTTTTATATATCAAGAACAATATTGAGGGAAATGTGTGACAAAGTGGAAAAAGTTTACTTGTGACGCGTTTCGTCCTTCACTATATATATACAGTGTAACCCGGATATAAGAGATCCGGATATAAGATAAACCCGGATATAAGAGAGATTTTCTCTGGTCCCAAATTAGAGCCTGTGTTAATGTATATATAATAGACCAAACCCGGATATAAGAGAGACGTCTTCTCCGGTTCCGACAACTCTCTTATATCCGGGTTACACTGTATATATAATTTTGCATAATTTTCTATATCAACAAACAGTATATATAACAAATATATAGATTTAAAAAAAACTTTCCATATATATATATATATATATATATATATGTTAAACATTTAGTTACAATTGCAATGTTGGGAATATTATAATATTTGCAGTAGCAAAAATCTTCAAACGAAAATCCAACTGACCCGGTGACCATTGCTGGTTGTTCCTCCCATAAATTACTTCCTGTGATTCTGCTATAATGCAACAAAAAAAAACGTAAACACGTGACATTAACTCTGTTGCATTAATTCTGCTCCATTTACCAGTGTAATTTTAGTATAGGGGCCTCATCCCGCGCACATATCTAAAAGGGGGCGCTGGTGAACAAAACGTTAAGAACCATTGCTGTAGATGAACAACTCATTTTAACCTTAAAGAAAAGTGTGCTGGTGCAATTGGACGCCGGTCAGCTTGTAAAGTCAATTAGTCCAGTGATCGACAAACTACGTCTACCGACCAGTTCCGGTACTCTGTGACATTTCATTTAACCTACCCACTATACGGAATAAAGCTGTTATTTTTAAGTCATAATTTTATATATTTTTCCTTTTATATTTTCATGTACAAAATTTTTTTTTTAAATAGTTTGAAGTAGTCGATAGGGCAATTCATTTCCAATAAACTGCTATCTCTGGTTTACACGTGTTCGTTGCTGCAATAGTCGTGGGATAGTTTTTGAACAATGATCTTATTATAACGACATGCTGGTCTCAATGAAAAAGGTCTACGCTTCATACTGATGATTTTTTTTCATTTTTTTAATTGACGATTCAACGCGGAATTAACATCGTGAAAACAAGAAATAAATAACAATTAAAACATTCAAAAAGAAATGAACAAAATGCAATTCAAAGGAAATAAACAAAGAAGACAATTTCCAAATAAAAGCAATAAAGCATTTGGAACTGACTCCAAGAAATGATAAAAGGAAACAAGGTGACTTAGAGAAGAATTTCAGACATAGTCTTCTTGTTTATGTGCCTCCTCAGGATATAGGCGACCATGGCTCTCCCCAACTTCCTGTCCCTTGTAGCTCTTAATAAATTTGTTTGTTTTTTTTTTTTTGTTATTTCTCGTAATCTCTGTTTCGCCATCAATTTACTCAAGCTCATTCTTTTTCTTCTATGTGATGTGTACCTTCAGGGTGTAGGTGATCATGGCCCTCTGCAACTTCCTGTCTTTTGTAGCTCTTAATAAATTTTGTCTTTCTGTTATTACTCCTAAACCTTGTTCCGCCATCTATTTACTCAAGCTCATTCTTCTTCTATGTGATGTGTACTTTTAGGGTGTAGGTGATCATGACTCTCCACAACTTCCTCTTCTTTGTAGCACTTAATAAATTTTGTCTTTCTGCTATTTCTCTTAAACCCTGTTCCGCCATCCATTTACTCAAGCTCATTCTTCTTCTATATAATGTGTACCTTTAGGGTGTAAGTGATCATGACTCTCCATAACTTCCTCTTCTTTGTAGCTCTTAATAAACTCAAACTCATTATTCTATGTGCTGTGTGACCTTCAAGATGTAGGTGATCATGGCTCTCCCCTTGTAGCTCTTAATAATTTATTTTTTTTGTTATTTCTCGTAAACTCTGTTTCACCATCCACTTAATCAAACTCATTCTTCTCTTTCTATATGCTGTGTACCTTCAGGTGATCATGACTCTCTACAACTTCCTGTCCTTGGTATTCCAAGCGGTCGCCCATCTTCTTCCTGACCAGGCTCGACGTTGCTTAACTTTCGATTACAAAATTTGGTGAGGACTACTGACATTTTGTTGATGTTTACTGCTTTCCTTTCTTTCTAGTCTCTCTTCCGGATTATAAGCTGAAGATTTTCTTCTTTTTTTGTGCCATCAGTGTGGCGATAATGGCTCTCCACAACGTCCTGTCCTTTGTAACGCTTAGTAATGTTGTTGTTTTTTCTTTAAATATATTTTGCTGTCTCCCTTAATGCCTAAATGTCTCTTTGTGGTTGTTAAGTGTCCTTTTTTGTTTCTATTGTCTCTAGAACTTCATCATTGCTCACATGTTCAGTCCATGGTATTCTCAACATCCTTCTGTAGAACCACATTTCTGTCATCTCGAGTCTCTTCTTCATTTGTGAGGGGACTGTCCAGCATTCACTGCCGTATTAGAGGACAGATATTACATAAAACATCCAGTTTATTATGTTAGTTCTTCTTCTTCTATACGCCGTGTACTTTCAGGACGTGGGTGATCATAGTTTTCCATAAAATCCTGTCCTTTGCAGCTCTTGTCAATGTTTGTCTTATTGCTCTCTCTCCTAATCCCTGTTCGTTAGGTGTGTTGCGCGCTGCTTTCCGCTATCCTTCGGTATGTCCTGTGAGTGTCAAATTTTCCAAATGCTCTTTTCTCATTATGGGCCCTAGAAATTTCAAACAAAGTTTCCTGATTCTAATTATAAGTGTCATTCTTAGGTTTCATTTTCCCTAAAACTTCGTCGTTGCTCCCATAGTATTCTCAGCATCCTTCTGTAGAACCACCTTTCTGTTGCCGCAAGTCTTTTCTTCATCGTGGAGGAGACTGTCCATCATTCGTTGTTATGTAAGAGGACCGATATTACATAACAGCATAATACATTTTCTTTGTTTTCTTATTTCTTAATACTTGGCTTAGCTTTTGGAAGGCATTTTTCCCTAATCCAATGCATCTTCGGATTTCGGAGTGGCATTTTCCGTCCTCTGTCGAAAGTCAGCAGTGGATAATAAGCGTATTAATACTCGACAATTTAGTACACATAATTGTGAATTTTGATAATAGATGGAGTCCGGTTTTGCACAGGAGTAGAAGTTGGTCCCTTGTTTCCTGTTTAGGATTGAGTTTCCGATTGCTTCCGAAGCTTTTACCTTGTCTTTCATTTCTAGTAGGCCCTTGTATCTGAAATTACAAAATACAGAAAATAAATTCTCAGACAATAGGAATACTATTACTTAAGTGACCGTTACACTTATACCAATTTAGAATACTAAGTTTAGTCCCCAAAATTGGGGTTGCTAGACAGTTTTTTTTTGGGGGGGGGGTCACCGAAATCTATCTTGTCCATTTATAAGCCTACCATCCGTCGCTGTATCGAATATTGCTGCCATATCTGGTCTGGCGCTTCTGTTATGCGTCTAGAGATTTTGACAAAATTCAGAGAAGAATCGGCAACGTTATCTGTCCTGACCTGGCATCTCGGCTTCAATCACTTTCCCACCGCCGTAACGTACCTTCTCTTTGCCTCTTCTGTGAATATTTTCATGCCAATCGTTCTGATGAACTTTCCTTGTTTGTACATCGATTTCGCGAATCTAAGCGCAGTACTAAATCGATAGCTAGGTCACTGTTGAAATTGCTAGCTGCAACCGTAGGTTCTATGTTGACAGGTTTTTCTCTCGAATTTCTCGCTTGTGGAATATTCTAGTACTTCGATATCTCAGATTAAATTCCTATTATATCTAATATTAAAATCTACTATTTCGATATCTAATATTAAAATATAATATTTCGATATCTAATATTGAATTCATATTATATCGATATCTGATCTTAAAATATAATATTTCGATATCTAACATTAAATTCCTATTATATCGATATCTGATATTAAAATCTACTATTTCGATATCTAAAATTAAAATCTAATATTTCGATATCTAATATTGAATTCCTATTATATCGATATCTGATCTTAAAATATAATATTTCGATATCTAACATTAAATTCCTATTATATCGATATCTGATATTAAAATCTACTATTTCGATATCTAAAATTAAAATCTAATATTTCGATATCTAATATTGAATTCATATTATATCGATATCTGATCTTAAAATATAATATTTCGATATCTAACATTAAATTCCTATTATATCGATATCTGATATTAAAATCTACTATTTCGATATCTAATATTAAAATCTAATATTTCGATATCTAATATTGAATTCATATTATATCGATATCTGATCTTAAAATATAATATTTCGATATCTAACATTAAATTCCTATTATATCGATATCTGATATTAAAATCTACTATTTCGATATCTAATATTAAAATATAATATTTCGATATCTAATATTGAATTCATATTATATCGATATCTGATCTTAAAATATAATATTTCGATATCTAACATTAAATTCCTATTATATCGATATCTGATATTAAAATCTACTATTTCGATATCTAAAATTAAAATCTAATATTTCGATATCTAATATTGAATTCCTATTATATCGATATCTGATCTTAAAATATAATATTTCGATATCTAACATTAAATTCCTATTATATCGATATCTGATATTAAAATCTACTATTTCGATATCTAAAATTAAAATCTAATATTTCGATAGCTAATACTGAATTCATATTATATCGATATCTGATCTTAAAATATACTATTTCGATATCTAATATTATAATCTATTTCGATATCTAATATTAAATTTTAATATTCCGATATCTCAGATTAAATTCTAACAACTCCCACAACTCATAGTAAATTCTAATATTCTGATATCTAATATTAAATTCCTATTATAGTGATATCTGATAAAAATTAAAATCTACTATTTCAATATCTAATATTAAAATCTAATATTTCGATATCTAATATTAAATTCATATTATATCGATATCTAATGTTAAATTTTAATATTTCGATATCTAATATGAAATTATAATATTCAGTTATTTAATATTAAATTATTCCGATATCTAATTTTTAATTCCTATTATATCGATATCTAATATTAAATTTTAATATTTCGATATCTAATATTAAATTATAATATTTAATTATTTATTATTAAATTTTACTTTTCCGATATCTTATATTAAATTCTAATATTCCGATATCTCAGATTCAATTCTAATATTCCGATATCTCGGATTTAATTCTAACATTCCGATATCTTTTAGTAAATTCTAATATTTCGATATCTCAGATTAAATTCTGATATTTCCATATCCCCTATTAAAATTGAATATTCCGATAACTAATATTAAATTCTAATATTCCGATATCTAATATAAAATTCTAATAATCCCATATCAATATTAATTTCTAATATTTCGATATCTAATATTAAAATTCTATTATTTCTTTATCTCAAATTCTAAACAATCAAACAAAAAATGAGAATAACATATTCCCGTATATCGATCCGGGTAACCTTCAGGGAATTCCAAACTGAACTCTTTATTTAATCTACTAGGGTATTTTGTTCTCGTTCCACTGCTCGTGATTAGGGATATCTTGTCTAGGTCTTATTTTTACTACTGCTCTGTTATACTTGAGCAGTACTAAAGCCGGAGGACACAACAGCCGAAACGTTGTGATAACAAGAACAAAAATGAGGACAATTATCCGAATGTAAATAGTGTAAATAATGGTAACTTTTCATCCCGGAAATTCAGACAGAAAAGCTAACACAGGCCCAAATGTAGGTATGTTAATTACTTCGCTAAGAAAGAGCATACCCTGATGAAAAATGGCCCCAAACTTGATTAAACAATTTTTTATCATCTAAATGTTTATGCTATTATTAAGAGGAAAGACCAAAGTATTTTTTGAATATTTTTAAAAACTTTTAATCCTTTCTAGCACGTCCGAAATTTTAGTTAAAAATCTTCTTTTTTTTTTTGTGCCAGCAAAATTTACATAAAATCGATCATGTTAGCCATTTTTGACAACTTTGTAGACAAAAGTGAAATTCTCCGTTTTAAAATTCAAATATACTTTTTTTAAAGTTATTTTAGGAAAATTAGAAAATTTAAAGTATACTTAATGTAATTTGAAACAAACATTACTTAATTTTTTAGCAGAAAATATATAGTTGGAAATAAGAGAAGCATGTCTAACGTGTTGATTGGTTTTGGAGGTGTGAATTAACGTTTACGTCAATGTATCGACAACTAATGTCAAGGTAATTTATCGGACAGAAGGGCAGAAGCGACAATATTTTCGAATTTTAAGTGAACCAGCTTATTTAACGATAAAGTAATTCTTAAAAATTAAATGCTTTCAAAAGTCTAATATTTTATTGATTTTTAGGTACTTTTTAATATGTCCAAAACCTGCACTGTTTCCGTTCCTAAAATTGAATCTAAAAAAGAAAAAAATTAATAATTGCAGTATGTCTCTCACTGAAAAAGAAAAAATTGATTATATTTAAAAAAAAAAAAAAAATGAAAAGAAAACATTTAGTTAAATATGTAAAAAAAAAAAAAATTAAAAATTTTGAAAATGCGACGATGATGGTCAGTCAGTCAGAGAAATCAACGAAATATATGAGGCCGGGTCATCTTTATCAGGAAGGATAAACAACTCTTAAAACATGAGACATTATTTCTGAATTGTGCCTCCGTAGTTTTGCCACAAACGTTTTTAATAAATTTTTTGGCATATTAAAAAATTATTTTAAAAATAGAAACGCTTCGCAGATTGTAATAAGCTTTCAAATTCAAGATCTGTAGAAATAGATCTTTTAATAAGAGCATTTCCAGAGATACACATATTCAGAGTTAATTTTTAAATATTTAACAACTTTATCACATTTTGTATTTAAAATTGAAAAAAAAATTGAAAAAAAATTCATGTAAACATTCATTTTTCATCGAAAACCTTTTTAATTAAATAATGTCTTAATTTTATTGGGTTTTGTATTTTACAATTCAGAGCTAAAGTTTTGGTAGAAACGCTCTTCGATTTACCAAAAAATCGATGATTTAGATTCTTCAAAGTCTTCTGCATTTAATTAAAAAATTACAAAAATACACATATTCGAGTTTTCGAGTATTCACAAAATTAAGTAAGTGGGGTAACAGATGTAAAACAAAATATTTTTACCATGTCTTTCTAAAATACAAACATTTCTAAAATAATTTCATTCATTCTTTAATAAGTTCTGAGAGATTCATTAAAATCCGATTTTTGATTATTTTGATTAATGTGTTTTTCAACTGAAAAAAGCGATAAAAAAACTAATGCTAAATATTACGCGATCGCTGACGTAAAAAAAATAAAATTTTTAACCAAAATTTCCAAAGGTGCTAGAAAGGAATAAAAAATTTAAAAAATAATGAAAAAATACTTTGGTCTTTCCACTTATTAATAACATAAACTTTTTCGCGATAAAACTTTGTTTTTATTTAGTTTGAGGCCTTTTTTCATCATGCTTTTTTTTTGTTTTGTTTTGTTGTTGTTTTTTTTCCGAATTATTCAACATACCTACCCAAAGGTCTAAAGAATTTTAAGCTAAAAAAATTATTTCCCGAATAAAATTTCCCTGTTTTATGAATGGACCAATCTATTTAAGTAGTCCCTGCTAATGCTCTCATTTTCGTTCTTATTACCACAATGTATCGGCTATTATAGCCTCCGGCCTTCTTCAGATATCTGTCGATCTGGATAACCTACAAGGAATTTCGACGTAGACACAGAGCCAAAAATGTTTTCATTTTCTTTGCAGATTATTTAAAACCGGAAGATATTTTAGATTCTAAGATTTTTTTTCTTTAGATTATAATGGTTTAGTGACTCATTACTAATTAACCCATAGGTGGGGGAATAGGTGGATCTGTACCTCTCCCAATGGTATTTGCGCGTAAATGAATATAACGAACACAACTATATCTACGATTAATAATCCCAAGGCATTATCCATTACAACAGCCGCACATCCAAGCTTACAACATCTGCTATTTCCAAGCGGTCACCCATCTAGATACTGACCAAGTTTAACGGTGCTTAACTTCAGTGATCGTACTGGAAACGGTGTTTCAACGTGATCTGTCCGTAAGCCCCAAATCTTACGAGTGAACAATTTAAGTAATGTTATTTATACAGTTAATGATTTAAAAAAAAAACAAAAAAAAAACAGAATTCTTTCTTGCACACAAAAATACAATTAATTTTAGTGATAATTCTTTTATTATTATTTTTTTATTCGGTTGATTTAGTTTGGACATTCATGAATCTATCACACCAACCATCATACCAACCATCACGATCTAGCGTCAAATTCGGAAGATCATTAGGGTAACATTCTGTCTCATAACATAGCTGGTCAATGTAGGTGGTTACTGGGAGACCAACCCGTCTTGCTCCAGAGCAGTAGATCACTCGTGAGTTCTTGTTTTGCTGGCCAGCAGTGTCATGCAAAGAGCATTCTGCGTTCCCGTTATATTGTGGAAATATCAGTGATAGGTCCTGTTGTAGCATACCTACGGACGATAATGAGTATGTCCCCATTCACATAAATACAGTAGTAAATACTGTATGTTGATCTGCAGTTAAGGATTTCTCTCCAGCTGTGCTGGTCAAACTCTCTGCCTCCGACAGACAGGATCCCCAGACGAGACTCTGTCGAAAGGCAGAGTCTCGTCTCGAGAAACAGCTACCTGACCCTGTTTTATACGGGGGTCTACGGGGAATTTTGGGCCGAGCCTACGAGATCGGAGACCCCACATTAAATTCAGCCTGACCGAGTGGAGCGGTTGGTAGATATCATGCAGTTGGAGATTCATTGTGGAATTCACTTGACTCACTTCTAGCAGTTGATTACTTCTTCTACGCGCCGCTGGCGAATCTTATATGCGTTGTTCGTGTCCTACGTATTATCGTTCATTACCAACCTTCGTGTGATTATTCTATTCAGTAACCTTCCCTAGGTTACAACAGGCCCATAGAGCCATGACTTAACTGGATGTTGTCTCCAAGAGATGTTAAATATAGTTAAATATAGCTCACAGCATCCGAGTGTATGTTCCATCAAGCTTAAACTCTAGGGATTTAGTGAATGTCCAAGCAGTGGCACCATACATTAACACAGCCTCTACAGTGGCTCGAAAGAATCCCTACTTGAAGTTGTCTGGTAGATCAGATTTCCAGATTATATCAATTTTATTGAAGGCGGCCCAGGCTGTAGCTAGGCGAATTTTCACATCCTTTTTAGTAGAATTTATTTCACTTCCTAGGTATGTAAAAGATTCGACAGATTTTATTGATTCACCTGAGGCGGTTTGTATTGGGCCTTTCTGCTTGAAGCTTATGAATTCCGTTTTTGAGGCATTTAAATAGTCCAATGTGGTTGGCAGCATTTTCTAGATGATGTAGGAGAATGATTGTCTGCCGTGATAGCTAGGTCATCCGCATAGACAATATCTGGCAACTTTTTCGAAGGATAACGACTTGAGAGTCTTGGTAATAAACTAACACCTAGAGGGGGATGTTTGTCGAGGGAAGTCCTCAATATGTAGTCAAGGTTAATAACAAAGCGAAATGATACAAGGGTGTCACTCTGAAGGGCCACTATTTTGATGTCGAAGAAGCTAGTGTTTCCGTGTAGAAATGTAAAATTGCTTAAATATAACGCATACTGCTTTGTCATTCAAAATGACGTCAATTTTTAACGTCAACTTGAGATTTTTCTTGTTAAAAAGTTGAATAATTTTAAAGGCTTCAACATCATGAATAAAAAATCAGGAATTTTATGTGGTATTTTCTTTTTTTTAGACTAAGAATGTGCTAAACAAATTCATGGATTTGGACGAGAAGAAAACACCAAAATGACGTCAAAGTCCGTGAAAAATCTTCACTGAAACGGCCGTCAAAGGAATAATAGCTCACAACTCATTGATAGGAAAGCAACTGTAAATACGCCTTCCATTAGCGAAGCAATGTATTAAGAAACAGGAAGAAAACTTCGTTATAAACAAAGAAATGAGTACTGAACTGTTACGTAATACCAATCCTGATCACAATGATTTGATATTTTTGTATAGCATCATTATGGCAGCTACTGACTCGGTAGAGTTGCCATATGCCAGGACGATCTTCTCCGTTTTTCCGCCTATATACAGAATCGAAGACTTAGAGAAATTCACAAAAAGTAAGGTGACCTGTAAATTCGTTGACCTGACGCCCTCAATAATCCGCCGATCAATCAAAATTCATGTCGAGTATATAACCAATGTAAAAATTGCTTAAATATAACGCTTACTGCTTTGTGGTTCAAGTAAACTAACTCCACAAGAACTCCACGACATGTCACTTTTCGCCATATTAAATTCAATCAGGTTCATTTTTATTGTGACATCTAATTTTCAAGAGGAATTTTATAAGATTGCTATTTGCAGTAAATTGTGGGACGCCGTAGAAAGGGTCGAGCCATATCAAACCAACAAGAGACTGTAAGAAGAATGTTATCAAAGGTCACCAAATTTCGTTCAGTACCCACCTCTTTTCCCTATTCTTTTTCTCAATTTTTATCCACGAAAATGTTTTCTTTTTCATTTTTTGTGCCATGACTTGTCATACTCACACAAAATATGACAGTAATTCCTCTATTGTATACAAATATTTTTTGAAATCCAGAGACTCATGTTACCACTGGCTTCACGTTGGCTCCAGGACTCAGGTCCGATGTACACCTTGTACGCTCCTCTCATAAGTCCTGATCTCATCTAAAGAAATTCAAAAATACTTGTCTTACTAATTCTAAAATGCGAATCTAACCATTTTCAAAAGGGAATTCTTACTAGATCTAAAATGAAGTTAACTGTTCAATCTATGTCTACCATTCCGCCATGCTTAGTATATTTCCGCCACGTCTCGGTGTCCCTGCTATCTATCTAGAGATCCTTGATGAAATCCGAAGAAGAATCACCAATATTATTCTCACCGATCTAGTGCCTCGGCTTCAGTCACTTATAATTGGCTATACAAGAAGAAAATTACTTATGACACAAGGTAATAGATACAATTTATTCTTAACTGCCACATCTGATGAGCAGTTAGTATGTTACATTAGTCATTACAAATGGTTATACAAGAAGGAAATTACTTATGACTGAAGATAAAAGATACAATTTATTCTTGAATGCTACGTCTGCTTGGTAGTTAGCATGATACATTCGTCATTACAATTTGATCTATAAAACGGAAATTGCATATGACTCAACCTAATCGATACCGCCACGTCTAAATTTTCATAGGTTTGTATTCATGCAAATTTTATTGTAACCTAATTATTATGTACAATAATGGATTACATGTAATATGGCTGAACAATTCAACTAGAAAAATTGAAAACAAATATAGGTAAATATAAATTAGAGACATGTCATAAGAGATCATTGCATCTTAAATAAATCAATAATGTTTTGCGGCAATTTTTAACGTCAACTTGAGATTTTTCTTGTTAAAAAGTTGAATAATTTTAAAGGCTTCAACATCATGAATAAAAAATCAAGAATTTTATGTAGTATTTTTTGAGACTAAGAATGTGCAAATTGAAATTCATGGATCTGGACGAGAAAAAACACCAAAATGACGTCAAAGTCCGTGAAAAATCTTCACTGAAACGGCCGTCAAAGGAATAATAGCTCACAACTCATTGATAGGAAAGCAACTGTAAATACACCTTCCATTAGCGAAGCAATGAATTAAGAAACAGCAAGAAAACTTCGTTATAAACAAAGAAAAGAGTACTGAACTTTTACGTAATACCAATCCTCCTATATGGCACTGAATAATGGACAATCCCCTCACAGATGAAGACGAGACTTGAAGAACAGAAGGATGCTGAGAATAAATGAATGTGAGCTACGGCGAAGCTGTAGAGTAAATGGAAACAAAATGGAAACTTATACTTAACATCAGATACAAACAGCTGAAATTTCTAGGGCACTGTTACGGCTTTGCAACTCACCACTCACATCCACACAAAATTTTACATTTAGCGTCCCATCTTTCTTTCCCATCTCTTTAACAATATAATATATGAACTTTTCCCCCTCTCTCTTTTGATATGTAATGACAATCAGATCAGACTGAAACCACGACAACAAATGGAAGCCAAAGGTAAAAAATAGATTATCATACATGTAACGAATCACGTGACCAGATGCGAACGATCGAGCGGAAAAGATCGACAGAATTTTAGTTGATTTATGAATCTCGAAGGAAACGGTGTGTATACTAATTCACATGGGAACTGGCCTTCCAAATTGAAGAGAAGGAATGACGACCCCAACTCACATGAAACTCCAACACAGAATTAAACGGAGACGAGTCATGCGCGGGCAACTTCTCTTTCACTTGTTAGAAAGTGAGACCACACGAGGAGACGAAATCCAATTTAACTTAAGACTATACAGCGTATGTTAAGGACATAGGTGAATAACGATACGTGACCGTCACCTAAGAAATGCTTAGGTGATATACTTAATTGGACGAATTCTGCACAGTTAAACCTATGACTTACGCAGCATGGACTCTCCATAACCAAATGTAAGGTTTCTGCAGTGCCGAAACTAGATGACCAGATAATGAACGCAACGTTGAAGTCCGAAGAATAGATGAAAGGTCACCGCTACTTGAGCGAACGAACTGGTTTAAAATTAAAAGGGACGAAGAGAATCATAAGAGAAAGAGAGAGAGATAGAAGGAAAAAGAGAAAACTGAAGCTAAGTTTGTGTTTCAATAATGAACTCGACTGGAATTTGAACTCCGCTCCACAATTTATTTCACCATAACGCACCTCCGCTAAAATATCTCGCGTGAAGTGAAAGCATAAAAACATCCAGTATTAATTTTATGTTTATGAAAATGAATTGATTGATTTTGATTTGCGTATTTTACAGTTTATCAACCTTTAGCAGGTTATTTAAAGCCAGAAAACTTTTTTTTCGATTTTAAAGATTTTTGGTGATAACGATTTACTGACACAAGTAATTAACCTCTAACTAGAGAGAGAGAAGTGGATTTATACCTTTCCCAAGGGCATTTGCGCGTAAGTCAATATAATGAACCCGACTGGAATTCGAACTCGGCTCTCCGATTTCCAATACCAAGCCGTTATTCATTTCATCACCCCCACATCTAAGCTCACCGAACCTGGTTTTCCAAGGCGGTCACACACCTAGATACTAGATAATAACCAGGCTCGACTTTCATTAATATTCGGGGATCTTACAGTTTATAAAAAGATTCAGTATTGATTACAGATGGGTTTTTTTTAAATCAAATATTACTTATAGATTTGTAAAAACCCGGTATTAATTATAAAATTTTAAATTAAAATTCTTTATTAATTTATAGATTTATGAAAAAAAAAATCCGGTATTAATTTTAAAATGAAAAATCCTTTAATTATCGGTTTGTAAATAAACTCCAGTACAAATTCAATTATTATGACTATATTTTCAAGTAAAATGAACTCATTCTTCTCAGCTTGTGAAGATCCTTTTGTTAGACGTACGCCTTCACCAGATTCATGGCGAGGAATGGGCCATTACCTTACCGTGTTGGCTTAATGCGTGTTGGTAGGGACTGATGTGACACGCTTGAGTGATCATGGAGCTTTTCGATTCATCATGGTCCATGGGTATAAGTGAATGTAGGGTACTCGACTGGAATTCGAACTCGACTCTTTGATTTCTCATCACGGGCAGTTATTCATTACATAAGTCGCTCATTCATCAGTTATAGGTACAAATCAATGGTCGGATGAGAACTGCTGTTTCAACGTGATATGGCCGTAAGAAGCCATCTTATATAATTGAGTGTACCAACAATATCTTCATCTTTGTTTTTTTACAGAGCTTTAACCTAAAATGTATTTCATATATTAATCCAAGACTATCTATGATCCCATTATATTATTAATATTATTATAATATATTAGGATGTATCAAAAGTATTTTCACTTTGTACAGATCTTTTTCTTCTCCAAATTCGCGCTCTTTTTTAAGTGTTGTATTATTATTATTATTATTTATTTACTTACTTATTTTTCATCCAAAGCTTTTTTCATGTACACAACTCAAATATCTTCTTCTTCTTCTTCTTCTTCTTCTTCTTCTTCTTCTTCTTCTTCTTCTTCTTCTTCTTCTTCTTCTTCTTCTTCGCCTTTGTTGGACGTAGGACTTTTCCAGATTTATGGGGAGGAATGGGCTATTAGGCTACCGTGTTGGTAGGGGCGAATGTGACACGCTTGGGCGATCATGTCTCTTTTTCGATTCATGAGCCCCCAAGGGTATTTGCCTAAGTCTATGCAACGAACCGAACTGGAATTCAAACTTAGGTCTCCAATTTCTCATTCCAAGTTGTTATTCATTACACCATCCGCACATCCAAGCTTGCAGTACTTAGGCTCGACGTTGGTCGATGAGAACCGCTGTTTTAATAGAATATGGCCGTATGCCCGAAATCAACTTAATTAAAAGCAATTAAAACCACCGATATCTTTGTCTAATAAACGAAAGGAAGCACACACACACACACACACACACACACACACACACACACACACACACACACACACACACACACACACACAAATGATTCCGCCACATATCTGGTCTGGTGCTCCGAATGTATATCTCGAGATTCTTGACAAAATCCAAATGCAATGTAAATAATCCTGACCTGGCATCTCGACTTCAGTCATTTTCTCACGAGACGTGATGTGGCGTCCCTCTGTCTTTTTTACAAATATTCTCATAGCAATAGTTCTGATGAACTTTTTTCCGTCATGCTTCGACAAGAAGAATTTGAACGTGCTGCTAGATTGGCAATTAGGTCTCATCGTTTTTCTGTTGAACTAGCTAAATGCAACCGTCTCTTCTATTCTAATAGTTTTTTTTTCTTGCACGTCTCATCTGTGGAAATCACTTCTGATTTCTTTCTTCCCTGATAACTACAGTTTTCAAAAATTTAAATGCAACATCAGTGGCCATTTTCTTTTCTTCACTTCTCTTCACGAAAGTCTTCTCGCTCTCTTTCACTTCCTGTAACCCGCTGCGTCCACATTAGGGTGGAATCATAAAAACAAACATACGAATAAAGTACACGTCCAGAGTGATATAAAACTTTTAAAACACGCCAGCCCCATATCGTTGATACCTCGGCTTAAATCGTTTCGATTTGCGTTATTTTCGAAGATGAGTCTGTTTTTCTTAAATATTATATAGAAAAATAAAACTCGCCTTAGGTCGTTTTACTCGAGTTTACGTCGGTCGTTAAAAATATTAGAAATGTCAAAACACTAAAATAACAATAAACACATATAAAATTATATTTGAATAAATTTAAAAATAATACCATGTATACTATATATATATATATATATATATATATATATATATATATATATATATATAATAAAATCATCAAAAACACAAAAATTAGCATAATAAAGTATGTTCAGTAGATGTGCATACTTCAAATTCCTACCGACAGAAAGCACTTGTGCATTTTTTCTGCTCCAACACCAATGTTGAATTCAGACTTGTTTACATCTGTGCTCTGCCATTGACATTCTTTCAGTTACATTTCAATTGTGATTTAGAATACATTTTTGCCCATGGCTCCAAAGAAAACTTCCACTGTAAGTACTAATCCTAAACATAAGGCTATATTACTGGAAGATAAGGTGGAAATTAATTATTTTATTCAGAATACTGTACGTACATGTCATAAATGCTGTAATAGGCAATGGTCAGTGCTTATTTGAATAAATTTAAAAATAATATTATGTATAATATATATCTATATATATATATATATATATATATCATAGAATCATCAAATCAAAAAAATTAGCATAATAAAGTATGTTCACGAGATGTTCATATTACAAATTCCTGCTGACAGGTGGCACTCGTACTTTGCTTTCCGCGCCAACAACGATTTTGAATTCAGACTGGTTTACATCTGTGCTCTGCTGTTGACGTTTTTTTAATTGCATTTCAATTGTGATTTAGAATACATTTTTGCCTGTGGCTAAGGCCGGAGCGTATAACGGCCGAGACGTTGTGATAAACATGGCGACAAAGATGAGAACAATAGTCCGAAAAATGTAAATAGTGTACATAAATCCTTATCTCAGAAATGTAGACAGATATTCAATCATATATATAATTGGTCGATAAGCGGTACTTAAACCCTAATTAATACGATGTATACAATGATTTATTTTTCTTCTATGTGCCGTGTGCCTTCAGGATGTAGGCGATCATTGCTATCTACAATATCCTGCTATTTGTAATTTGTAATTTGACCTCCTTAATCCGGCACCCATAGGGCTAGTCCACTGCCGGACAACAGAAATACCAGATGACGGATAACACCTCTAAAGATAAAGTCTCCATAAGCATAATCTTACCAGCTTATTCTCTCTCTCTCTCTCTCTCTCTCTCTCTCTCTCTCTATATATATATATATATATATATATATATATATATATATATATATATATATATATTTAGTTTATGAAAAACTAGGTAATCCGTATGGGTAGACCTAAGGAGGATAAAATCCAGAGAGCTCAATGTAAATCCAGAGCTAATAATTTAAATAAAACAGACCATTTTAAGGTTCCATGTAATAAATTATTTCACCACAGCGCTTTTAAAGGACTGCGGATCATCAGACTTTACTTCCAACCTTTGGAAGTAAAGCCTGATGATCTGCAGTCCTTTAAAAGGCCTGTGGTGAAATAATTTATTACATGGAACCTTAAAATGGTCTGTTTTTATTTAATATACATATATACACACACACACACATACACACACACATATATATATATATATATATATATATATATATATATATAGTCATCCACAGACAGACTGTTTTGCATCTCATCAGTGTGGCTAGACTTCCGGTTGGCTCTAGCTAGGATCGAAACCCGGTTGAATTAGCACCAGTCAGAGATTCTAATCTTAAGCCGTTGGTGGACGAAAGGGATGAATGTGAATTTACGCGTAATGTGCTTTGCTGTCAACGGTAGATAAAGCTGAAACTGGAAATAAAACAATCATTATTGCTTCCAAACAAGTTTTTTATTGTTTTCTACAATACAAAATCAAAGAAAAAAGCCTAAAGTCTAAAAAGTAATCTATTATTATTACTATCCTGAATGAGTAAATATACAGCTGTAGGGATACAAAACGCGATTATCTCCCTTTGCTGTAGATAAGTCACATGGATGACGTGACGGGCCGCTTAGCAGCGTCACTTCTTAGTGACGAGGCTGACCAATCATTCTACCGAAATCTAATTCCCTTTGGATTCGTTATTTTCACTTATGCGCAAATACCCGTATGAAAGATACTAATCCACCACTTCTCCCCCCAGCTATGGATTAAATAGTAATACTTGTATCACTAAAACATTATTATCCCCTCACACACCAAAAGAAATTTACAATCTAAAAATATTTTCTGGCTTTAAATAACCTGCAATGGGTTGATAAACCGTAGAAAACTAATTAATAATAAATCCTCACTAGAAAAATCTGATGGGGGATCAGTTTAATCGCCGTAAATGAAATTAATTTTGGATAACTAAAATTTTTAATGAAAGTCTAAGTTTACATTTTTTAACGATTTGTTATTAAGGTCAAAATTAAAACTTATTTAAATTATAGTAAAACGCAACCTCTTTAAACCGGCCCCCTTGAAATCAGACCACTGCCGGACCACAGAAATACCGGATAACGGATATCATCCCTAAAAATAAAGCTGACATAAACATAGTCTTTCCAGTTCATTTCACATATTTATTACTGTGTTATCAAAGAAAGGAAAAAACTTAAAACTGGAAATAAAACAATTATTAATGCTTCCAAATAAGTTTTTTTTATTGTTTTATGCGAGGCATAGGGTAAAAAATTTTTAAACCAAATATTAATATATACTTACTATCCTGAATGGGTATATATAAGAAAGTAGCAATACCGTACCACCAAAACATTCTATTGCTGTCGGCTGCTGCGTAAAGCTGTAAACAACGTGTGGCGCTGCCGTCGTGGCCGCTCAACGAACTAATAGCGGCTGATTAAAAAATTGCCGAACCATGGGGTATCGGATTAAAAAATTCGGACTGTATCATGACAACTGACTGTGTGGATATAATATATAGTAGTTGCAATCACGAGTACAGAATTACTTGGAATAGTCAGGGTTTTGATTTAGTTATCACCATCAGCATCAGCATCATCATCAGTTTCATGACCGGGTGTGGTCGTAGGGTTGTTGCGCATCTGAGCACCTGCCATATTTCGGTAGAAAGCGGGAAACGTATTCATTCATGCGTGGTTTGTCTTGGACAAGTAGATCTGGTGGAACCCATCCCTCTCCAAGTAAAACAACAGTTGATGTCCTCTATCGTAAAGGCTCGCGTTGTTCACGGACACATGGCCGTTGAGTCAATCGGGGGGGCTCTGCGCCCTAACCGTGGGCTTAAGTCTAGGAAAGCCACCGACCTGCGATGCCGTGTCATCACCATACCGGGTGTGGTCATGGGGTCGTTGAGCAGATTAGCACTTGCCATATCTGGGTAGAAAGCTGGAAACGTATGCATTCAACCGTAGTTTATCTTGGATAAGTAGACCTGGCGGAGCCCATCCCTCTCCAAGTAAACCATCTAGCAACATCATCTGCATCTCCAGCTCTTTTGGGTGGCATCCTGAATGGGTAAACATACAGCTATATTTAAGAAAGTAACAAAACCGTATTACGAAAACACTCTGCTGTTGTCGGCTGCTGCGAAAAGCTGTAAACATCTTGTGGCGTTGCTGTATTGGCCGCTCAACGAACTAATGGCGGTTGATTCAAAAAAGTGCCGGGCCATGCAGGTTACCTGACGGATTAAAGAGGTCGAACTGTAGCTCTTTGCAAAGTTTACCTTTTTGCTATCTCCCCTTATCCCTGTTCTGCCAGGCATTTTATACAAGCTTATAAGGTAAATTATGTGCTGCTTTCCTCTGCCACTCTTGCCGTCAAGATGTCCTGTGAGTGTAAAATTTTCCAAACACTCTTTCTTCATTATGTGCTCAAGAAATTTCAACCGCTTTCGGATTAAAAAGTCGAACTGTACTTCTTAGTATATTTTGTCTTTTTGCTATCTCTCCTAATCCCTGTTCTGCCAACTATTTACACAAACACGTTCTTCTATAAGCCGTGTCGTTTCAGGACGCCGACGATCATGGCTCTCCACAATTTCCTGTCTTCTGTAGCGCTTAATAAATTTTGTCTTTTTGCAATCTCTCCTAATCCCCGTTCTGCCAACTATTTAAACAAGCACGTTCTTCTATAAGTCGTGTCGTTTCAGGACGTCGGCGATCATGGCTCTCCACAATTTCCTGTCTTTCGTAGCGCTTAGTATATTTTGTCTTTTTGCTATCTCTCCTAATCCCTGTGCTGCCAACTATTTACACAAGCACGTTTTTCTATAAGCCGTGTCGTTTCAGGACATCGGTGATCATGGCTCTCCACAATTTCCTGTCTTTTGTAGCGCTTAGTAAATTTTGCCTTTTTGCTATTTCTCCTAATCCCTTTTCTGCTAACTATTAACACAAGCATGTTCTTCTATAAGCCGTGTCGTTTCAGGACGCCGACGATCATGGCTCTCCACAATTTCCTGTCTTCTGTAGCGCTTAATAAATTTTGTCTTTTTGCAATCTCTCCTAATCCCCGTTCTGCCAACTATTTAAACAAGCACGTTCTTCTATAAGTCGTGTCGTTTCAGGACGTCGGCGATCATGGCTCTCCACAATTTCCTGTCTTTCGTAGCGCTTAGTATATTTTGTCTTTTTGCTATCTCTCCTAATGCCTGTTCTGCCAACTATTTACACAAGCACGTTTTTCTATAAGCCGTGTCGTTTCAGGACATCGGTGATCATGGCTCTCCACAATTTCCTGTCTTTTGTAGCGCTTAGTAAATTTTGCCTTTTTGCTATTTCTCCTAATCCCTTTTCTGCTAACTATTAACACAAGCATGTTCTTCTATAAGCCGTGTCGGTTCAGGACGTCGGCGATCATGGCTCTCCACAATTTCCTGTCTCCCTTGCCTATAATATGCCTTATGTGTGTCAAATTCCCGAATGCCGCTTTCTTCATGTGTCATAGAAATTTCAATTGTTTCTTTCTGTATACTTTTTTGTTTCCATTTGCCATAAAACTTCGTCGTTGCTCACATTCCATGGTATCCTCAGCATCCTTCTGTAGAATCACATTTCTGTTGACTCAAGTTTCTTTTTCATCTGTGAGTAGATTGTCCAGCATCCACTGCCATATTGGATGAATGATATTACATAACATTTCAGTATTTATTTTTTTTGTTTCTAACGAAATTGTCTTGTTTCTTGATACTTTATTTAGCTTTTGCAAGGCATCTTTCGCTATCCCAATGCGCCTTCGGATTTCGGTATCGCATTTTGCGTTCTCCGTTAAAACACTTCCCAGATTTGTCAATTGTTTTTACTTATTTGAGTTTGGTGCCTCCAATTGATAATTCGCACATAAAAGATATGACAAAATTTTAGTTACTTACACTTAAGGAGCATGCATCCATTACAACGAATAAAATTAACACGTCCCAGCCTTGATAAAGTTTTTAAAAAACGTCTACGTGTCCTTGTGGGTGATGAATAATTTTCCACCCTGTAACGCCTTTCTCACAGACGAAATGTTACAAGCCCATCGTTATTCCTATAAAAAATATTCTGATGAGCTACATTCTACTAGTTCAGACCTTTACATCTAAGATCTTCCATGACACATACACAGAGTTGAATCGTCCCCATTCACTTCGTATTCCGTTTATAAGGAGGAAGTCTAATTTGGACAGCTTCCCAAGAACTGATAACTTGTGGGACAGACTCTCAAAAGAATGATTTCCCCATCACTATAATCTTCAAGGCTCGGCTCAAATGTTTTCTACTTTCAACAAACTCATTCACTAACCCTCTACCTTAAGGGGCTCTTGGGTCGTGTATTGAATGAACAACAGTAAAAAAAAAATAGCGGTATACAGAACGCATGGGTTTATATTATCTTGGTGTTCGAAGTTCAAAATCTGAATTTTTGTTTGTATCTTGCTGACGTTATCGGCACAGGACGCGACCCTCACCAACCAGATCAGGTCAATCGATGTCTACAAAGACAAATGCTCTACATTTGTAGGTGTAGCTATATAGCTACAGATGTTCGTCTGGCGGCAGATTCGTTGTTTCAAATTTGAAGTATACATGATACCAAGAAAGAAATGTTTTCATATGGGTGTGTATGGGAGGCGTTAGGGTTGTGGCCTGTGAGCAAAGTGGGGCGACAACGAGAAAAATTTGTGAACCACTGATCTGGACATTTTATGAAAATAATTATGCGTACTTTGTACTGATAAGGGAGGGTCACCTTTTTGTTCTGAATAAAGCGACTATTATTTACAATTCAGCATTCAGTTGGATCGCAAAAATATCAGCTCATAGGGGCACGTGTTATTCTTTATCCCTCATCATCGATAGAGATATAGAATACAATTTATAATTCAAATATCGGTTATTGACTTGTTTGACAATTGAAATCTGCTTCTGACAGCGGTAAATTTGGATTTCTAAATAAAAGGCTCAACAAAAAAGCGAAGTGTACAATGCTGGTAAAGTCTTGTCGTCCGACCAAAATTTGATCCAGACAACTTTATCCTAATTTACTATTTCTTTGTGTCTGTATTAGTCAATTCTCCAAGAAAAAGTCCTGTCTTTGAGACATTCTTCTAAAATTTGGTTAAACATTTTATCTCCATTTACCATTTCTTTGTATTCCTATCAATCCATTCAACAAATAAAAGTTTTGTATTATATTTTTTATCTGACCAAACCTTTTAATCTCCAATCTATTTGGTCTGAACAGGGTAATGGCCACATCACGTTGTAACACCGGTTCCCGAACGCTCACCGAAGTTAAGCAACGTCGAGCCTAGTCAGTATCTAGATGGGTAACCACTTACGAATACCGTATACCGTATGCTGTAACTGTGGTGTGATGAATAATGGCTAGGAATTGCCAATTGAAGAGTTCCAGTACCCGTTGGACTCGATATATTCACTGACGCGCAAATACCCTCGGGAAAGTTATGAATCCACCTCTTCTCTCCCCCAGATATGGGTTAATTATTAAGACTTGTATCGCTAAATCATTATTATCTCTAAAAGATTTCTTACATTCTAAAAAAAAATTTCTGACTTTAAATAACCTGCAAAGGGTTGATAAGCCGTAGGAAACGAATCACTCAATTGGTGTGAATCAAATTCATAGCGTTTTTAAATGAATTTCAAAGACAATATTTAGATATTTGAACACACCGAATGACATGTATACCTATTTCAACCAAATATGAGCCTTTTTGTTCCACTACATTTCGCCATCATTGAGGCAGCTTCATGATTCCAACCTCCCAGAAATTTGTACCGTTCTGGATGAGAAACTTGTCCAAGTATTTTTTTTTTTTCTTTCAATTATTTAACCCCAAGCAAGGCAACAAAGATACTAAAACTCAAGGGGCTACTGAGTGTGAATGAATAGGAGGAGAAAACACTATTAAGGAGAGATAAAATAAAATAGAAATTAAGAAGACAAAAAATAACGATTGACATTGCATTTAAACTTTTGAAGACAAAGGTTGACTGAGAAGCAAGAAGCCGTAGGTGAGTTCCACAAGCGAGAATTCCGGAAAATTGAAGTTCTTCCCATTAAGATAATTTTGTAAGGATAGAAATAAGTGCTAATCGGAAGGTAGAAGGTCAGAAGATAACAGCGGATGTAGTAGGACATCCCAGCCCAGCTGTACCAATTTCTGCCGGTTTGTAAAGGCACGCAAAGTCTGGCGTTGTCCAGGTGGAAACCAATACCATTCCGATTAAATCGGGGTTAAAGTGAGAGATTTCGTGACGTGAGGTTTTGAAGTTCCGCAGAGTTTGTGATTTGAAGAACTCAACACAATTGAAGTTCCACGGAGTTTGTGGTTTGAAGTTTTGGGCCTGAATTGGAAATTCGACCCAAACAGGAGTTTCGGTCCAAATCGGTCTTTTACCCAGAATTGGACTTACAGCACGAATCAGTGTTAAAGCGAGGTTTTGAAGTTCTATGGAGTGAATTGAAGAATTCAAAATTACTTCTTCAAAATTGCTGTTTTCTAAGCTGGATCAGAGGTCCATTTAGTTTTGTGCCAGAGGCTCAATTAGTCCTCCGCAGGAACTAGATTAAAAGTCCGCAGGTGGCACTGCTTTTAAGCTAATTTCTTAATATAAGACAGAAGTAGTCATTTTACTCCTTCTGTCCTATCATATTATACTTATTTAGGTCGGAGGCCCAATTATCCCTGCCCAGGAGCTAGCTGAAAAGTCCACACGGAGAACGGCTTTTCAGCTAGTATGGCATTAATTTCAGTCAGGTGTGAAACGAAATTTGCTGCTTTCTGTCCAAAATTATTGACAGTTATAGTTCAAATTCTTCGATGTCTTTTGCTTCAAATTATTAGCCAAGTTAATTTCGTGTTACTTCTCGTAATCTCGCCATGGAAATGGTAAGACTGAAGATAAAACAGTTTTTATTAGATTATTCCTTTCCTTTTTTGATTTGTTTTGTCTTCAGACATGGCGCCCAACCTCTCCAGAAATATCTAAACTGTCAACTATATACAATCCGTCAAATGATGAAAAAACGCTTCGAGTAAATGAAGCCTATACGTCTCAGAGAGTAGTCCTTCTTCGAAACTTGGCACTACAAAATCTTAAACAAAGAACTGTATCAAATAACAGAAACTACATAACTTGAGGACTTTCAACAGCAGCAACAATTAAAATGGATAGCATAAGAAAAGAGAAAATGCTGATATAAGCAAGATATTGACGTACCACTCTATTTCAGACCAAAGGTTAGGAAGGAACACCCCATCAATATTGGAAAGAACGATAACTGTTACTGGACTTGAGAAACCTATTGCCCTGAAAAATAGTTTTAATAGGAAGATTTTATAAATTTCAACCGATAGCACTGGTTTCTTGATCAATGAATACCGAATGTTTCCATATAAGGAAACAGTTAATATTACCATTCTTCATCTATATACCTTCACTCAACAGTCTGTCGATATTTCTGAGATGGTGTATTGCAATTATTTACATTATTTACATTGTTCGGACTGTTGTCCTCATCTTTATTGCCAAATTCATGACGTTTTGGCCATTGTACGCTCCGGCCTTCTTCATGTGATTGGAATTTCGAATCGAACCCTTTATTTTGTCCACCGGTGTAGATTGTTCTAGTTCCACATGCCGTGCCTTTTCCAGGTGCCTCAATTATCTCCCTTTAACTCAACTTTCCAATTTTTTGTTGACCACTGCTGTAACCAGGTATTGAACTCACAACTTTTGGGGCCAAGTCCCTGGATCCAACCAACAGTGCGAACAATGTAAAGAGTGTAAATAATTTCAATACACCATCTTAGAAATATAGGTACATTCGGAAGAAGGCCGAAGAGTGAAACGGACAAAGCTAATTAAAATTAGGTTTATATTCCAGAATATCCTGTTGTCCTCATCTTTATTGCCATATTCACGACGTTTCGGCCATTGTACGTTCCGGACACATGGCCCAGTTGATAAAAGCGTTGGTTGGATCCATTGACTTGACCCAAAGAGTTGTGAGTTCAGTACCTGGTTACGGCAGTGATGAACAAAAATTTGGAAAGTTGAGTTAAAGGGAAATAACTGAGACATCCGGAAGAGGCGTGGAATGTGGAAGTAGAACAATCTAACCTGGTGGACGAAATAAAGGGTTCAGTTCGAAATTCCAATCGGCCGAAACGTCGTGAATATGACAATAAAGATGAGGACAACAGTCCGAACAATGTAAATAATGTAAATATTTACTAAAGAATCTGTTCCACAAAGTCACAGTTCTGGAAAAGAAGCTGTTTGGGTTGAACTTCTTCCTTACTAATGGAATACGAAGGAAATAACAATGAGTTGACTTCGAGTTTGTCGCATGGTGGGTCCTAGCTGTGAAGGCCTAAACATGTGGAACTAAATCAAGTCGCTCGTCTGAATATTTGCCATGGAAGTAACGATAGCGTAGCGAGAGATTGGCAATGTCTGCGGGAAAGGGGTCCTACATTCAGAGTGGACCGTTTTCCAGAATGAGGCTTGTCGGATATATCACAATAACCATTTTTAAATCTTTTAAACCACAGAGAACATATACGAGCCTTCACTGCGCCCTAATACACTGTACAAATATTTTTGGATATAACAGCAATACTCTTTCGGAATTCATACAGTAAGCAAATGTAAGTATTTTGCTTTCTAACGTTAAAATACTTCATGGCGTCAAACTCTGATATGCACTATAAACCAGGAGTCGGCAAACCTTTTGCTAACTTTGGGTTTTAAAATCATTCAGTGTGACAACAGCATACGTATTTTTATACAAGTCAAGGTCAATATACCTGTTCTACAATATATTTTATATAGTAATATATATTTAGTATATATTAAAATTGAAACAGCTAAATATCTTCTTTGCGTTTTAATAGTTATTGGTTCGGACGTGTTGTCATCTGTGGCTGCGTGGCACTGGAAATTGCTATGCGTACCACGTGCGGCGCGCGTGTCATAGGTTGCCGAACCCTGAATATAAACGACTCACTGTCGGATAGAAGTGATGAAAAACTAATTCTAAACACGGTTTTCCTTCCATTCAACCTTGATTCTGCATTGTTTGGTTGAAACTTGATTCATAGCGATGAAATACGCAATCGTTTTCCGAACAACAATAAAGACATTGGAATGACCAACACAAAAACAGAGAATGTCTCATATAGAGAAGATTTAACATTGAAAAACATAAAGGAAAAAAATGAATTATTTTTAATAATTATTTTTAATAACATGTGGAAATCTCCACCCTTTACTTGAAGACGGTCGTAAGACCAGAAACACGTGTTGTAAAACTATGTAAAACTATGAAAAATAAAGAATAATATTTTTTTAAAAACCCACATTACAACCAAAAAAGTTTGCGGTACATCTCTTCTTTTTAATATACACACTTTTCTCTCGTTGGAACCATTATAACCTCTTCATTTCATTTTATATATATATATATATATATATATATATATATATATATATATATATATATATATATATATATATATATATATTTAAAAAAATATTTTACATAGCTACATAAAAATATCAAGCGATATCTAACATCGCCCGATGACGGAACAATTTTAAGTTCCGAAACATAGAAATTTTTATGTAGCGATGGGAAATATTTTTTAAATAAAAATTTTATTAATATATTATGCTCTACGGTGTATCGAGCACTTTAAAAAAAAAGTAATTGCTAAAGAACTGTGGATTCTTAATCTATCTATTCTTTCTCTTTATTTGTATATATATATATATATATATATATATATATATATATATATGAAGGAATACAGTTTTAAGGTGTGTTATATTTATGGGATAAAGTGCTCAATATCAGAGATAGAGCGTATGTAAATATAAATATAAAAATGAACATTGAAATCAACACTCAGAAGCGACAGGCTGTTTCATGCTGGACGCAATCGTCAGTCCGCTGATTGTGTCCAGCATGAAACAGCCTGTCGCTTCTGAGTGTTGATTTCAATGTTCACTGTTATATATATATATATATATATATATATATATATATATATATATATATATATATATATATATGCAGAAATATAGTCTTAAAGTGTGCTATATTTATGGGGTAAAGTGCTCAATATCAGAGATAGAGCGTGTGTAAATATAAAAGTGGACATGGAAGTCAGCACTTAGAGGCGACAGTCTGTTTCATGCTAGTGCAATCGTCAGGCGACTAGTGCTGTTATTTTTCTCGGCTATTTATATAAGGGTCAGTGGTGCATTATGGGTAGTCTATTTTGGCGGTTACTTTTACCGGAAGTCGCTTATTTGTTTATTTATTTATGTCAAATTATTTTGCTTGTTTTTTGTTTGTTTTTTTATTTTTATTTTTATTTTTTATCTTATATATTTATTTATTTATTCTTTTATTTTGATCGGTGTTTTTGGTTAACGTAGTAAAAATTTGTTTATATAGCTTATTGTTGGTAGTCTATAATGGCCGTCATTTACCGGAAATCGCTTGTTCGCTTATTTATTTGGGTAAAATTGTTTTGCTTGTTTTTATTTATTTTCATTTTTATTTTTTATCTTATATATTTGTTTATTTGTCATTGATTAAATCTGTTTGTTGAATTTGTGGTTTTTTCTGACTATTATTTAGGTGGGAACAGTTTTTAATTTATCTATTTAGGTTGGTTATCTTTATTTGTTTTTGTTTTGTTTTGTTTTTTAAACGGCTAGTTTATCGTAATCGGTTGTTAGTTTATTTATATATTTGGATGTATTTAGATCGATTTATTATACGTGTTGTTATTTATTTGTTACACTATATCTTTTTGGCTTTCGGTTTTTAAGTAACGTAGTATATTATCTTTTATTAATGTTTTTTTGTTTTTTATTATTATTATTTTTATTTGTATAACAGTTATAACTTTCGTCCGTTCTTTTGTTTTGATTTTATTTCGTATATTCTAACAGGTGTGGTTTTATGATTTGTTTGGAGTAATTTATTTTGCTTATTTTATTGTTGTTTGTTTATATATTTATTTATTTTTCTATTTTAAGTTACGTAGTAAAATTTTGTTTTCATGTCTACATTTTGAGATTAGCTCGGATCTTTTATTTAATAATTTATTTTGATCTGGGAAGATAATGATAGCTATTTTTTCCTCCAAGCAAAGTTTGCAGGTTTTTGATAGGTTGTTGTCGGCTGATGATTTTTTCCTTATTTTCCAAGATATTTTTGGTGCGGTGTGTGTTTTGTTTTTTATTTCCCAGATATACTTAGAAAGCATTGTGCTGTTCGCATATTTACTATTTGTGAAAGACATTTTGTGTACATAATTTCTTTGTTTCCATGGTCCTTCGGTTACTCCTATATATACTTTTTCTTCATTATCTGCTGATTTTGTCGTGGCTTGGTAGATTACGTTGTTTTGTAAACAATTACCGTTTAAGGGACATTCGTTTTTTATTCTGCAGTTGCACGTGGGTTTAATTTGTTCGTGTGGTTTGTTAATAATTTTTCTGTTGTGCTTTTTTATTATTTGTGCCATGTTCTCGGTGCAACTGTAGCTGATTTTTACTGTGTTTTTGTTGAATATTTTGTGTAGGGTGCTTGATTCCGGGAAGTGTTTGTGTAAAAGTTTGAAGAATATTTTTCCTATGTTTGTTTTTACGTTTTTGCTGTACGGTGGGTTGAACCATATGATATTTCTTTTTCTGTTGGTCTTTTTTGTGTTCTGTGGTGAGTATGTGAGTATTGCTGGGAATCCGCTATCTTTTAGGGCTGTTTCGTAGTCTTTCTTGGCCTTGTTAAATATAGATTCATCGGAAGAATTGTCGGAAAGCCTGCGGTTAATCGATTTAGGTATCTGTTTGATTATAGAAGTCGGGTGGTTGGAGTATATATGTATGTACTGTGGTTTATCATTCGGTTTTCTGTATGGTTTGTGTGTGCCTTTTCTTAGGTTGAAGGTGACATCTAGAAAATCTACTTCGTTTAGGTTAGTTTTTATATCTATCTCGAATCCGTTATTTTTGAAAATTTTAATTATTGCTTTTCTAGTTTTATCAGTCTTTTGTTTGTTGCAGTTTCTTAAGATTATGAGACCGTCATCTCTGTAGAGCCCTGTGTCATTTCTATCTATTATTTTGCTTAGTTCGTGTAGTAAGTAAATGCCTACGATTTCGCATGTCTCTGCACCGTCAAAGCTTCCCATTGTAGTGTCAAATATCCCATCTTTCTTTATCCATGCTTCTTCATGGTGAAATAATAATGATTTACGTGAGTGCTTAATGATGTCGATTTCGTTTGGTTTTATTATTATTTGTTCCTGAGCTAAGTTGATGGCCTTATCTAGTATACGTTCTGTTATGGATGGGTAAAATTCTTTTATGTCTAATTGTAGGAAGTGGCAATTTTGTTTGTTATTTATGCTGTTGAACCAGTCAATGGTTGTTTTTGTGTTTTTCCACTGGTTTACTCCTAACTTCTTCCTAAGTTCAGAATTAATTCTTTCTAGTATTATTTTACTTATTTTACCTAGTTCGCTTTTGGCTGGGTTTATGAGTCTGCATGCAGGGTTGGTTTTGGAATTTTCCTTGTAGTCTTTTAGTGTGATAAAGGCTTGCGTCTTGCTCATGCAACTTATTCGGTCATCTAGGTCTAATTTTTGAGCGATTGCTTTAGCTTCTTTATTTATATCGTGTTCTATTGTTTTGGGTGCCTTTTTGTATGTTTTGGTTATGTTGTTCTTTAGTAATTTATTGTGCGTAGGAGGGGTTAGTTTGTATAAATTTCTTGTTTTGTCGGCTGCGATAAATACATTTGCTGAACTGTTTATTTTAGCTATATCTTCTTTTAGCTTTTTTTGGAATGCATCTTGTTTTTTATGGAATTTTATGTTTCTAACTAGGTCAGTTAAGTCCTTCTCGAAGTCATCTAATTCTTTTTGTTGCGGGGGACATTTTCTTGTTTTGAACCCGTATTTTTCCTTGAGTGTATTATTATTATTGTGAAGATCTTGGTTTAAAAAATGTGCTTTCCATCTCATTCTTTTTATGAAATTTTCTGTTTTTTCAAATAATTTTAGTTTATATATGTAAGGGGAAGGGGTGGGTATGTTTTTTAGTGAGTAGTCGAGGCTAAATTTTTCTATGTCCATGTTGTGTTATAAATGTAGCGAAAGTGCTCTACTGATAATCAGGAGCTGAATATGCAGAAATATAGTCTTAAAGTGTGCTATATTTATGGGGTAAAGTGCTCATTATCAGAGATAGAGCGTGTGTAAATATAAAAGTGGACATGGAAGTCAGCACTTAGAGGCGACAGTCTGTTTCATGCTAGTGCAATCGTCAGGCGACTAGTGCTGTTATTTTTCTCGGCTATTTATATAAGGGTCAGTGGTGCATTATGGGTAGTCTATAAATAGATAGTCTATAAAGTGATGTCCGTGTGATTGTTAGAATTCGTTTGTCTGCATCATGATTTTCTTTGGGAAGCAGAACGTTTGAAATGGTCTAGAGTCACTCCATGTGTAACGGAATGACTCTTGGGAAGGAGGCCGCACATAAAGAATGCAGTTTATTTCTTAATTTAATTTAAATTTTCATTTTATTTTATTATTATGTTTTGTACATCTCTCTGTATAGTAGCAGTCATAGCACAGTTCTCCGCGTTACGTTTAGCAAACAAGTTTGCTAAGCAATACCCCTATGTTCACCAGTTGTTCTCTATTTATACTTGTCTATCTCGTTTGCATACGATACTACAATTATATTTTTTATTATTATAATAATGATAAAATATGTGCGCACATTAATTATATCATATAGAGTTAAAAATATATTCTCCCGTGTTGAATGATATTTAATTCAATGAGGGCTGTTTATTTTATATAATTAATAGCTTCTAGTCGATAACACCAAAACATCCCACAGCACCCAGTGAAGTGAAACACTTACAACTCTGACGTCACGCTAGACCATATCAAACGTCCAGCTTCCCAAAGAATACTAGTTTTCATCTGAAATCAAGATTTTGGAATCAGAACGAAATTGAAAATCTGCTATTCATCTGGTTCTTGAACATTCAGCACTGGAATTTGTATCAGATGAGTAGGGAATAGATAAAAAAAAAAACAAATTTTAAAATTACTGAAAAAAATTAGTGAAAAAATTAATTTATATTGAGTTTAAAATAGCACAAAAATTTGTGAATTTAAAATTTTGTTTTAAATTCAATTTAAAATATCTCAAAAAATTTGTGAATTGAGGAAATCAATATTATATCTTCAAAATGCCAAGAAATTAGGGTTAAAGTAGGAGATTTCATGACGGGAAGTTTTGAAATTCCGCAGTGTTTGTGATTTGAAGAACTCAATTTTTGGCCTGACTTGGAATTCTGACCCAAATCGGAGCTTCGGCCCAAGTCGCTATTTTGGACGGAATTGGATTTATAGCACGAGTTAAAGTGAGTTTTTGAAATTACATAGAGTGAATTCTAAGTTATTTCTTCAAAATTATGATTTTCTATTTTCTAAGCTAGAACAGAGGTCCCTTTAGTTTACCGCCGGCGGCTCAGTTTAGCCAACCGCAGGAGCTATCTTAAAAGTCCACACGGGGTATAGCATTTAAGCCAGTTTCATAATATAAGACAGAAGTAGCCATTTTACTTCTTCCGTCCCATCATATTATAATTCTATGTTCCTTTGTGAGATTTTTTTTTATCGTTTCACCTCAAGCAAGTCGATAAGGGCAATAGGACGCAGGGAGTTACAGGGAGTGAATGAGAATGAGAAGATTTTAGTGAGAATGATTGAAGAAAAGCCAAAAACGGAACAAGTTTCAAGAAGATAGATGACGATTGACGTTACATTTAGATTTTTGAAAATTGTAATTATCAGGGAAGAAAGAAATCGGAAGGGATGTGCGAGAGGGAAGTGCGCGAAAAGAAACTGTTAGAGTAAAAGTGGCGGTTACATCTAGCTAGTTCAACAGTAAAACGGTGAGACCTAATTGCCAGTCGAGTAGCACGTTCAAATGCATGTAGTCGGGGCATCATGGAAAAAAAAACTCTAAACAGTTGCCATAAAAATATTTGCAGAAAAGACAGAGGGAAGCCACGTCAAGTCGGTGAGAAAGTGATTGCAGTCGAGATGCATGACAAGGACCGATTACATTACAAACGCTTCTTTGAATTTTGTCAAAAATCTCGAGATGACCATATCTGTTGCTATATCTAGTCTGCTGCAGGAGCACCAGACCAGATATGGCAACAGTATTCAATGCACGGACGAATGATAGATTTATAAATGTGCAAGATGGATTCAAACGAGAAAAAAATTCTGGCACGACACAGTAAACGCCGCAGTGGATTCGATATAGTCACTCCAATTCACAACATGTAAGTTACGTCCAGCCAATACCTCATAAATAATTGACTATTCCGTTTTGATCGTGAATAAAGAAAGAAAATTTAAAAGAGGCGATAACGTTATCATATGTTTAAAGTCTGCTTCGGTGAAATGGAAAACCTTGTTAATTTTTAATCTTTTCATTTGCACGGTGTTCTTCCAAAATTAATATATAAGATAATTATGCAACGCGAACGAATTGTATTTTTCCCTGTATCCCAAAATAGCTGTCACATTTGCATACACATTTCACTAAATATAACACCGTAATTCCCCATGTATAATACGCCTTCATCCTTAAACGCACACCTAAAACTGTGCTGAAAGTGTGGGGAAGATGTTTCTACTCATGCATAATACGCATCCCTTTTTTGTTAATCAAGCCTTATAAATTGTACCTCTCCAATTTCATTACGGCCAACGTTTCCTACTCTTATTTCAAAAATGGTTTTAAACATAGAATAATATTATTCTAATTTAGTTTTATGATAATTCTTATATTATTTTACGACAATCTTTTAAAGATTTTTTAATTGTACATAATACGCACCCCTTATTTTGCTTCTTCTTTTTATAAATAATGCGTATTATACATGGGGAGTTGCGGTATTTAATACAGGATGTTCCTGCTTGTTCTTTCGTTCCGTAGTTAGTGAACGCAATCGTTACGCCCTATCATTACCTTAAATAAACAATGGATGTTCCTGTTTTATTTTGAGTATAGACGAAAAAGAACGAAAGGCGTTGTTTGGTTTTAGGGAAAGAAAGAAAGAAAGAAAGAAAGAAAGAGGTGATATCACTCTCATATATTTAATATCTGCTCCAGTGAAATCAAAAAACCTTGTAACTTTGTACCCGCTTAAATAGTGACCTGCATTCCTATTTACGATTTTTATTGTAAACTTGTTAAAGTTGTTAAGATCAAATATTTAACGCGACAATATAGGAATTTCTATGGTTATTTTATAGTCGTGAAACTTACAAGGAGCTTATTACATCATTAACTTAAGAATTAAGATTCGTCAGAAAATTCCAATAGGAAAACTGGAATTTTCACGCGCATTTCTAATTAAAATTAATTCGTCAGACTTACTCATGGGAAATAATTCTACAAAAGATCTCTCACGAGTTATTGCCCTTGGTTGTAATTGCATTTCAACTGACAATTTTATGGTGATTTTCTAAGCGTATCTTAGATGTGGCACAAGGCCGGAAAAATTATGTTCTATGCGTAGCTTAAATGTGGCACAAAGTCAAAAGTGTGGCGGACCCAGTGAGTATCGAACTCTCACTAATCGGTCGTAATTGATCTCTAGTAAGACAAGCTTGCTAAACTAAACTGCACGTCGAAGTGCTCAGCTGATAGCTTACTTACATGATTTTAAAAAGAACCGTGAAACACTTCTTGTTTTACTGTGTTGACCCGTTGTTGGAGTGAGTCTTGCTGGATATTCTAAATTCATGACCTTATGCCATTCTACACTAAGTTTAATTTCTGTCTGAATGCCTAAAGGTCATGAAATCTTGATTACCGATTTATTCGAATCGATATCCTCGTTTTATTTTTATTTCGTCAAAGGAAGCGAAACCCGGATTTATTCTTCAGACTAAAAAAGAAAAATGAAAGAACTCTTAGACGAGGTTGCAAAGGATAGCGAGAATAAAGGACTAATTCCTAACTGTAACAAAACAGAATGCGTGGTTTCTTTATTTACACGGGGATTATTGTGCATACTTTTGTTGTTACTGAGTGTGTAGGAATATTATTATTATTATTATTATTATTATTATTATTATTATTATTATTATTATTATTATTATTATGAATAAATAAAAATAAAAAATAAAATAATAATTAAAATTATAAATAAAATAATAAAACAATAACATAAAAACGTTGTATAAAATAAATTAAATTAAAAATAATAAAAATACTCCTAGCATGCAACAAAAACTGTTCGTGTCGGAAATATGGACATCCCCTCAAAAGACGTTAAATTCAATCTCTTCACCACGAACCTTTGTACGGTCAACACGTGCCCGACTTCACTCTGTGATATAGCTTGTAATACTACGGAGTAAAGTCTCCCTTTTATCATATGTACCATAAAACAATTGCAACCGAAAAAATACACGCACCAATACATTCAAAAATATAAACAAATTGTATGAAATTAACATACAATTTACCATGCTTTTCTTGTAATATGTGAACGTTTTATTTCCTGTCAAATATGTTTTTGTCTCCGTGAACACAAGTCTAATTTCTGTTAATATGATGTGAGCGAAACACCCACAGGTGCAGTCAAGTGTCACAAAGTACAGTAGCACTCATCAACAGGCAGATTAGGCTTAAGGTTTGAAGTTCTGTACTCAGAATTGTCCCACGGGACAATAGCTTGGTAGATTAAAGTTTGTGAATTCGAAAAAGAAATGACTAAATAACTTTATCCTTTGTTTCCTGTTTAGGATTGAGTTTCCGGTTCCTTCTAAAGTCTGCTTCAACTCTATACTCCTAACGCTTGTTCTTTCCTATGCTAATATAACTCCACACAGTAACCCTCTACCTTGAGTGGCTCTTTGGCATTGCATTGAACATTAGTAAAAAAAATTAACTGTAAGAATATATAATGTATGGTTGCCAGCAAGAGAAACAACAAAAGATGTGAGTTCGTATTCATCGTCATCATCATCATCATCATCATCAGTCCCTTGCCTGCTTCAATCGCCGGGGGGGTGCTAAGGGCTGAAGAAACAGACATCCTCCTCCTCTAAGATGATCAGTTGGCAGTGGCTCTCAGGTGTTCAGGCATTGACATGTCCGTCCACACTTTGATGTCTGGCCGGCTTTTGCGCTGCCCTCTCCGCTTACGCCAGCCTTCAGCAGTGCCTTGCATGATGGGCTTGAAGAAGCTGTTATGCCCTGCTACGTGGCTGAACCGAGGCATCTTCCGACCCTTGATAATGGCGGAGAGAGATTCCTGTCGGCCCACAAGACTTTTGACCTTGCTCTGTACATAGTCATTGATTTTTTTGCTCCCAGTAAGAGATGCAGAGGAGCTTTCTCAAGCATTTCTTCCCGAACGCCTGGATACTATTTCAACCAGGAGTGACAAGTCTGACACCCGTAGAGCAGAATGGATACGACAGCTTGAACTTGGTATGTGTTGCAACCTAGGGAAGGTTACTGAATAGAATAATCCCACGAATTTTGGTAATGAACGATAATACTTAGGACAAGAACAACACATATAAGATTCACCAGCGGCGCGTAGTAGTAATCAACTGCTAGAAGTGAGTGAAGTGAATTCCACAATGAATCTCCAACTGCAGACCGCACGCTCCGTACAGTATTCACTACCGTATTTATGGGAATGGAGGCATACCAATTATCGTCCGTAGGTATGCTACAACAGTATGGATAAAGGATTTTTTTTTATTTGGTAAAAAAAACTACGAAAAAAATGTAGTTCAAACAAATGTATGAAGCAACATTTAATTTATAAGGGCACACAACAAAGACAGACGACACGAGCCGAGTTTGAAAAACAGACGATAAATTTATTGTTAACGCACAAAACTGAAAGAGTTATGCAAATTAAGTGCTTTGTGTGCCAAATGATGGCCAATAATATACATGCGCAAATAATCACTGCAAATCAAATATGCCTCTTTGACAATAAAAATTACAATGTTGCATTCGGTCCTCAGAAAAGGTAGACAACATAAAAATAAATGATGAAAGGTGGGAAAATATTTCTCTGAATAATTTTCAAAGAAGCAATGATCGTGGCAGCAGCGAAGAATTCTTCTTGATGTGGGAACGACTTTGATGTTCTTCTGTGTTGTTTTTCCTTGACCGGGCCGACCTGGGTTCGTGCAGCAGCTGTTCGTCGACTCCACGAATTCAATTTCTGGTTTTCCTTTTATTTACCCAGATAGGCTCCAGATTTCTCTTCTCGAAATTTGAAGGGAAACCTTCTGATTGGTTCCGAATGAAAAACAAACGCAGCTATTTTTCCACAAATTGAAATGTAACAAAAATATTTTTGAAATTCAAGTTTAAGCAAGAGCCCAACATACCGTCTGTTTTCTCTCAGAAAAGCAGACGATACACGCTCAAGCAGCTTAGATTTCTTATATGGAAGCTGATGTTGTTCTTTCATATCCTTTCCAGTCTGGCCATCGATGCTGTAGCTGTGGCGATCCGTTTGCGTATTTCTGTGCTGAAGGTGCCATCTTTTCATAGACTTGCGCCTAAGTATTTGAAACTGGACACTTCCTCCAGTGGTTTGCCATCCATGGTGACGCTGACACTGCTGTTGCCTGTGTTATTCACCATTACATTTGATTTCTCTGTGCTGAGTTCCATTCAATATACGACGGTTCTTTCAACAGGTTTGTTGGTCATTTCTTGTAGCTCACTGTTACTATCCGCCATAGGATCAATATCGTCTGCGAAACGCAGGTTGCAGACAGATCTATCACCGATAGAGGTTGAAGTGTTGTGGCCGTAGAGGGTTTAAACAACTGAAGTTCTTCCCAAGAAGTATTGCAAAAGCTGTTATGCCATATGACGTAGCCAAACAATGACATCTTCCGAGTTCTTACCCATTTTTTAATTATTTCACCCTTAGCAAGGCAATAAAGCCACTAAGACACAGGAGGTTACTGAGTGTGAAAGAATAACAAAAAGGAAATCATTATTAATTAGCGAGAACAATAAAAGAAGTGGAATCAAGAAGACAGTAGATGAAGGTGGATATTGCATTTAAATTTTTGCCGATCAAAGTTGACTGGAAAGCATGAAGCCGAAAGAGTGTTCTACAAGGGAGGCGCGAGAGAATAAATTATTAGCATAGAACTGGTTACATCTAGCCATTTCAACTGTAAAATGATGAGACCTTGATAATAAGGTAGTACTATAGATGAATTCATAAAATCTAGGTACCATAAAGGAAAGTTCATCAGAACAATTACTACGAAAATATTTACAGAAAGAGCACAGGGAAGCTAAGTTATGGAGGTGAGAAAGTGACTGAATCCGAGATACTAGATCAAGACCAATAACATTGCAAATTCTTCTTTGGATTTTATGAAGAATCTCTAAATATATAGAAAGAGCACCAGGCCAAATGTGTCAATAATATTCTCTGCAAAGACGAATGACAGATTTATATATATGTAAGATAGATTCTGATGAGGAAAATTATCTAACACAACACAGTGAGCCAAATTTCCTAGCAGCAAACCTAATAATTGATTTGAATTTTATCTTTCTCCTTCATTTCAGAGAAAAACTTTAGTCCAATGCAATGAGGCGCAATGAGTCGCTCTCTTGGAGCTTAGCATCAACCAGGAAGGTAAAAACAGTTCTCTCAGACGATTAAAAGAGACCAATTTCCTTTTTGTTATATTCCGTGGTAATAGGAATATATACTTGAAAAATAAGGTGGATAAAATAAGTAAAGGTTTATTGTAATAACAAAAAAAACAGTACAATAAGAATAAAGGTAACAGTTATGCACAAGTCATCGCAAGTCAATCCAGTAGAGATTGCTACTATTGGAAGGTCGGTAGTTCTCGCTCAGCCAAAGATTTCCGTAGAACCCGTGTAAAACGGGGTCGGGTAGCTGTTTCCCGAGACGAGGCTCTGCGCTTCGGCATAGCCTCGTCTGGGGATCCTCTCTGCTCGGAGGCAGAGAGTTTGACCAGCACAGCTGGAAAAGATTCCAACTAGAGTATCTAGCAACTGCCCCACGCAGTTACATGTGGCACAAGGCCGAATTTAATGTTGGGCTCCCGAGCCCGTAGGCTCGGTCAAAATATCCCTGTAGATCCCGCATAAACTGGATCGGGTCGGTCTACCTCCCCGAACGAGACTCTACCCTTAGGCATAGCCTCGTCCGGGTTCCTCTCTGCCTTCGGGCAAAGAGTTCGACCGTATAGCTGAAAAGATTTCAGCTCTCCATTGTCCGTTGACTTACAGATATTTATAGATAGTTACTACCCATAGTGTAGTCACTCCTAGGGGTGACAGGTTATTCCATTACATCACTTTTAAAATTAACAAGCCATTACTTGCCCCAGTTAACAACAGATTGTAGGTCATTTTTAGATAAGATGCCAATTTGACTATATCGAACCGATCAGACTTACTATTAAGACAGGAGTAAATAGTTGCGCCATCAGTTGAGAACTGATGGCATCAGGAAGGTTGTTAATGAAAATTAGAAACAGCGTAGGTCCAAAGATAGAGCCCTGGGGAAAACCTGCATTAATGCAAAAAGATGTAGAAGAGTGGCCATTCAAGACAACTTTCAGTTCGTGATTTATTAAGAAAGATTGAATCAACTCAAAAATTCGTCCATAAATATCTGTTGTAACCTAGAAAAGGTTATTGAATGAGGAATAACCAAAACGGAGGTTGGAAATGAAATGGTAATCTTTATAACATCAACAAAATACAATACTCGCCAGCGGCGTGAAGTAGGTTAACTGCTAGTCCAACATACCATTTTGGAATTAGGCTGACTCCATGAGCAAATTAAAAAAACATTCCGGATCCGGACCCGCAATTACGAAATTTTGGATTCCCAAGTTTTCATTACTGCGATTTTTTCAGCGAATTTTACGTGATTTTTTTGCGACGAATTTTTTTGTTTTTTTGTACGATAACAATTTTATAATTTTTATAAATTTGGGAATAATCGAAATTAATTACGAAATCCAGCAAAAGTCATCTATGAAATCAAAATAACTGTTTATACGGAAAGTAAGGACCTACATACATCAAATTGTCTTTAAATTAAGTATCGGCAGAAAAATTATCGTTGACAGTTGAAAGATAAGCTTAAATATTAATGCAAAACTTAAATGCAGCGATCAGTTTTGAGTTCTGTAATTTATTGTTGCCTATCGTATCTACTGCTCCCTACTTACAGTGATGAAGGCCCAATCAAGAGCTTTCCACAGGAACTAGTGTAAATGCCGCCTGATAGGGCAGCTTTTCATATATATATATATATATATATATATATATATATATATATATATATATATATATATATATATATCAGTTTATCAGTTTTTGCGTTGAACAGTTCGCATTCAAACGACTCACGTTGTTTTTTTAAATTCTACTGTCAGATGTTTAGGCACAATACTGATTTTTCGTCAGAACATGCAATTATAACCTTTAATAAGTGTTATCAATAATCAAAAGATAAAATGGGCCAACGTAACAATTATTGTAGCACAGAAGAACTACTATTTATCATAATTTAATATGTTACTCAGTGATGATCGAACTCATAACATCTTGGTATGCTGTACTGGCTCGCTAACAATCACCTCACGTGGTATTACAAAAGAGCATATAGATAAATTTCTATATACAAGAATTTGTGGGCTGAATGGTTACAACGTTCGCTTTCTGAGCATGAGAGTCGGGTTCGAGTCTCACCATGGTCGAGTTGTCAGGAAAGTAAAGTGACCTTCATGTTATCGATCTGGGGAAGACAATCCCAACATGCGGAAATCCATACTACGGGTTGAGCCAAGCCTTATGAACGAAATTGGGTAGATGTAACTCTTTTTTGGGGAGTTGTCGATGGCTGCGCTTGCACGAAGTGTCAAGTCATCGTGACCGAGGATTTGAGTGTGCTGGCCTTCTTCAGACTGTTGATCATGCTAGATAACGCTCTCTTCGAGAAACTGTAACTAAGGTCTGCCCAGTTGCAGTATAAAGAGCAGGTGGGCTCTGTGGCTGTTGAACAAGCACAAAATGTGCCTGTGCAGGCGTCTGCGACAGGGGTTGTCTTGTAGACGGACACCCTTCATTCTGGAGGGAGATCAAAATTCTGTTTCGAAACAATCCGTTTTTTTTATGCTTTGATCTCGGTTTATAAGGTAATACGCAGGCGTGAGTGGATCAGCGTTTATCGATGCGGAAAGTGGAGTCGACGAGCCGAGTTCAAATTCCGGCCTAGTCTGTTGTATTCACTTTCGCACAAATCCCCTTGAAAAAGGCATGAGCCCATCTCTTCCCCACTCAGCAATGGGTTATATATAAGGTAGATTTGGCTCTCTAATAACAAACTGGATTAAAGCATAAATTAGGTAAAATCGTAATTGTGAGTTGAATCCCTGGTGTAGGTACAGCCATATCACGTTCAAACACCGGTTTGCGCACGATCACCGAAGTTAAGCAACGGCGACCATGTTCATTTCCTAGATGGGGGACCGCTTAGGAAAACCATGTCCTGTAAGCTTGTATGTGTGGTGTAATGGATAATGGCTCAGAAGTTCCAATTCCCGTTGAGTTCGTTAAAATCACTTACGCGCAAATACCCTTGGGAAAGGTATGAATCCAGCTCTTCTCCCCCCCCCAGCTAGGGGTTAATAATTAAGACTAGTATCACTAAACCATTATTATCTAAAAAAAAAATTCTTAGAATCTAAAATGATTTTCTAGCTTTAAATAACCTGCAAAGGGTTGATAAGCCGTAAAAAAACGAACCAATCAACCAATGAAGAGACAATAAATATATAAAAATTGGTTAAGCTTATTTTTCTTTTCTTTTTCGTTTTTTGATTTACCTCCTTGCTGTAAGCTTGGATGTGTGGGTGGTGTAGTGGATAACGGCTCGAAATTGTAATTCAGAGAGCCGAGTTCCAATTCCAGTCGTGATCGTTATATTCACTTACGTGCAAGTACCCTTGGCAAAGGTAGGAATCCACCCACACCCTCTATTAGCTAATTAGTAGGATTTGTATCAGTAAATCATTATTATATCCAAAACGTCTTACAATATGTTCTGGCTTTAAATAACCTGCAAAAGGTTGATAAGCCGTAATAAACAAATCACTCAATC
Source organism: Acanthosepion esculentum (assembly GCA_964036315.1). Classification (NCBI taxonomy): domain Eukaryota; kingdom Metazoa; phylum Mollusca; class Cephalopoda; order Sepiida; family Sepiidae; genus Acanthosepion; species Acanthosepion esculentum. Next base: position 85,467,496 of record OZ038495.1, read on the forward strand.
CGGGTACTACAGACGTAAACTCATTGTAAACAGGATGAGCAATAATTGAGCAGTGTTAAATAAGAACATGGCGAGATAGCCCTAGACATGGACAGGGGAACAAGAACCATCTATCCCCGTAGATTAAATAAAGTGTTCAGTTTGAAAAATCTCTGAAAGTTACCCGGATCGACAAGCACTTGATGAAGGCCGAAGTACACAACGGCCGAAATATTGTGACAATAACAACAACGATGAAGACAACAGACCGAGTGTAAATATTATAATTAATGGTAATTTCTCGTCCCAGAATTTTTTCTTACAAAAAATAGCTAAGTATAAGCGAGTGAGTGATAGAGTACCTGTAAAGTCAGTGGGCTTCGATAAGAGAAGCCACAACCTTACCTATTGTTATATACCGTACCTATGAACACTAATGGGTATATCCCAATCCTCATGAATACGTTGGAGACTATTGTAAGTGGGGGTAATATGCTGTCTAAATAGTTCACCACTAGCAGTGGTTTACCTACTTCACGCCGCTGGCGAGTATTGTATTTCGTTGATGTTATAAAGATTACCATTTCATTTCCAACTTCCGTTTTGGTTATTCCTCATTCAGTAACCCTTTCTAGGTTACAACATAGGGTCAAACGTATCAGCAAACATTCTCTCTTCTTGTTCTCCATACACACACAGACATAAAAAAAAATTGTAAATATTCATAAATTTTAATATTATTGGGTTTTAGTAGGTTCCCCTGTCTGTGAGTATGTGGTATTTTGGTAAATGTAGCATTGGGCGAAGAGAGATGTGCTCTTTTGGTTAATGAGTAAATTGTAATGAATGAATGGGTCGCGAATCAGATTAGCTAGGTTTAGGATAATGAGTAACGACCATCTCACCCCATTCCTCTTCGGTCTTGTGCCAAAATCGCATGTATTACCATTTCATTTTCAACCTCCAATTTAGTTATTCCTCACTCAGTAATCCTTTCTAGGTTACAACGCCTATGTAAACCAGATTTGTTCTATATTCACCCGGTGTCAGTTTAAACTGAAGCCTACTTTTTTCCATATAACTAAACTATAATTATATATATATATATATATATATATATATATATATATATATATATATATATATATATATATATATACATACATATATATATATATATATATATATATATATATATATATATACATATATATACATACATACATACATACATATATATATATATATATATATATATATATATGTATATATACATACATACATATATATATATATATATATATATATATATATATATATATATATATAATTTACGTCTATAATTCTGGGATGAGGATTTATCATTATTTACACTATTTATATTCGGACTATTGTCCTCATCTTTGTTGTTGTTATCAGAAGGTTTCGGTCGTTGTGCCCTCCGGCCTTTCTACACGGAATTGTCATCGGAACACTTTATTTAATCTACGCGGATAGACTGTTCTCGCTCCACTGCTCATGTCTAGGGATATTGTCTAGTTCTCATTTTTATTTAAAATTGTTCAGTTATTGCTCACCTGTTTCCACGAAGTGACAGTAAACACTGACCAACCCAGGGATTGAACTCGCAACTACTAATAATACAGTAATCTCAAGAAATGTTGACTGATGCTGAGATGCCAGGTAAGGACCGATAGCGTGTCAGACCCTTCTTTGGAATTTGTTGAGAATCTCGAGATATATAGTCGACTGGGGATTGAACTCATAATTACTTTGTCGTAGTCAGAAGACTGAAATATGTTGGAGGGCTTCCAAAGTTTTCATCTGAAATGAATAAAATACAACCTTTCAACAAAATAGTCACAATAGACGGGGATGGAATGTGTCGGTTTAAACTTATAGCGGAAGTTATGGCTTAAATGAAATCAGCGTGTGTGTATGTGTGTATTTTTGTTTTTGTTTATCTTCGACTTCATTCACAGAATTTGACGTGCAAAATTGAATTCAAAATTGAACACAAAATTGAATTCTGAGTGCCTAATCTTGCTAAATTAGATCACGCATGTCGAAAACCTATCCAGTAATCATTTATTTTTTTCTGCCAAAAAAAAATATAGGAAAAAGTAGTGATAACCATTTCTGCTCGTCATCGGCATGGCTGGTGCTCGACTCCAGGAGACCGATACTTTGAGTCGTCTTGGGCTCACGTTTTCCGCTGGTATGAGGTGGTACGACTGTATTGAATCAGTTTCTACGTCTGTTGCTAGGCTCAATGTGTTGTGCTAGAAATTTTTCTCGTCAAAATCCATCATGCACATTTATAAATCTACCATTCGTCCGTGCATTGAGCGCCCTGGGTAAGACGCTAAACTACGTTCGCGTCCTGGGCAAGACAATAAACTACATCCGTGTTCTGATTAAGACGATAAACTACATCCGTGTCCTGGGTAAGACGATAAACTATATCAGCGCCATGGGTAAGACGATAAACTACATCCGCATCCTAGGTAAGACAATAAACCACATCCGTGTCCTGGGTAAGACGATAAACTACATCCGTGTCCTGGGTAAGACTACAAACTACACATATATATATTTATATTTACTAATGTTCACATAATACAAGGCCCAAGAGCCACTCAATGTAGAGGTTTACTGTGTGGAGTTATATTATCGTAGGCGAGGAGCATAGGAGTATAGAGCTGAAGTAGATATTAAAAGGAACAGTAAACCTAATCTTAAACAGGAAACAAGGTATAAACCTCCTGTTCAAAAGACCGAGGAGGAGCCTGAATTGGACGATAGGCAAACCTATCTACTCCTATATATATATATATATATATATATATATATATATATATATATATATATATATATATATATATAAAACGCCCACGTCAACAAGACCAAAATACTGTAAAACTAGATTCCCTTATTTATCAATCGATAATTGATTCTTATGATAAAGTGATTTATTTCGATACTAACATCCTCATCTCCAGAAATGTAATAAAAAGTTATAATCTCGAAATGAAATAGACCCTATTTACGTCATGCTAACGTCCCGGAGAGAGACTAATTTCGCCTTCTCGGAGTAACGTATCCAATTGATATAAAGTCGAAAGATTATATCGAATCAATTGCTAAGTATGCTGCTATGAAAGTTGGCTCACTGTGTCGTACAAGACAATTTTTCGCACTGGAATCTATCTTAGATATTTATCGATTTCTCCATGCAATGAATGTTACTGTCACATCTGGTCTGGTGATTCTGTTACGTATCTAGAGATTCTTAATAAATTCCAAAAAAGAAGCTGCAATGTTATTGGTCTTTACCTAACATCTCGGCTTCAGTCACTTTCCTACCGCCGTAACGTACCTTCCCTGTGCCTTTTCTATAAATACTTTCATAGTAACTGTTCTAATAAACTTTCCTATGAATTCAAGTTCTGTGCGAGATTGATGGCAAGATATCATCATTCTACAGTTGAAATAGCTTGCTGCAACCGTAACTTCTATGCTAACAGTTTCTTCTCTTGCAATTCTCACTTGTAAACTCTCTTCCAGCCTCTTCCTTTCACTCGTTTATGAGCAGCGTTTGTAAAAACAAATGTAGTTGTTACAAATTCATTTTTTTTTTTTTGGCGGCAACGTTCGTGATTGGATTTTTTATATTGTGCTTTATATTTCTGAGATCATTTGTTTACTGGGCCGGATGTGATACTCGGAGCCCCTGCGCAGAGAACGAATTTTTTTTATTTTTGGTTTTACTTTCTTGGCCTTCACCTCTAGCCGACATGTAGAGTGAATCTGAAAGAAATCTAATTTAAAGCAGTGTATAACAGTTATGCTTACAGTTTCTCCTCTCGCACATCTCACTTTTGAAACTCTCTTCCGGCTTCTTGATTTCCGGCCAACAAAAATTTAAAAGCAGTGTCAATCGTTATCTTTTGTCTTCTTAATTCCTGTTCTCTCACACTCAGAAAAATATGAGAAAAAATTAAGACGAGAGAACAGAAATTAAGAAAACAGAAGACAGCGATTGACACTAATTTTAAATTTATGCACTCATCTTAGTAGCTTTATTTCCTTGCGTGGGGTGAAATGATTTTAAAAGAAAGGTCCTTATTTTCACAATTTATGATCAATTTCAATCTGTGTCCAAACGAAGGAAATAGCTTTTCTTGGTGTATTATATTTTTGCGCATTTACCGTCGATATTGTTAGATTGGGGGCTTCAAATGCTGATTTTAAAGGTTATTAAACCCTTTTTTGCATGAATGATTGCCACAATTTAATCTTTCAACCCCTATTTGACCCTGTGTCACACTGCGCTAATCTTAGTGAATACAATTTCCTGTCCACAGAAATTATGAAACATGGCTGTCTGAGTTACAGGTCTGTCGTTAAAATGTTTTGACTCCTGGTACTTTCTTTCCAATGGCAGCCATTTGTTTTGAGTGGACCGACACTCCGAAAGCATTGAAAACATTTCAAAATTACACAATCGGTAAGTCGTTTTGTTTTTCTTTTGATATCTGTCCATATTTCTAATTATTCTTGGTTTATTTTTTTCTTAAGAACTGCTCGCTTGTCCTCGTTTGATTGTTGTAAATAAACGCTATTGTTTGATTCCGTCTGTTTTGTTGGGTCTTGACTTAGCTTTTTTCCTTATGCCCGGTCAAATTTTTATTCTTTGCCTATTTATTTGTTTACGTATTATTCCGTTGAAAATGGTTTTCTTTATTTATCCCTAAATAAATAGAGGCGTGTTTTTTGGTTAAAGTAGATAGGGGTATTTTAATTGACAAAACAATAAACCTATTAAACACAGCGATTTTTTTAAATGAAAACCTGGCAGGGACGGAAAGCGGCCTGGATGAGAGCATACATGAATACTTCAAAATCATCCCACGTTGACTGGTGATCTTATTGTTAAGTCATCTTTACGTGAAGCGGTTCGTAATTAAAATGACCAAAAAGCAAATAAAAACTCCACCTTTCAAAGAATAAAGTAAGTGTCTTAAGTAATCATGGCGGCTATCCCTTGATTAAGACGTGATACTCACAGCAGTAGGAAGTGCTGGCTCGATCTGTCACTCCTGACAACAATGAAAGAGGATTTTTCCTATTATTTAAAAAGAAAAAACGAAAAGGCGCTTCAGTAAAATCTAATCTGCTTTTTTGAAAAAAATAAATAAATAAATAAAAATAGTTGTCTGAGCTGTCCAATGAGAACTCCAGCAGCTGTCCGGTGGGCGGGGAATATGACTTTTAAGTTAAAAAGTAGTATCAAGCTTCATCGTAGAAAAAAAGGGACCAAGCCTCTGTAAGACGACAAAGAAAGAACTCTGATAAATTTGACATACCTTCTTATATTAGTAACTGTATAGAAATAGTTGCTGTTTTTAAAGTAAGTAAAAAATGAAAAATATAAATGACTTTTATTATGCTTGTCACTATTCAACTGTTTTTTTTTCCTTTTCCGGTTTAGAATCGGGTTTTCGGTTCCTTCCGAAATCTTATCAGTCCCTTTCACTCCCAGTAGCGCCTTGCGTCTTAGTGGTATTATCGCTTTGCATGGGGTGAATTGATTAAAAACAACGCGATTTTGTGGCAATGGCACACGGGAATGATATTCTAATCCTCTCAGTGACGTTGTCAGACCACTTTTCCTATATCTCTTCTTCTTTGCAGTAGAAAGATCGTTGTCTCTAATGATGTGTCCAGACTATTTCAATGTTCTTTCTTCATTGTGGTTATGAGGTCATCGAACGGGATTGTTTCTTGTTTGATGGTGTCTCCTATTGCGTCATCTATGATGCGGCCTCTGCAGGAAATGTCAAGGATGGTTCTGTAGCATCTCATTTCTAATGCTTGGATTCTTCGATGTGTTGTTCCAGAGTTCTATAGGAAAGTGACTGTTTCTGTTATATATATATATATATATATATATATATATATATATATATATATATATATATATATATATATGAAGTATGTGGTGCAGTTCAATTTACATGACATGAATCATTCATACAAAAAAAAAACGATATTAAAGTTAATGATATAAATGGCGAGAATACATCTTCGCAAACAAATTTAATAAATGACATTAACCCCGAACCTGTAAATGAATGTTATGATCCCTGTTTATAAATTTCAGTTGCATATAAAAAGACCTTATGCAACTGGAATTTATAAACAGGGATCATAACATTCATTTACAGGTTCGGAGTTAATGTCATTTATTAAATTTGTTTGCGAAGATGTATTCTCGCCATTTATATCATTAACTTTAATATCTGTTTTTTGTATGAATGATTCATGTCATATATATATATATATATATATATATATATATATATATATATATATATATATATATATATATATATAAATATATGAAGAAATATAGTCTTAAAGTATGCTATATTTATGGGATAAAGTTCTCAATATTAGAGATAGAGCGTGTGTAAATATAAAAGTGAACATAGAAGTCAACACTTAGAGGCGACAGTCTGTTTCATGCTAGATGCAATAATCGGGCCACGAGTGCTGTTATTTTTCTCGGCTCTAAGTGTTGACTTCTATATTTATATATATATATATATATATATATATATATATATATATATATATATATATATATATATATATACAGTGCCACCTCGGTTCTCGAACGTCTCACGTATCGAACAAATCAGTTTTTGAACAGAAAATTCGAGATGAAAATGCCTCGGTTATCGAACAAAATTTCGGTTCTCGAATAACATTGCCGAACAGAGACAACCCGAACAGAATAATTTCTAAGTCGACCGCCATGTTGTATACATTCGTGTGTTGTGTTGTGCTCTTTTTTCAATTATATTGTACTGTGACCTTTTTCTCTAAATTGATTCCTATTCGTAAAATATTTTCGGCTTATGAACATTTCGGGTTACGAACGGCCTTCAGGAACGAATTAAATTCGTAAGCCAAAGTTCCACTTATATATATATATATATATATATATATATATATATATATATATATATATATATATATATATATATATATATAAATTACTGATACCCGGTCTATTGAACATAAGTAGTAGTTCATCCCTTTTTCCCTATCTAGGATTGGGTTTCCAGTTCCTTCTAAAATATTTTCATTCTATTTCATTCCCAGTAGCCACTTGCGTCTTAGTGAAATTATCGTCTTGCTTGGGGTGTATTGATTTTTAAAAATACCTTTCGTCTAATTTTGACTGTTTTTATAACACCTATTTAGACTACAAGTGTTTACGGTTGTTATGATTCATGATGATGATGATATTTCAGCATTCTAGAAATAAAGATCTTAAATTTCATCATTCTAAAAACAAGCAAAGTAGCAGTAGTAAAAAGAAAAAACACACACGTATCTTCTTCGCTCCGTGAAAATCCAGAGTTGACGGTTTCAAAAGCTTCTCTTAACCACGAAATTCTCGGAACAATTATAAACAAGTAAGCTCAAATTTTAAAGAAACAAAAAGAAACAATAACCCTGAGAACATTTAACACGCATAAAACCAATATTGTAAATAACATCACGAAAAGAAAAATACACATTCTTGTCATTAATTTCAACACGTGTCTCAAAGTCTTATTGTTGTATGTTATTGTTGTACGTTTTATTCATTTCATTTTCAATATAAAAAAAGAGAAAAAGAATCCTTTATCAACTACTAATACATGTCACTCGGATTAACTTAGGTCATTATTAATATGGAAATGCTCGATGTAGTCACAAAACTCCCACAATTTATATACTGAAAAACAGCTCAAGTACTGAATAACGCCATCATTCAAAATTTTAATTTTTAAAAATTTAAATTCAGATGAGCCAATTAAAAAAATGTTCAAAAACGTTAATTGAAAGTATCTGAGTTTTGTAAAGGTTAGTCTGCGGGGTCTGTAAACGGGCTTAAATAGGCAAACAGAAGCAATGTCAGAAGGCGTTCGTTTGGTTTCCACAAGGACGAAAACCAACCAGCGTGGAGAACTGACACGGACATTCAAAAAACATTTTCAATAAGATAAAAGATAAAATACTTCATTGATGGCAAGGTCTCATCATTTTACAGTTGAAATAGCTTGATGCAACCGTAAGTTCTATGCTAACAGTTTCTTCTCTCGCTCCTCTCACTTGTGGAACTCTCCTCTAGCCTCTTCCGTGTCAGTTGTTTATGAGCGGCGTTCTTGAAAGCAAATGCGGTTGCTCGTAAACTCATTGTCCTGGGTAAGACGATAAACTACGTCCGACAGCAAGGCCTCTGATCGGAAGGTCTTGAGGATCGTGTAATTGCTGTTGTTCCCAGGTCCACCCTGACCCAGGTTGGTAGTATCTGTTAGGTCCCCAGATATGGGCAAATAGTTAACCTCTAAGCCGGGTTTAAAAAAAACTATGAAAGCATAAAAATACATTTTCATAGTAAAAATACCATTAATATATTTTCATAGTTTGGTTTGGTTTGGTTTGTTTCGTTTTACGACACATCAACCTCAATGGATCATTTAATGCCGACAACTTTTTTTTTCTGGTAATATTTTTGTTTTGTCAAAAATCTATTCCTGATAATATTTTTTTCCTCAAAAATGTATAGCTGGTAATATTATTTTTTCAAAAACGTATTGCTAGTAATAGTTTTTTTTTTTCTTTAAAAATTTAAAAGTATTTCTGGTATTAAAACCTATTTTTACACTTTTATAATGCTTTTTACCTCAGTTTCGGGGGTTAACTATTTACCCATAGCTGGGACCCTAACAGGTGCTACCACACCGGGTCAGGGCGGACCTGGGAAAATCAGCAATTAAGAGGTGGTTCCACGCTCCTCAAAACCTCCTGTCAGAGGCCTTGCTGTTGGACGTAGTTTATCGTCTTACCCAGGACGCGGATGTAGTTTATCGTCTTACCCAGGACGGATATCTTTATAGTAAAACAATTACCAGCAATACATTTTTATAAAATAAATTAGTAATGCTCCCAAGAAAATTAAATTTCGGCATTAAAATGACCCATGAGGAGTTGATATGTCGCTAAACAAACAAAGCAGAACAAACTAATCACTGTCGTCACAATAACTTCCGAACATGAATAACATAAACATTTGAAAATCTATGATACCTAGACCTTTATGTATTTAAGCGCAGTACTAGATTGGTGGCATGGTCTCATCATTTTACAGTTGAAATAGCTTGATGCAACCGTAAGTTCTATTCTAACAGTTTCTTCTCTCGCACTTCTCACCTGTGGAACTCTCTTCCAGCCTCTTCCGTTTTAGTCGTTTATGAGCGGCGTTTTTAAAAGCAAGTGTGGAACTCATCTTTTTTTTCTTTGGCGGTAGCGTTTGTGATTGGCCGCTTATATATTATATTTTTTTGAGGGGATTTGTTTTCTGATGCTCGGAGCCCCTGCGCAGAGAACGACTTTTTTTAAGTCTTGTTTTTACTTTCTTAGCGTTCACATCTGGCCGACATGTACCGTGAATCAGAAAGAGATCCAATTTGAAGCAGAGCATAACAGTTCTATGCTAACAGTTTCTACTCTCGCACTTCTACCTTGTGGAACTCTCTCTCTCTCTCTCTCTCTCTCTCTCTCTCTCTCTCTCTCTCTCTCTCTCTCCCTCTCTGCTTTTTGCTTTCCAGTCAAAAATCCAAATGCAGTCTTCTTAATTCTTGTTCTTTTTTTTTCTCCTTAATAATGATTTTTCTCATATTCTATCACACTCACTAACCCCTTGCGTCTTAGTGACTTTATTGCCTTACTTGGAGTGAAACGCTAAGAAAAAGAACTATATGTATTCTCTAGAGAAAAATAATTATCATTGACATTTCCTGTTTCTGAAGCTAAAGATGTTTACATGAATGATCTTCCTTAGTTAAAAATCGTCACGAGTTTAAAACGATGAAAACGTTACCTTCACCGAAAAAACTAAGACAATTTTGTTCTGGGAGGGTCCCTGTGTTACTCCACCCTTCTTTATATAGGGCAATTAAATTAATATACCCCACGGACGTCGGCGGCATTGTCCCAGATGGTCGGATGACGACAGAGCTGGGAACAGGGAGCCTGGGACAATCCGTCGGGGTCCTTAACGCTGCAGATTTCCACCCGGTATGTGAATAGGTTTTTTGCATTTGCTCTTCTCTTCTTTTTTGCAGGCTTAAACGATATCAATCAAGTTAGCCAGTCTGAATGCGAAGGGCTTGAGAGATCGGGGTACGGCAGCCTGCCGATATTGCCGTGAAAAATGGTTCGTTCCGAGTCGTTGCTATTTATGCGCCCAGTGACCAGGAGGAGCGGGTCTCGTTTTTTCGGCGGTTGGGGCCTTTCCTGGTGGATTCAACGCGCCTAGTCTTAGTGGGGGACTGGATTGCCATCCTGGACCCCAAGTTAGACAGGGGGCGGGGAGCTAGCGGGTGTAGGGGCGAACGTAGCCTGGTTGATCTGATCAACGATTTTGGTCTCGTTAATAGATACCGGGTCGATCACCCCCGGGGGAGAAATGTGGACGTGGGATCTTAAGTGGCCTCCTGACAAGGTGGTTAGCTACCTTGACAGGATGTTAGTTAGAAGCGCCGACATAGATTTGTTAGATTGTCCCACGTTCCACTGAGTAGGCTATACGGACCACAAACACGTTTGTACTCGTGTGGCGTTAGACCATAGGCCTAGAATGGCTGGTTACTGGAAGTTCAATCTGTCTTTACTGGACAGGCAGGACTTCCAGGAGCAGCTAACTAGCTTAGTGCAGCGGGAACTAGTGGGGGCGGTCATCGGGAATAAGTGGTGGAATCGACTTAAGTGTAGGATTAGGTCTTTCACCACGGATTTCAGCAAACGGCTCGCCCTAGATAGAGCGGAAAAAAGGTGAAGACACTTAAGGCTAGTCTCTCTCGGGCGGTGGTTGGTGGGGGGAGGATCCGCTAGAGATAGCATTAGCTACGGAGGCCGTGGAGCGTTCGAATAGCGAGCGCTACATGGGCCAGGTAATTAGACATAGGTTAAGCAAGATGTCTCCCGAAGCTGTGAATATGGGCACAGATCTGTGCAGGGAAGAGGTCTGTCGAGGTGGCGATCGTTACATTCGTGAAGTCGATACCCCGGAGGGACATACTCTTCGGGCCACTGACGACATGTGCGAGGCATTTCGAGAACCATTTTACCAAGGAGCCTGGTCTCCGTGAGGAGGAATTTCGCAGCTATTTCGCTGACTTTCCTCGGCTTTCGCCGACTGAAGCGGCTAGCTGCGAGGGAGAGATCACGGAGGGCGAAGTCTACGCGGCATTGAAGAAGGTCGGCAGAGGAAAGTCGCCCGGTCTGGATGGTTTGCCCTATGAATTGTACTTGAGACTGTCGCACATCTTTGTCCCGATTTTGACTGTTGTGTTCAACAACTGGTTCCGGTCGGGGTCCATCCCCAACCGGATTTCCAGGAGTGTGATCACGCTGTTGAAAAAGGGCAAGGGTGTTGGGCGGGATTTAGATGATTATAGGCCCATAACTCTGCTAAACACAGAGTTAAAGATTTTGGCCAAGATCCTGCAGGAGCGTCTGCAGTCAGTTGCTGAGTCTCTGTTGGGTCCTGAGCAGACAGGGGCCGAACAATTCAGAGCAACCTGCATCTGATACGCACGATCATAGAAGGTGTAAAAGACGACGATGAGGCCGCGCGGATCAATTTAGATCAGTCCAAGGCATTTGATAGGGTTGACCATCGCTACCTTAGCCTCCTGTATCGCTCCGTCAGTCCTGTGTTATAGGTGAACATGAAGCTGTCGGGCGCTTTTGGGCTGTCCAGGTCGGTCCGTCAGGGTTGTCCACTGTCGCCCCTGCTCTATGCTTTGGCGTTGGAGCCTCTCATTCGCTGGTTAAGGGACAGGGCGTGCAGTCCGGCCCTACGCGGAATCGCCGTTCCTGGAGGGGCTCGAGCAAAGGTTTCTGCGTACGCCGATGATGTATCTGCTTTCGTGTCGTCCCGCAGCGACATTGAGGGGGTACTGAAGGCGCTTGACCGGTACGAGAAAGTGACAGGGGCCAAGATTAACCGCGACAAATAGTCCGGCTTGCGGTTAGGTGCCTGGAAGGGAGTCGATCTTCCGGGACCCTTCGATTGGACGGACGGTCCTGTCTGCATTCTTGGAGTGTGGTTTGGACCCGACCTCCAACTGGAGAAAAATTGGTCAGAAGTACGAGCAAAGGTCGACGCTGCCGGTCAGACTTGGCGTCGACGGAGGTTATCCGTGAATGGCAGGGCGGAGGTGTGTGCTACATACATTTTCCCGATTGTCCCTTATCGATTGTCCGTACTTCCTCTCTGTAACGACCACAGGAAGCCGCTCGAGGACTCGCTATCCTCCATTTTTGGAGGGGACGCGGGAATCGGGTCGACAGATGAGTCTGTGTACAACGTCCGTGCCGGGGGGAGTGCCACACTTGGGGAGCCACTTAGGTGCTTCTAGGTTGGCTTTCCTACGCCGCGCGTTGATAGGAGGAGATTCGATTATGGCCGGGATTGTTAGGGACGCGTTCCCTCGCCTTACTAGTAATCCCTCCATCTCGCCGGTTGAGCGCCATCGTAAACCCCGGGATCCATCGGATTTCCTTCGCGAGTGTCGGTCGGCCTTTTTGGCCGTTCCCCGATCCAGTGACCTTTCACGGCCTAGGAAGGTCTTCTATCGTCTTTTAGTGGAGGGGGTCGCGAAGGATTCCCTACGTGATACGCTCTGCTTTTCGGAGGATGAGTTTCGCTCTTACTGGTCTTGGGCGCCAGCGGCGGATTACCTCAATAACCCTGCGTTTTCTTTTACCTGGCGATTGGCTCGGAATCGGCTGCCTCTCAATGACAAGACCTTCATATGGGACTTGGCGGATTTACCGGACTGTGAACGGTGTGGCGTTTGTTTAGAAGAAACGGCTTCGCACGCCTTCTACCATTGCCCCCGGGTCCGCCCCTTATGGGACGATGTCGGCGAGATGACGGCTCGTCTCGCTCCCGAAAAGCTTGTGCCCATTGATCGCGCATACGCGTGTGACAATGTGTCACCCCCGTATTCCGGGGTGAAACGGATGGTGTTTCTGACGCTGCTGGCCACGGCTCAAATGGTGATATGGACAACGCGGATGGAGGAAGTCTTGCGAGGTACCCGTCTTTCTCATCAGGATCTGATCCGATTCTTTGAGCATCAGCTCAAGATGAAGATCAGAACTGATAGAAAACGCTTGCATTCGACAGTCTTCAGCGAAAGGTGGGTAACTGAGGCGAGCTTGGTTCGTTTAAACGGGGCTAGCCTTGATTTTCTCTTTTAGGTCAACCTATATCACATCGAGGCGGTTTCCTGTGGAGCCCTCCCCTTGGTTAGGTTAGACAATGCTTTGTGTACCTAGTTAATGCGAGTAAGTGTTGTTCCCGGCCTGTTCCCAGTCACATCTTTGGTTATGATCCAGGTTGATTCCCAACCTCCCCAGATTGTTGTGGCCCCCTTTTACCTCGTCTGGGCCAGCTTTATATTCTCCCATGCCCGTATGATTTTTTTCTATCCTTTTCCCATTCCCTTAGAGAGAGTGTCTCTTGATTTTGTCCCATGGGCAGAATACAGCGGCCTCTCTGTTTTGAGGGTTGGACGGGCCCTACTAACATCAGTTATGTTTAGTTGTTTTGTGTTGATTTTTAGTTTATTATTGGGTTCATCTCCCTCCCCTCTCATTCTTCATGATTAGATTTTTATGTATTATTTATTATCATTAAATTTTTATGGCAGGGGGTGCGTTTTGTAGGTCCCCCCTTGAGAGATTGCGGTATTGTGGTGTATGGAGGGTTGAGTGGTGATGGGCGAGATTTTATTGTGAATGTGGAAATTGTAATGAGTGAATGGGTCGTGAATCAGATTAGCTAGGTATAGGATAGTTAGTGTGGATCAGCCTCAACCCCTCCTCATTTTAGGTCATGTGCCATAATTGTATTTTATGATACAATAAATATTGACCTTGTTAGACCTTTTTTGTCTCTCTGAGAACCTTTGGAACCGCTAACTGCTGTTTTTCTGTTAAGTTTTGATTTATTTTTACCGTTTTTTCTTACGTCCTTTTTGACTGTTTTGCAAAACTGATTTTTCTCCTTTTCAAATCCTTACCCTCCACATTTTTATTTTATTTTGCTATTATTCTTTTATTATTTAATTTTTGATTTTCTCTTACAGTTTATTTTCCTTTTTAAATTTATTTTCTTCCCGTTCTCCCTTCTCAGTGTTAATCTGTTTATTTTTCTTTCTACGTATTTTCATTCGACTTTATTTTTCTTTGTTTATTATTACGTGTTACTTTGTTCTGTGTTTTTCTTTTAAATACCCGTAAAGTTCTGTGTTTTATTTGTTAATTTCTTCTGTAATATATTTGTGTTTATTTTGTATATTCTGTCCATTTTTCTTCTTTCCTTGTTTATCGTTTTGTTTTAGGGTTGACCGTTTTTTATCGGCAGCCATATTATAGATTGTTACATTTATAGTTTCGTATTTTATTTGTATAGCGATTTCTTACTTTTCCTTGTATAACGCTTCGTTGTATTGTCTAATTTGTTATTTTCTTGTCTGCCGTCTTTTTAATTTTTGAACGTTTTTCTGTTTTTTTATTGTTTTAATTTGTTGTTTCGCCTTTAGGCAAACCTTGTCCATTTGTTCTCGTCTGTCGTGCGTCCTTTTGTTTTGCGTTTTCTTTTGGTCTGTTTAAATTTGTTTAAATTTGTTTCGCCTTTAGGTGAACCTTGTTTCTTTGTCTATTTAATCTTTTGTACGTCCTTCTGTTTTGTGTTTGTTGTCTTTTAAGTTTGTAGTCTCACTTACGGGCGAACCTTGTTTATATTGTTTCATTTTTCTCGTCTCTCGTCTAATTCTTGTAGGTCTTTTTGTTTTTGCTTTTGTTCGCGTGACTATTTAAATTTGTTCCGCTCTTAAGCGAACCTTGTTTATTTAAGTATTTGTTTTTTTTTGGGGGGGGGGGTAACCATTTTTCCTATTCATCACCCCTCCCCTTTCCTTGAAAATGGAAAATAAAGAAAAGAAAATACCTTCTTTCTTAATTTAAAAAAAGAAACCCAAAATGCTTTCTTTCAAGAGATCTGTAAGGAAGCATTTTTTCACAAACTCCCCAAAGACCCGCCTGATAAAGACAGTTTAGAGGAATATCCAGCCTTGGAATCTTCTTCCTCTTGTGAGGACGCCATTGCTGACAATGTAAATAGGATGTAAGCCAATAAAGGCCAAGAAGAATCTCCAAATTATATGGAAGCCAATAATGGCAAAGAAAAAACAAAACCTGGAAAATGTATGGAGGTCAATAACGGCCAAGAAAGAAAGAAAAAAGATATGGTGGCCAATAATGGCCAAAATTCTGACAAGGACACGGAGGCCAATTCTGGCCAAAAGAACAAAACTAATGATACCGCTGAGGCCGGAGATTCGCCCTGTTGTTCGAAGTCCCCTCCAAAATGCATTATCGATATAACGGAGTTCTTGGAGTGTTCCAAGAGTTACGCACACCTTGTCGTGGAAGGTGGGCTCTTGCAGGACCCCATAGAAGTAAAGAAGATCGAAAAAAGAATAGCGTCAGTCTTCGTCGTCGACAAGCGTTCGCGCAAAATTTGTCGTTCGACGAAAGACACAGTGTTAAAAACACTGGAGCCCCCGGGCTTTAAGCCACTAAGAATTGTTAAGGGCCCTGGCTTTTTCATGTGGGATGTATTGCTACCCACACCTGAAGATTGTGTCAAAGTAACAAGCAGAGAGATAATAACAAAAGATATAATTCTGCGAACGGAGTATGAAGGACGGAGAAGGACTAGGTTAGCGATATACGAAGTACCTCCTCATGTTATCGAGGAACACCTAGCGGTTTCTTGTCGCAGTATGGGGAAATACTAGGTGCTTCCTGAGATAGCTTGACCGAGGGATAGAGTTTCGACATAACGTTAGACCGAAAATCCTTCCTCTCCATACCCAACTGTCTGGAAGTAGGGGGCCTGAAGCTGTCGGTCATTGTTTCCGGCCATCTTCTTCCTGCCCAAAAGCCTCTGGAAGTCAGGCCCAAGTCGACCAAAATCCCCCTCTGACCGCGTCTTTAGATACCGCCACGCCTGTAATGGGCATGCCAGCTTCCAAGACCGGAGTGGTGAAACCGCCGGTTGGGTCAACGTCTAAGCCCCCATTCCCCGAAGAGCTTTTCGCCCGCTGCTAGTGCAGTTGAGGAGAAAGGAGAGGGGGAATGGAAGGTTGCTGACAGGGCCAGAGGGAAGCGCCAGACAGCGGGTCCTCAGTCCCCTGAAGCCCCCGTGACGAATGACACTGACAGTCCCACTCCCTCTGTCAACATTAAGGGCGATACCCCGGTCTCTAAACTTATCCAAAGAGAATTGCAGAAGAAGTACGACCCATCCTTCGAAAAGATAGAGAAAATCAAGAAATTAAAACAAAAATTGGATAAACAAAAAACCTCTTCAACTAAAAAGGCCACACCCTGCACCTTCTCTGCCCCACATTCTCAACCCTCAACCCCTCTCTGTAGGGACTTTACTCATAAAAAGACCTCCCCTGTTAAAAAGGATACACTCTCCATATCTTCTGTCCAACATTCACCAGTAAAATCTTCTGCCCGTCCTCTCAGTAGAGACCTCAGCCCTTGCAAGCAATCCTATACACCTTACTGCATTCCAAGTGTTTCCCCCATTAAAACTCCCGAAATGCCCCCTTCTCTCAACAAAAGACAAAGAAGTCCATCACATGACTCAAAAAGGAAAAAGATGCCCAAATACATATATAACTCAGGGGAAGATGTTTGCCGCATTTCCCCAGCACAAGCAGAAAAGGCCAGGGATTATGGAAACAGGATCAAAGATTTAAAATATCTCAAAAAACTTTCCACAAGCCGATCGAGTTTTGAGCGTGATTAGAACTGGGACGGGGGCTGGACAAGCATGGGCTGTGCTTGACGAGGCAATAGCCTCTTTTAAGATGTCCCCACCGATAGCTATCGTTCAACACGATAAATTAAAGAAGATGAAGCAATTTTGTGCTGGGAGGGTCCTTGTTTTTGTTCACTCCTCCCTATATAGAGCACTAAAGTTGATTTTCCCGTGGGATATAGGCGGTCTCTCTCAAGACGGAACCATCAAGACTGAGATGGGCCACGGGTCGATGGGGGAGGCTGTCGGTATCCTGACCCTGTCCATGTTTAATTCAGGTAAGCAACCCTAATCGGTTTGATAATGTCTCTCTGGTTAGCTAGTTTGAATGTCCGAGGCCTGAGGGCGGAGTCTCGCAGGACGAGGCTCTATCGTGACCTTCGGCGTCTTCTCGCGATCATGAGAGCATTCTGTCTAGGGGGGTTTCCCTCTATTCAGCATGTTTTGATGGACGCTCGAGGGGTGTCTCTTGGATGGTGAGGAAGTCTTTGAAGGCTGCGTGTGCTCTTGTCTTCGCAGATCCGGTGGGCAGATTTTGTGTGCTGGATGTTACCATAAAGGATAAGGCTCTGCGTCTCATTGGGGTTTATGCTCCCAATAACCATTCTGAGCGGCCTGCTTTGTTTCGGCAGATCGAGCCGTTCTTGACAACATTTCGTCGGGTAGTTTTAGCGGGGGATTGGAATGCCGTCCTTGACCACGATTTAGATCGTATAGGGCCAAATACGGGTACTAACAACCGGGACGTGAAACCATTTCGGGACTTTATCGACGGGTTTGATCTTGTCGATAAGTACCGGAATGAGCACCAGCGGGAGGTAGTTTGGACTTGGACAAATAGTGGCAACTCGGCTCCTGGGATGCTTGCTAGCTACCTCGACCGAGTCTTAGTTAGGAGAGTCGATGTAGGGCTCTTAGAGTGTCCAAGTTTCCATTATATAATTTATTCGGATCATAAGCTTGTCCGGGTAAACTTAGATAAGCCTAAGGTTAGGTTGGCTGGCTACTGGAAATTAAACTGTTCATTGTTTGGTGAGCGGGATTTCCGGGACCAGCTGCTACTAATGATACAGAGGGAATTGACGGGAGCTGTGGTGGGAAATGCCTGGTGGGAAAATTAAAATCCAAAATTAGAACGTTTTCTGCTGATTATAGTTGTCGACTCAATCTAGATAGATTAGCGGCGCAAACGGCTTTAGAAGAAAAAGTTGATCGGGCAGTTAAATCCCGTGATAGTGGGAGAAATAGCCTTAGCTAAGGCAGAGTTGTCCTCCTTGCTTATCAAGAAGGATCAAGTTCTGGTAGTTAGGGCTAGGTTAAATAGAATGTCTCCCGAGGCAACGAATATGGCCGCTGAATTGCGTGAAGATGCGTCACATTGCCGGATAAGCGGACCGTGACTACAAACGAGGGCATATGTGAGGCTTTTCGTGAGTACTTTCAGGATCTTTTCACCGGGGAGCCCGGTCTGAGCCCTGCTCAGTTCGACGCCTATTTAGCTGACTTTCCCTGCCTTGAGGCAACTGAAGCGGCTAGGTGCGAGGATCTTATTACGGAGTCGGAAATCTGGGACGCGCTGAAACAGGTTGGCCTGGACAAATCTCCGGGATTAGATGGTTTTCCGTACGAAGTGCACTTGATGCAGTCGCCTGTTTTTGTTCCCTTGCTGGCACTGATTTTCAGCAACTGGATGAAGCAAGGGTCTATACCCCAACGCTGCACCAGGGGCGTAATCAAATTGTTACGTAAGGACAAAAATGGTGGGGATGGGTTAGATAACTTTTCCCTTTAACTATGCTAAACACAGAGTTAAAGATTTTGGCTGGTTGTCCTCTCTAGTCTGATTGGCTCCAAAACAGACTTGTGCTGTGAAGGGCAGGAATATTCAGGACAACCTTCATATGGTACGCTTGCAAGTTGACAGTGAAGCCGCGCTGATCAATTTAGATCAGTCCAAGGCTTTCGATAGGGTTGACCATGGCTTTCTCGAGGCTGTCCTTTCGGTGGCCGGTTTTGGGCCGTACTTTCGCACCTGGATCCGACTTCTGTATGCGACCCCCGGTGAGCTGGTGGAGGTGAACGGAGTACGATCGAAGACTTTCGTATTGTCTCGCTCCATTCGTCAAGGTTGTCCGCTTTCGCCTTTGCTTTACGTTCTTGTGTTGGAACCTTTCCTTCGCAAGTTAAAGACGAATCCGGCCCTACGCGGAATTTCCCTACCTGGTGCTACCATCTCGCCCAGGTATTCCGCTTATGCTGACGACGTTTCGGTTCTTGTGTCGAGCAGGGCCGAGATTGACGAAGTCAACAAAGAAATCAGTGGTTATGAGATGGTAACAGGGGCCAAGATCAACCGCGATAAGTCTGTTGGCTTGCGGTTGGGTGCGTGGAAGGGAGTTTCTCTTCCCGGACCTTTCCACTGGACGGATGGGCCGGTCAAGTTTCTCGGCGTCTGGTTCGGTCCTGATGAATTGGTCGGAGGCGCAAGGGAAGGCCGAGATCGCAATTAATTTGTGGTCTTGGAGGAATCTTTCCTTAAAGGGGAGGGCGGAAGTATGTGTTTCCCACATCTACCCGATTCTCCTTTACCGACTCTCTGTGCTTCCACTTCCGTCTGACACTTTACTGGGGTTGGTGAGGCTCTTGTTCTCTTTCTTGTGAGGAAGCAAGGCCGCCATAGTTTCTCAGGAGATCTGTTTCCTTCATCCTTCTGAAGGCGGTCTAGGTATGCCTAGCATTGAGATTCGTCAATATATGCTTCAATCGGGTTCCTGAGTCGAATGTGTCGCGAATCGGATGAGGAGGGCGCCTTCTGGAAGGGAGACGCCCGTAAGAACTTCCCATCCCTGAGAAGTGAGCACTCGCGCGAGGAGGAGGCCCACCGTTAACCCCGAGTCGAGTGCTACTTCTACCGTGAATGTCGCCGTGCTCTGAAACGCCCCTTAGGGGCGTCGGATGGCCTCTCCAACGTCCAGGCGTTGTCTCGTAAGGCGTTATATCAGGTGTTAGTTCGTGATGAGCTAATTGACGAGCTCGGTCTTACGAAGCAGGAGGCTCGCTCAATATGGCCTTGGGCGCCGGGGTTGAAATGTCTCAATAACAATGAGGCATCACTCACCTGGCTGGTGATGCGTGCGGCCCTCTGGGTCGCCAAGAGACTTCGCGCAACGGGCTTGGAGAAATATCCAAACTGCCGGCGCTGGTCACGCCTTCTTTCATTGCAGAGTGGTAGTGCCGTTGTGCAAGTATGTTGAAGGCCTCATGGTTCGCATGCTGCCAGGAAAGTAGTTCTTTGTCCTTGAGGCCGTTTGTTTGTAGCAATGTGGCTTCGCCGCTGACGAAGGCTGAACATTATGTCTTCTTATGCTCGCTTGGTGTTATGAGAGTCATGATTTGGTTGATACGTCAGAAGGGATTCTATGAAGGCGAGTTCACTTCTTCCCAGCTGATCTTGTACTTTAAGTATCAGCTTAAAGTCAAGATTAGGTCGGAAAGGCAGCGACTCACTTCATCTGAATTCGGCAAAAGGTGGGTGAATCTTGCGCGCTTGTGTCGTGTGAAAGGAGCTGACCTGGAGCGGCACTTTGATGCCGGTTAGGCATCAGGATATTGCTTTACCTGGGTTGAACACGGGCATCCCATCCCAAAATTAGGTTAGCTTAGATTTAGTTTTGATTCTTTAGTTTCCTTTTTCAATAATCTTAGCTAGGGTATGTATGCTCATTGGCCCCTTTTATTTCTGTCCCTATTTTTCTTTAAGTTTAATTCCCCATCCCCTCCCTCGTTAGGTGGTCAGTTATATCAGTTCTCTGGTGGATGCGGGGCGACTTTCTTTTCGTGTGTGATTTTTCGTATTTGTTGTTGTGTCTGAATGAGTGCGTGTCTGCGTGAGTGCTTGGGATGAATGAATGTTTTATATTATTAAAGTCCCGCATAAATTTCGTCCTGTTAACTGATGTTTCTGCCACATTTAGTGATTGCGGCGGGGGGGGGGGTTATTACTAACATGATTTTGTTTAGTTTCTTGTAAATAGTTTCTTCATATTGTAAATACTCATTGGTAATAGTTTTTAAATTTTTAAATTGTTGTTTTTATTTCTCTCCCCGCACAGACGATAAATTGTACATATGGGGACCGGTTAGTATTTTCATGGAGACATTGAGGTACTATGGCGGATGTGGTGAGAAAGGTACGTAAGAATGTGTTGTTTTGGTGTAAGGAATATTGTTAGTATGATTGGCTCAGCGTTTGTGGCTAGCTGTTTAAAGTTAAGACAGACGAGCGACCTCTTTCCCCTTCCCCATCCGGCCTTGTGCCACATTTTCTGTTTTCTACAGAAATAAATATACTTTTGGCTTTGCATTTCAGCGGACACATTTTAAAAATGTGATCTCTCGCAGAGATCCACGTTTTCGCCCACTTGTGGGAAAACGCCATGAAACACACATACACGTACGTACGAACATTCACCAAAGAACAAAATCTTTACGTCCACACACAAACACAAATGTTAATGTCTTTGTCACTTGTAAATTTGTTGTTTAATACATACCGATGTATGTATATATATATATATATATATATATATATATATATATATATATATATATATATATATATATATCGGTCTTGTTTTTCTTTACATCTTCGGTTGGACCCAACTTGAGTCCTTCTAGCAGGAATAAACACACGGTTTCCTAATTCAGCAACTGGTTAACCCACACGGTCCTCTACAAGCTATTTCTTGAAGAGTGGAACTTCTTTGTTGATGGAGTGGATTTGGTGTTTTACTATTTGTAGAAGAGGTCATTGGTTTTTGTGAGGTATTATTATTAGTATTATTATTATAGACACATGGAAGGGGAAACACCTGTGCGTTGTGCAATAACATGAATCAAATTAATTCTATCGCAGATTCAAAGAGAAATATCACACTTTCTACGGGGGAGAGGAAATTGTACTGATTTGCATTTAATATACACCTGTAGCGGACTGGCCCTGTGTACGATGGAGTAGCCATATTTGTTGTGCGTGTGTGAAGGGGCGTTCGCCACAATTATTTATTTCTAAACAAGAAAAGGTGTGTGAAGAATTACGCCAATTACATTTGATGTAAAATAGCAGATGACAAAATACAAGACAGAAGATAAAGTTGATAACAACATAACAATAGGATTTATTGTGGAAATGAATATACATGTATTTGAACTGAAAGGTTAGACGGAGTTACGTCTCTTTGACTTGGTGAAATTGTGATTGAGCTCATATTAAGAATAGTATAACATGTCTGGAAAGTATGAACAAGTTAGATAGAGTTCAAAGATAATACTTGCATGAATAAAGTATAGTTCATTTAACGTCTGACTGGATCAGTCGAGACGGGTGTACCTTGAGAGTCACATATTGATGACTGTGTTGAGATGTTCGAGTGACGTTAGCAAGTCGAGAAGAGTGAGTGAGAGTGTACGAGAGTCCGCGTGAGGGTCACACGTGTTGGGTTTATATATCTTCGCTGTATCACGTGATAGGCTCAAAATTGACTCGGCGCTTAAATTGTTTCTGCGCGTGGGAGCGATCTGATTGGTCGAAGCTGACCAATCTGCAAGCTGGATTTACGGTGATCGACCAATGGATTCTCGTTGATATTTTTGTATGTAAGTAGATGTTATTTACCTCAAGTAGGAAGGGTGCATTTCCAAAAAGGGTAGAGTTGGTTGTTGTGGACGATTCCATAAATACCCCGCCCAGGTTAAAAGTTGCAGGAACTAAAACTTTTAATATGTAAAAGCATAGTGTGTGCTTGTGGTTATGAGTGTGACAAGTGTGGTTAGAAATGGACTCTGAAAATGTGTGCGGTGTGTAGCACAATGTGAGTATGTCGACGAGATGTACGCGTGAATTTGTGTGTCATCGTAGTGTACGCGTGAATTGCGTTGGTGAGTTATGTTGAATAAAATTGTATAGAATGCCTGAATGTGTCGAGAAAAATCACCGAATGTGTTGAATAGATTCGCTGAATTGGTTGAGAAGATTCGCCGAATTGGTTGAGAAGCTAGCTTAATTCTCTGAAGATCTGCAAAATTCCGTGAGTAGAATTTGCGCAGGCGATCTGTTGAATATCATGGCGAGGTTGAAAAAAAATTCCATGTTAATGATTATGAAAGGAGAGTCCCATAAGATTTATACTAAGCTGTTTGATTAATTCTTCTTATTAATTAATCAACTAACGGAAAATTCCAAGATCACCATCATATTAAGTACCTTTTTCGGCCTTGTGCTATAATTGTATTTTTATGCAATAAATATCCATATTAAGCACGTTTCAGTTGCATGCCTTCACGCTGGCGGCGTTTCATTCGTTTTGAGGCTTTCATTACAAGTGCAGCCGTTTTTTTGTTTTTGTTTTGTTTTTTATCATTACAAGACAAGCAACGTTTGTACGAAGACTTATATTTTTTGTAGATTTATATACTTTTAGTTGAAAAAAAAGACAGACATTCTGTGGAAATATTGTTTAACCTTGTCAAACTGTTTTCTTTTTCTTTTCTTAAATCGCGCTCTTATTATTATTATTATTATTATTATTACGCAAATCACTTCGTTAGTACAGCACTGCCGCGATTAACCGTATATCGATTTTCCGGACTTCGATTATCCGAATATGGAATGCAGAAAAAAAATTTAAATTAATCATCCGAACATTTTTCTAAAACCCATTAAGAAGACTTACGACTAAGGTTTTTAAAAAGTGACAAACGATAACTGGTTAACGCCTTTATTTTTTTCTTCTTATCCTCCTTTTTATGTTGTATGTTTAATTTTTTGTTGTATTTACATTTTTGGGGTTTTATGGCGTTTTATATCCCAAAGAAAAGGGACCTTAATGAGTATTACTGTTCCAGAGAGATAAATTAATTTAATTACTATACGGTGAAATCATTTGAAACGCTAAAATAGACTATACTTTTTTCTTGTCGCCTGTCGTGGGGATTATTGAGTCAATACGAATGATAGGCTGCATGTGCTTTGTCAGAGCTACAAACCTCCAAATCCAAATTGAATCATTATTCTCTGGATGAACGTGGCTACAAATCCTACGCTATTATTAAGTTGCATATTAGATTGTAAATTGCTTTATTCTTCGAGCTGGATTTTTGTAAACTAAATATTAGTTGCTACGATTTATTGTGACTTGAATAGAAACATTTTTACAACGTTAACAATCTCCAGTAAAGAAGTTTCTTAAAAGATTCTAGTTTAATTACCTACACTTTTGTAAGATTCAGCCATTCATAGCCGAAGTATGGTTTGATACTTTTATTTCAAAAAAGAAGATATGTTTAATATTTATGTACTTTTTCTTTTCTTTCTTTTTTTTTTTTTTTTAAATAATTGATTGATTAATGAAAGCAATGCTGTTTCATCTGTGATTCAAATTTACTCAAAGGACACTTTTTTGTGTCACACCGTTTAACCACATCAGTATTAAGTCAAAATGGCGACGTGTGTTTCTGCATGGACAAACCGGTTAGTTAATTTGTTTTCTTTTTATTTTCTTGTCATTTCATTTTAAGTTAATGTCGACTTTGCATTATTGATTATATTTATATATGCAGTATTATTTCAATTAGATATATATTTTGTGTGTATGATTTATCTAAAATACAATCTGCTACATGTACATTGAAATAATTTTCAACAAAAAGTATATTTATTTATGCAATTAGAAGACACGTATAAAGTCTTGTAATTAGGAAACTTATGAAAATATCTGTTTAAGTTAATTTTCATGGTTCTTGGTTCTTATTACAGTAAAACAACCAGTTAAATTTTACTTGAAAATTGTAGTAATCAACCAATTTTGTATTTTTGAGAAACGTCACAAAGCATTTTGTAAGAAAAAAAAAGCTTAAATTTGCTTTAATTTATGCAAAAGCATTTTTTACTATAAAGAAACTTTATACTATTTTCTTAGCAATAACTTCGGAATTATTTTTTTTAGCGATTTTGTAAAAATCGCTTAAGAAATCTTTAAACAAAATTCGTCGAGGTATAAATTTCGTTTTCAGCATGATTTATTTTTTTTTTTTTTATTACTAAATTACTTTAATTTACTTTCACTTCTGTGCCATAAACAAGTGATTATCTTCAAAATAAGTTTTTTTTTTTAAATTTAACTTATAAATATTATATAAAATTCTACGTTTTCAAGAGATTGAAAGTTCTTGACAGAAAAATATAAACAATATTTTTTTAAATAAAAACAATCCCAAACCAGCTTCAAAAACTTTTTTCTGTGAATGCAATAAAATTTTTCGGTTGAATTATATACATTGGCACTACAACCAGAAATATATTTTTTTTAATTCATATTACTACTATAAGCACTCCAGATCACGAATAAAAAGAGAATTGATTAAATTTTATAAAAGTTGAAGTGGGGGTAGTTTGCTAAATTCACTGTAAAAAATGTAAATAAAATAAATCTAAAAAAACGACACCCCCACTCCAAAAAAAGCAAAACAATATGCTCATACAACAAACATTTCTTACAATTTTATTTTTAAATTATTTTTTTTAATTCGTAATCTGGAGTGCTTAATGGATTTAAAAAAAAAAAAAAAAAATTTAGATTATGAATTTCAATTTTTTTTGTTTTTTGTTTTACTTTATAAGAAATCACGTAAAAAGATTTTTTTTTTGTTTTAGCTTCTGTAGGGGGGGATCACTTTACAATGAATTTTTACATAGCAAGCTAGATCCTCTATTAAATTTGATAAAATTTAATAATTTTTTTTTATTATTACTTGTGATCCAGAGTGCATAAGTGTTTTTGTGTTTGTTTGCTGCTTTTGTTTGTTTGCTGCTTTTGTTTGTTTGTTATTTTTTCATTGAAAAAAATTTTTTTTTAATTAAATTATTTCTTGTCACAGTGTCTATAGAATTGCACAACTCCAACATTTTGTTTTTGTGTGTGTGTGTGTGTGTTGATTTGGATACCTTTTTATTTATTTATTTTTTTTTTTACAATGATGTTCACTCTATGTAGATGGTTACAAAGTTTACAAAGTAAGTGGCACAGTTTATGAGGACATGTGGGGAAGCATCCCCTTTGGAGTCAGTAGCTGAATTAAAACACTTTTGCAAGAAAATTCATTTTTTCTTATATAGTTTGTTTTGCTTTGTTCAAATATGGCATTTATAAATTGTCAAATTTTTTTCTTTTAAAATTAAGAAACCAAGACATTGTTGCAAAATACATTTGTACCCTCTTGTCAAGTAGTTAAGGCAGAATATGTAGTGGTGAGGCGGTTTTCTTCCCTTCCCTAGAGAGGAACTAGAACATGCCCTACTGACCTTAAAACTGACTGTTAATACTTGCTGGATAGGTCTAGCTTAATACTACTACTGAAAAAAGTATGGAAGGGGCAAGGAACAAATTTATTAAAATTTGAGGGAAATACTAGTCAGAAAATAGTTCCCCATGGTATACATCTATATGTTTGAGACCTTTGATCTAATAAATAGTGTTTAACATTTTTGTTGTCACTTCACAAGAGAAAAAAACAAATTCTCAACCTATTTTAGTGAATTTATGTGTCAAGTGAAAATGAAAGAAATGTCTGGAAAATGCATTTTGTCAATTTATATTTACAGTTACTCATTATAGTGTGTTTGTAATCATTTCACCTCAAGCAAGGCAATAAAACCACTAAGACGCAAGGGATTACTGAGTGTTAGTGAATATGAGAAAAAATACTATTAAGGAGAGAAAAATAAAATAACAAGAATTAAGAAGACAGAAGATAACGCTTGACATTACCTTTGCATTTTTGAAGATCAAAGTTAACTGGGCAGCAAGAAACAAGAAGTATGAGAGAAGAAACTATTATTTCCTAGTTTACAGGCATTTTTATAAATTTATGAATAAAAAACTGTGTTTTTAAATTTCTTTATAAAATGGTAAATAATAAATATTGCATTGGACTTGATTCATATATTTTTATAATCTTGTAAATATAAAATTATTCTTTAAATAAATAATAAAGTCTTTAATATTTTTGTTGTTAATCTCAAGAAATGTATAAATCCAGTTTCATATGTTTGGGCTTTATTAAAATTTGAAAAAAAAAGCTTTTTAAGACAATAAAAATTTCCAAGGGAGTTTACAGTAAAAGCAGTATCAAGAGAAAAAAAAAAACATCCTTTTGACATACCTGGGGTTTTTTTTTTTTGTGGGTACAAATGAAGTGTTAAACTTTGACAAAATGTCTTTAACTCTGTATGATGATGCAATTCTGCAGGACTGTGGAGTCAGAACACAAAACTTCCAACTCCTCTTCATGCGATTAAGTGATGATGGCCTAGAAATCTCATAAAAGCTATGCATATGCTCCTAACTTGAGTAGGCCTATATCATTATAAATGGTTTATATCAAAGAATACAAATATTGTGGTTCTTATATCATCACCTATTCATTCTTCAATATTTTCTAACAGAATTAGAGACAAAATTTTGAAAGGATATAAAAAAAATAAAAATGCTATAATGTAAGACTTTTTGCATATAAATATCTTTGCAAATTAAAAATAATTACAGAACAAAAATTAAACTACTTTATAACAGAAGTTGAAGTATAATCTTTTACAGGATGTAAAAGATATAAAAATTATATAACGTAAGTTTTTTTTACATATACAGTTTTGCAAATACAAAATAACTACAAAAAATAAAATGAAGTTGAGATGAATTTTTTTTTAAAGGAAATAGTAAATATACAGTAGAAGAAATAAAAATTCTATAATGTAAGACTTTTTGTATAAAGTGTAAATTCAACTGGAATCAGAGTTTGAATAGTTTTACAGACTCCAACACCAGTGACCTCTTAATTGCTTTTGACTCCTCAACCCTGTAATTCTGCACATCATTGCACAAGCTGTGATGACATTCAAGGATGGCTGTATGCGAATACACAGGTGCTAATTATGTTCCACAGATTCGTCTTGATTATGACCATAAATGGCTTCAACAAAGAAATAACAACAAATGCATTTCAAGAAACTTGTTTGGTCGAGAAACAGGAAGAAAAATTAGCATTTCTCACTTAATCGGCAACATCTTCCTTCTGCTACGAGAAAATGAACTGGCTTCTCACTAAGTTCCAGACACGGAAAATAGACCCCTACACACTGACTGCTCCTTCACTCACTGTCCGATTCAATATATAGATATAGGACCCACCACCCCTTTCCATTCACTCATGTTCCACCAACTGGAAAGGTGGACCACCCTGACACCTTTTATATGGTCACTTTTTTCAAAGGACCTTACCTTTATGGCTATCTAAAATCACTAACAAAATCTTATGTTTGTCAATTCAAAGGTGGAATAGAGACAAGATTCATGAGAAACCCTGGTCATTAAATTGACTTGAAAGGAAAAAGAATCTATTCATCTCCTAAGGATGTGTAAGAAATCATATTGCCACATCAGAATTCCATCAATATGATATTTGTGAAAAATGTCTTAAAGAATTTTTATTTTTTCAGTGATGAATTTGAAGAAGTCTATCAAGAATTGTACAGTAATGATGTAAAGAAGCAGAAACATGCACTTGGTAGGATTGCTGTTTGGAAATCCAGGTAAGTAACACTTCTTCATTACATGACCTTTAAAGACTGAGGTGTTAAAAAAAATCCCTGTTGGTCAACACTTTTGGTAGTTGGCCAGAGTGTGAACCAAGACATGAACAAAATTAAATATATATATTCAACACCAAATATAGCTGTATGTTACTTTTTTGTCTAAGTTTTATCTACAATACTTTCCTCATTTGTATTGTCATGCCAGGTAGAAGTTTCTTTATTATGAAAAACTCTTCAAAGACATTTCTTTCACCATTGCCATTTACTAATGAATATAGATTTAGAATCTGGAAGTTGCAATAAAAAACAACTAAAAAGTTGAAAGAAATATGAGTTAAAAATCTTCATATATAAAATGTAATGTATGTATGTATGTATGTATGTATGTATGTATGTATGCGGGGATGGGAGTGTGTATGGATGCATGTATGCACACACACAATCACATATGCACATCACATATATACATATAGATACACACACACACACACATATATATGCACACACGTATTATACTTTAGAAGACCTAATTTTGGAGCTAATTTGACAACAGTAAGTGGATATATAGTTTGCTCAACAGCGTACCCCAGGTCAGCAGTACATACGATAATTTAATATCTCCTTGTATGATGCGGCCCTCTTAAATTTAGCTTCAAAATTAAATCTTCAATCTTGGCTGGTTGTTTCTCTGTTTAAGAAAATCATCAAACTCAAATGCGTGTACATATTTCAAATAACAATTTAGCAATGAAAAAATGGTGGATTAAAAAATCTATTTAAAAAGAAAACACTATAGTAGTGTGTGTGTGTGTATATATATATATATATATATATATATATAATGTTCCATAGAATACGACAGACAAGGTGCTTTTATTTAGATTTTTTATACAATTTCTCATGCGATCTAATCATTTTTTTTCTTTTCAGATGATAAATTATATAAAAACTGTCTGAATGTGCTTTTTATCCAAGCACTTTAGGCTATACATTTAGCCATTTTCAAGGATTAAATATTTCAACTGTTAAATAAGAAATAGTTTGTTGCATGTATGTATTTATATAGTGTTTTCATTTTTTTCAAAACTCAGTCAAGATATTGTGTCCATGTTCATAGTTAATATTATTAAGTATTGATTTTTTTTTTTTGTTTTGATTAATAAGGCTTCCATTATTTTTAGCTTTTTTTTGCATGTAGATGCTTGGATAAAAAGAACATTCTGACAGTTTTTATATAATTCATCATCTGAAAAGAAAAAAATTATTAGATTGCATGAGAAATTGTATAAAAAATCTAAATAAAAGCACCTTGTCTGTCGTATTTAATGAAATGTACATGAAAGCTGCCTAAATATATATATATATATATATATATATATATATATATATATATATATATATATATATATATATACACAAAACTTATTTTAATACTTATTATTTATTTATAGTTCTGATGAAGCATTAAACAATGTATTCCCCTTCATTGGTTACGGCCTCCTGCCAGCGATCTCATTGTTCAGTGCCTTGAAGATAGAAATTACTTGGTTTAGACTCAGAAAATTCATCAAGATGAAGTTTAAGCTCCACATCATTGTTGGATGAAACACCCCTCAAATTGTTAGAAAGCAGCCAAAATAGTTGGTAATCAGGAGAATATGGTGGGTGTGACAAGTTCCCAAACAAGCTCTTTAATTGCATGTTTGGAAGTTGATTTCCTGGATCTCACAGAGCATCTATTCAAATATGGGTATCCATTAAAAATAACGTTTAAAGTAACAGACACACACGTTTGTCTGATGATCACAAGGGTGTGAAATCTAGGGTTACAAACTCACATCAATACAACTAAGTATGTTAGCTCTATCACTGATATTGAGCGCTTTCCAATAAGTACCGTGCATATATAATATATATAGAAATTACATACATACATATATATATATATAAAACTCTGAGGTTCATGCGCATGTCAATCATCAGGCACAACTTGACAATTGACTTTTGTAAAATTTCAATCAATTTTCAATTATTTCCTGAAAAGTGCCACATGAACCAAATGTTGAGGAATATATATATTATTAGAATAAATTTAAGCTCTGTTATTTTCCATCTAGCAATGCATTATTACCACTGGCATGCACTTCACAGTTTTATATATATATATATATATATATATATGTGTGTGTGTGTGTGTGTGGCTGACTTGCTTTCATTCACCGATCGAGAACTATGGGGAAAAGGAATTTTTAAAACGAGCTCTGGCTGCTGATTTGGCGTTTATATGCATCATATATATAATATTTTAAATGATTCCCTTTCTCTGCCGTGCGCTGGTAGCTTAGGAGTAGTAGAGTTTCTGATGCCAAATTGAAGCAATTGGATGTCTAGCCACAGTGGTGAACTGTGATACAGCGAAACAGACTTAGATGTCTATATATATATATATATATATATATATATATATATATATATATATATATATCACTTGTTCTAATATGATCAGTGTTGAGCATGGTCAGTACCTAGTTGGATGACTGGTTGGGAATATCAGATGTTGTAAGCTTGGATGTGCAGGTGGTGTAATGGATAAAGACTCACAATTGGGAAGCTGAGTTCCAATTCTAGTCAAGTTTGTTATCGCTTACACACAAATACCCTTGAGAAAAGTATAAATCCACTTCTCCCCACATGCTATGTGTTAATTATTAGGACTTTTACCAGTAAATCATTATTGTCTCAAAAATACTTTTTACAATCTAAAATTATTTTTTGGCTTTAAATAACCTGCAAAAAGATTGATAAGCTGTAAAAAATCAATCAGTCCTCTCATTGTTAATTAGCCTTAGACTGGTCAGTATGGGAAACTCCAGATTTATAAACATACACGCACAAAAAGGCAGTTCCAACACTTTACCTTGTAATGCCCATACTGGCAATAAGGCCTCTGATCAGGAGGTTTTAAGGGGCGTGGAACCACTACTTAATTGCTGGTGTTCCCAGGTCCACTCTGACCCAGGGTGGTAGCACCTGTTAGGGTCCCAGCTATGGGCAAATAGTTAACCCCCCCCCCCCAAACTCGGATCAAAACACTATGAAAGTGACAAAATAGATTTTAATACCAGAAATACTTTGTTATAAAAAAATTATTACCAGCAATACATTTTTGAAAAATAAATATTACTAGCTATACATTTTTTTAAAAAAAAATATATTACCAGCGAAGGAAAATTCTTACCAGAAATAGATTTTTGAAGGAAAAAAATATTACCAACAATGAAAATTTTGTCACCATTAAATAACCCATTGAAGTTGATATGCCATAAAACAAAACAAAACAAACCCAAAAAAACCTTGTAATGCAATGTAATTCATTTTATTTGCTTTCTTTTCTCAGGATTCCTAGACTGCCAGTTGCCATTGAAAACACGGCTGCCCTGATTGGAGCCGGTCTAGAACATCAACATGAAATTGCTGCTGGACGAGCAGACTGGGAATCAAACCATAAACTTAGAAATCTTTATGGGCTGGCACTTATCAGGTAGGTACTTTCTATTTCTGTTTTTGAAATGTACTGAGATACTAAACTTTGAAAATATTTTTATCTTAAGAGGTCAGGTAAATGAAAATGAAAGAGAATGAGAAGACTTTTGAAGGAACCATAAGCCCAAACCTAAACAGGAAACAAGTGATAGCCCTTTGCTACTGTTCAAAAGACCATGGAGGAGTGTGAACCGGGCAAAAGGCGAAACTATCTACTCCTATAAAATCAGTTGCTCATCTGACCATCCACTACGACCAGATTCATATGAGATGTGTGCAGAGTTATCAGGTACACAGTAGTAGTCTTTGGTACAGGAATACTGCAAACCTACTATTATTTACCACTTTATGTATTACGCTCCTTTGCTAAATTGTTCCTCTGCTGTTTGACACCATTAATGTATTAATACAATTTTAATTCTGGTCTTTTATGGTTGCTCATCTATTCTCTTCTTCTCGTTAAGGTGATATTTAGTTATTCCATCATTTGCCATGTGGGTACTCTCACGCTGGGACAGTTTTAGTTAGTGGGTGCATTGTCTGTACTCACCAGCTACCCTACTTTGGTCTAACAAGGATATAAGAGTGACAACATCACCAAAGACTACTACCAGTCAATTGATGACTGTGCATAAAGTTTACAAAATTGGTGCTCGTGGCCAATCTTTTATATATATATATATATATATATATATGAGCTGCGAAACAGTCTGTCTGTGGATTAGAAGTGTATATATATATATATATATATATATATATATAATATAGTTTTACACAACTAAATTGCAAATTACCTCATATGGGGGATAGATCTTTGTCAGTCTTATTCAACCTTGGTGTATAGACTGGGGTTGAATAAGTCTGACTAAATTTTCATCGGTTGAAATAGATCTATCCCCCTATATGGGTAATTTTGGATTTTGTTGTGTAATATTATTTATATGTTCTGTTATAATAAATACATTGAGCTCTTTTTGTGGATCAGTTTTAATATTTTATATTACTAGGATCCACTTGGATTATATACCAACATATTTATTACCTTTATATATATATATATATATATATATATATAATGGTACAACCTTTTATTCAGACAGACATATTAAAAAGCAATCCTTTCATCAAGTTAAAGACAAAATTGTGGTCAAAATCATCAGCTCAGTTAATGCTTTCAAACAAAAGATGAATCATCTGTCCTCAAAGCTGAAACACCTTGATTTGGAAAACTTTCAAAATCTCATGTCAGAGCTTGCAACACAACAGAAGCCATGTACACAACTTGACCATGAGTGCTGCACATGGCAAATTGACAAATGTTTGTCAGAGTTTGACAGACGCTTTCAAATCTTTGCTTTACTCAAGCCAGTTGCTACATCCATGTGCAACCCATTTCAGGAAGATATTGAAGTTTATGCACTCACATCAAAAATTGGAGTTCTTTTTTTATCTGAACTCTTCTAGAGTGAAGGATGAGATTTTAACACTACAGGCTGACACTGAGCTGAAGTCCAGGGCTTATGGACTATTCTGGAACTTGCTCACTGAGGAAAACTACACAAGCTTAAGGAAATTTTCTACCTTCTTGACTGCATTATTTGGCTCAACTTATGTGAATCAGACTTTTCCCACTTAAAGATTATTACATCCAAATACCATTCCACCATGACTGATGGACATTTGGAAGTCTGAGGATGGCTATCAGCTGCTACTGACCCAACTATGCAACCCGAGCTGATTTCTTACAGTGAAAGTCATCCGAGTAAGGTAATGGCCAAAAATGTACAGAATTCTATTGTGCCATACAGGTGCATGCTGTTAGGCAAGGTGCATCAACATATATTGTAAATATAAGGTGTATACTTACTATATATATATATATATATATATATATAAACAAGCGCTCGGAAAAATAAAACATTTGGACAGTTCTTACACACCCTTTGTCCAGCAAAGAAAACTCTTGTTCGTACACAAGAAAAATTAAATAAAAAACTTAACCGTAGTACCTTGTCTGTCGTTTTTAATGAAACTTGCATATATAAACAACCATATGTTTAGCATTTTTATTATATGTAGATCATTTTGATTTGGGCATTTAAAAAATAACTTGCAAGACAGAAAAAAGTGTGGGCATTTGAAGTGATGTGTATGGTTGCAGGGTGATATTTAAAACTAATTTCAGGAAACTGCTTGTTTCACTCCACTTTGAAAAGTTTACTCTAATGAATTAGGGAAATCACAAAATCATCTTCCACGCCAATAAAAAGAAAATGTTTTTTAATATTTTGAATTCTCTCCTTTTGCAGATTCATCAATGATATCACCGAGACGAAACAGACTAAATTCCACGCTCGGTCAGTCAAGTCTGTTGCTGCAGAGGTTTGTGCATTTGATTTAAAATCAAACAAATGAATTTCTCTTTTATGTCCTTGTGTGACCTTTTTTGATTTGTTATATGACATTTAAAAATTTACAATTCTTTTCCACATCTTTTCTGCTTTAATAACATTATCTCAATTGAGAAATTTTTAAACTCCTATCTACTTAGTCAAACAAAAGCCACTTTTTAAAAGAAACTCTCAATGGCTCAAGTCCTGTACACTGCAACCGTCCACATATAGGGTCACATCCTCAACACACTGAGTATTGTTCCTCTAGTTTCCATAGCAAAGATTTTTCACAGGATGGTGTTGCTAATGTCTAGATTTATTGTATATAAAATACAATTGTGGCACTATGCCGAAAATGGAGGGGGGGGATTGTCTGAAGCTGGTCATCACTTACTATCTTATACCTCGCTAATCACATTCACAACCCATTCACTCATTACAATTTACACATCAACCAAAAGAACTTATCCATCATCATTCCATCCTCCATATACCACAATACCGCATACTCTCAGGAGACTTAGACAAAAACACCCCTTGACATAAAAATTAATGTTTATAAAATTCTATATACAAAAATCTGTGGCTGATACACGTTGGGGGAGGGGGGAATGAACCCCAAAACAAACTAAAATATCAAAACAAATACACAAAATAAAAGGATAACTGATTGGTGTTGCTAATGTCATGTACAACCGGTTTTGAATTCATAGTTGCCTCCTAGACTGGTGACCAACCAAGGCTGAAAAACCCAGTCTGCTCTACTATTTAACCGGGGTGGTAGCACCTGTTGGGGTCCCAGCTATGGGTAAATAGTGAACTTCCAGGTCTTTTCCAGCACCTTGAAACAATGATGTCGCCAACTACACTTTTTTGAAACAATGATGTCGCCAACTACACTTTTTTGAAACAATGATGTTGCCGGCTATACGTTTTTGATATATTTAGTAAATACTGGATCTGGCATTAAATAACCCATAGTGGTTGATATGCCATAAAACCCCAAACAACCAACCATCTACTATTTAGCGCATACCTAAGGGGAGAAGAGATGTATATATACCTTACTGAAAGCTATTTGCATGAAAGTGAATGTATCAAACTCTACCAAAATTTGGATTTGTGTGTGTGTGTGTGTATATATATATATATAATGTGTGTATGTCTATGTAGGAAGACGACTTACCTTTTCTACACTAATTGTTGAACATAGACTCATCCATCCAATATAAGTATGGCGTCTGCTCCTAGGGGTGGGGTTGCAGTGTGGGTCATAAAGTGTAGCATTGAGTTGTGCGCATTGCCACACTGGACTACAGTATTTGCTATTATTGTTTTATTAATCCATGTCCTCCATGTGATTAAACCTTTTCTTTGCTAATCATTTTTTCCAGTGTTTTCCCTACAATATTATTAACCAGAAACCACTAGCTTATACAAGTATTATAACTTCTATACTTTACAATTTTTGTATAAACATAATGCGTTCTTTTGTGAGTCAATTTTAACATATTTCGAATTCTATGTTGTGTTAATAGGACTTATCTGGATTATACCAACGAATTACTACATATATATATATATATATATATATATATATATATATATATATATATATATACAAAACAAAACCGTGCTTAGTGTAAATTTAAATTTACAGAGCATAAATATATGTTAACTGATTTAAAATATGATTTTTTTCGCTTCACAGTCATAACCACGTTTCAAAAATGGAAGCTAAAATCTTCAAAAATTTTTCTTAAATAATATTTAAAAATAAAATTAAAAAATGGGAGCTGGTACTATACATATTTATATTTGATATGAAAAAATAATTTTAAATAATTTAAGTAATTCTATTACATTTACTTGTTTTTAAAAAGAAATATAGTCTATTAGTAATTAAGAGTAAAAATATTTTAAGATTTTAGTTAAATAAAACGTATTCTAACCCAAACACCCACCCCCCAAAAAAATTTTTTATGTATACAAGTAGGAAAAAATGCTGAAAGACTTTTTGCCATTAATAAAAAAAAACCCCAGACAACATGTATTTAACGGGTGTCAGAATTCGTTGAAAAATACACCCCTGCCCTTCCTAAACTTAACCTCTTTTTCGAACATAACTCATAATTGATACAACAATAGTTAGTAAAGTTAGTAAGTATGAACACGCTATTGCCCCTGTCTGAATGATTGGATTTCTCTGTATCCTTGGAAACACGGAATTATTAATTTATGTGTGTGTTTTAAACTCAGTAAATTTAAAAAGTTATTCCAATATTCGCTTGAAGATGAAACGGAACTAATGATTTTAATTTAATTATATAATTAAATTGAATTTTTTAGCTTCCATTTTTGAAATATGGTTATTACTGTTTAGCGAAAAAACCATATTTTAAATCAGTTAATTTATAATATATATATATATATATGAAATGGACTAAGTCTGACAATTATTTTAATATATTTGTTGTTTATACATTATTTTCATAGATACAAATACTTAAGTAAATAATTTGTTTATAATAAACAATATTAACAACATTTACCAGCCTGAATGTCTGGGAAATTTCATAGAAAATATTCGTCCTCCGACAGGAATCAAACCTTTATCCTACATGGAACCGTGATATAGCCTGACATGCTATACCATTTAGCTACAGAGGAAACATCTGGTTAGCAAGGTCGAGTTACTACTTTGAAATCATGGGAAATTTGATGTTTAAATTTATTTTCTATCTACACTTTTTGTAATACAAAAAATATAAAATAAATTCTTCTTGCTTCATATTTTTCTAATTTAAATTCTTTTTTTTCCCCCCCCCCCTCAAACAGCTGATATTAACAAGTTTTAAACATTTCGTTTTTCAACAGCTCGGCCTTCCTGACTGGCTTGTGGAACTGCGACACAATGCAACTCATCGACAACTTCCTCCTTTAGAAATTGTCTCAAGTGCTGTCCAATGCAGTCTCAATTACCTCAAAGTGAGTTAAGTACAAATTCTTCAAATTGAAATACAGTGCTACCCAATTGTTGGTGCAGTTGGGCACTTCTCGCCTTAAAGAGAGTCACCCAAACTATTGTAGCACTATGCGAGCAAGTGTTTTCATGGTAGAGAATGACACCCTTTCTATCCCCGCCTATTGACTTGAATTTTGAATGCACCGTTTCTTACACTTCGTCCTTCTCCCAGATTGTTGTATTTTTTTAATCCTTTCACTCCAAACAAAGCAATAAAGCCTCTAAGATGCAAGAGGTTACTGACTGTTAGAGAATACAAGAAAAATATACTATTAAGGAGAGAGGATAATAAAAGAACAAGAATTAAGAAGATAACGATTGACATTGCATTTAAATTTTTGAAGATCAAACATGAATGGGAAACTAGAAGACTGTTCCATAAACAGAAAAGTGTGAGAGAAGAAACTTAGGAGAGAACCTACTGTTGTATCTAGCCATTTCAACTGTAAAATAATGAGAACTTGTTCCCAATCAAGTATTGCACTTAAATTTATACCATAGAAGGAAGCTCATCAGAACAATTACCATGTAAGTATTTATAGAAAAGGCACAGGGACGCTACGTTCTGGTGGTGAGAAATTGACTGAAGCTGAGATGCCAGGTCAGGAACAATAATATTGCAGATTCTTGGATTGGATTTTATCAAGAATCTCTAAATATATAGTACGAGCGCCAGACCAGATGCGGCAGCAATATTAAAACGAAGCAGTTTCATTTTGCTGGTGTTCAAATTAACCACTCCTTGCCCCAATTAACAACAGATTGTAGCTCATTTTTTAGATCAGACTTTTTATTAAGACACGCGTAAATATTTGTCATTAGCATAGGTATTGAGCTGAGAATTGATGACATCAGGAAGTTAATTTATGAAAATTACGAACAATATAGGTCGAAGGATAGAGCCCTGGGGAACACCTGCATTTATGCAAAAAAGATCTAGAAGAGTGGCCATTCAAGATAACATTCATTTAGCAATTTGATAAGAAAAACTGAATCAGTTCCAAAATTTGTCCAGAAATACCATAACCTTTTGACTTGAGCATAAGATCAGTATGCCACACCCTGTCAAATGCCTCCGAAATATCCAATGCCTGAGATTCACCTTTCTTATCTAAAGCTTGATAGACACTTTCAACAATAATTGTTAATACATCAGCAGTTGATCTAGAACAATGAAAGCCATATTGTTTATCTGTAAGAAGACCTTGCAAGGTGAGATGCTTAACCAATTCCAAGATTATTAGAGCCTCTAGGTTATTATTTTAAAATATGGATTCTATATTCCTCAAGTCTTTGCCTCCATTGTGACACCCCCAACCTAGGCAGGTAAAAAAATAAAAAATAAAATAAAATATGGTATTTTGAATCTTATAATGATAAATGTTTTGATGTTTTTATTTGTTGTGTTTCTTTTCTTTTTTCAGGAAAGGTTTTGGGAAAAACAAATTGAGAGTAGCAACAACATTGCGTGTGACATATCTCTGAAGAATCTCTTTCGGACAATGCTCATTGAATATCAGCAACACCAATTTGAGGTTTGTCTTTTGGTTCCTGGTTAAGGAATTATCATTATTATACTCTCAGATACTAGTTTACTTGGAAAGTAATCACATTTTACCGGAAAGGATATAAAAACAAATGTAAGTTGGATTTAGGTATTATTTATCAAAACCCATGAATTTGAATGCTGATTTTCAAAGCAAGCACACCTTCATATTTTGGAATCTATCATACCTCCTGAAGCACATAAAGTCACATCTTTTGCATTGCTATAATTGGGAAGTAATACATTTTCCTGGAAAAGATATAAAAACAAACGCATGTTAAATTTACTGAAATATTATTTATTAAAACGGTAATCGCCTTTATTTTCAACAAATGCAGCCCAGCAGTAAGACAAAATTTCATTTCCACGATTTGTTTTTTTAAATCATTTCACTCCAAGCTAAGCAACAAAGTCACTTTGTCAAAGTCAAAGATAATTTGAGTGCACAAAGGCTATAGGTAAGTTAGACTAAGAATGCTGGGTACCAATAAGCATTACCTACTCACGAATTTTCATTGAACAGTCCATCACATACAATACAACCTCGTATATATATTGGCTTGTTCGGAGAGGAATTATGTTCAATAAAGCAAATGTAATTGAAATATTAGGGTATTCGGAAAGTAATTACAGATTACCAGAACATATATAAAAACATATGTAAGTTGCATTTGAATATTACTTATCAAAAACCATGAATTTGAACGTTAATTTTTAAAAGCCAACACACCTTCCTGATTTGGAATTGTTTATACCTCCATTGTAACTTAATATCTCCAAACGGCATAAAGTGGTATCTTTTATATTAGCGTATTAGGAAAGTAATTCAGTTGTTTTTTTTTGCTGGGAAAGATAGAAAAATATATATTTAATTTACTGAAATATTATTTATCAGAATATTATTATCTTGGCTGAATGGTTAGAACATTCGCTTTCTGACCATGAGAGCCAGGTTCGAATCTCACCACAGTTGATTTGTCAGGAAGGACACTTCCTGGGGTTATCGGTCTGGAGGGGGTGATGCCAGCATGCGGCACCTTTGGAAAGTGCCTGAAAACCATACCATGCATTGACCAAAGCCTTGTGAGTGAAATTAGGTAGACGGAACACTTGGGGGCCATCAATAACTGTGCTAGCACAAAGTCACAAGTCATCGTGACCGAGGGTTTGACTGTGCTGGCATTGGCTCAGATTGTTGATCATGCTAAATAACATGCTCTCCCCCAGAAACTGTAACTAAAGTCTGCTCAGTATAAACCACAGGTTGGCTCTGTGGGTGTTGAATAAACACAAATGTGCCTGAGCAAGCGTCTGCAATAGGGATTGACTAACCGACCTAGTAGACAGGTATCCTTGAATACAAGGAGTAGGCTATCATTATATATATATATATATATATATATATATATATATATATAAACCTACCTCTACAAAAGAATTCTCATATTACTATATTAGTACAAAAACGCACAATTGAAAAATTTAAAAAAAAAAATTCAACCTCAGCATTGCGACCGCACGCTCGAAAAGATTTTTCACAGTTAACAATAACACATTTCCAAAAAAACCTATTTCAGAGTACATCTTAATTTTCGTTTTCCTGTTATTACCTTGATGTAAAAAAGACATATCTATTTCTATACCTGAGGATGATTGTATGAACAATCGAAAGCTTGTAGTAAAAAAAGACCTTATAAAACTGGAATTTATAAACAGGGATCATAGCATTCATCAACGGGTTCAAGGTTAATGTATTTTATTAAAAA
Organism: Acanthosepion esculentum; assembly: GCA_964036315.1. Lineage (NCBI taxonomy): Eukaryota > Metazoa > Mollusca > Cephalopoda > Sepiida > Sepiidae > Acanthosepion > Acanthosepion esculentum. Next base: position 85,508,373 of record OZ038495.1, read on the forward strand.
TTGTTTGCAAGAGTGATTCTTGCCATTTATATCATTAACTTCACTATCTGCTTTTTGTATGAATGATTCATGTATTATATATATATATATATATATATATATATATATATATATATATATATATATAAAATGTACTAGCAGTATAACCCATCTTTGACCGGGTTTTTCATCATTGGGAATTTTTGCCATTCAATTGTCGGTTTTAAGTCAGCCCACCTGAAAATCAATATTAGTAACACCATTTGGGTGCAATTGAGGCACATACCCAAATGAGGGATTAACACTCGGACTAATGTCCTCATCTTTGTTGTCATCACAATGTTTCAGCCAGTATACACTCGGACCTTCTTCAGATGTCTGTTAACCTTCAGGGCAATTTAAGCTGAACACTTTATTAAATCTACGATCAGTAGATTGTTCTCATTCTACTATATCCCGTGATATCTATCAGTTATTGCTTGTTCTGTTTCCACAGAGTTTAAGCATATTCATATTACCCAGCCTAGGGATAATTGTGAGGGCAAATTCCCTGAAGGTTACCCAGAACAATGAACACCTACCAAAATGTTAAATACAAAGATAAGGACATTAGTCCAACTTCCTGTCATTCAGACAAAAATTAAACCACATTTGTATAGCATCTACACAAAAACCGGGACACACAATGAAGTTTGAAAAGGATAAGGGGTAGAACGAGAAGATACAAAATGCGAGAGAAGAACAAGAATGATCTTAGTTTTCAAAGCCCATAGATTTTACACAGATTTGGCAAGCTTTGATCAAATGTTGTTTTAGAGACATTAATTTCTTTATTGATTTGCACTATTTACAATGTTCAGACCGTTGTCTTCATCTTTATTGTCATATTCACAACATTTCGGCTGTTGTAAACTCCGGCTTTCTTCAGGTAATATACATTGGAATTTTGAACCAAACCCTTTATTTCGTCCACCAGGGTAGATTGTTCTAGTTCCACATGCCGTGCCTTTTCTTGATCTCTCAGTTTCAGTTAATTCCCTTTAGTATCTCAACTCCCCAAGTTTTTGTTCAACCCTGCTATGGTAAAGTATTGAACTCACAACTCTTTGCATCAAGTCACTAGATTACGTCAACCAATGTTTTTATCCACTGGGCCACATGTCCTTAGGGACAAATAAAGGGTTCAATTCAGAATTCCAACATATATCACCAGAAGAAGGCCAGAGCATACACTGACTGAAACGTTGTGAATATGATAATAAAGATGAGGACAACAGTCTGAACAATGTCAATAGTTACAATGCCTGATCTCAGAAATATAGATAGATGTTCCTTATTGGTGTTTTCTTTTCCTCTTTGCAGATGTTGCAAACAACAAAATGGATAAAAAAAAAGAACCTAAACAAATTATTGGATGAAATGAAGTTGGTATTAACAGGATTGAGGTAACAATTCAAACGTCCGCTACTACTTGTAACTAGTTTTAACTTCTATTTTAATTTTCTGATGAGTCTTAATTCTTCAGTTAATGATTGAATAAGTTCATGGCGAATTCCACGGCAATAAAATATCCGTAGAAATTCCCCTATCACATTGTTAAATATTTGAGCTTAACAACATTAACAAAATTATAACAATCATAAATATGAATGCTGGTGGTTATTCCAAGAAGTAAGGGGGTACAAATGAAACGATTTGTAATTGACAATTTTTTTCCATTTCACTGAAACAGACGTTAAACGCGTCTATCTTCACGTCTATCTTCACGTCTATCTTCACGTCTATCTTCACGTCTATCTTCACGTCTATCTTCACGTCTATCTTCACGTCTATCTTCACGTCTATCTTCACGTCTATCTTCACGTCTATCTTCACGTCTATCTTCACGTCTATCTTCACGTCTATCTTCACGTCTATCTTCACGTCTATCTTCACGTCTATCTTCACGTCTATCTTCACGTCTATCTTCACGTCTATCTTCACGTCTATCTTCACGTCTATCTTCACGTCTATCTTCACGTCTATCTTCACGTCTATCTTCACGTCTATCTTCACGTCTATCTTCACGTCTATCTTCACGTCTATCTTCACGTCTATCTTCACGTCTATCTTCACGTCTATCTTCACGTCTATCTTCACGTCTATCTTCACGTCTATCTTCACGTCTATCTTCACGTCTATCTTCACGTCTATCTTCACGTCTATCTTCACGTCTATCTTCACGTCTATCTTCACGTCTATCTTCACGTCTATCTTCACGTCTATCTTCACGTCTATCTTCACGTCTATCTTCACGTCTATCTTCACGTCTATCTTCACGTCTATCTTCACGTCTATCTTCACGTCTATCTTCACGTCTATCTTCACGTCTATCTTCACGTCTATCTTCACTTTTCTCACTGAAACCAAGCTGCATGTTTCGTGCCATTTTTATCTTCTCACACAATCAAAATGTCATACCATTCTGAGTAAAACGATCAACTGCATCCGACAGCAAGGCCTCTGATCAGGAGGTTTTGAGGAGCATGGAACCACCTCTTAATTGCTGATGTTCCCAGATCCACCCTGACCCAAGGTGGTAGCACTTGTTAGAGTCACAGCTATGGAAAAATAGTTACCCCCCCCCAAAAAAAAATCCTGGATCAAAACACTATGAAAGTGAAAAAAATAGATTTTAATACCAGAAATACTTTGTATAAAAAAATTATTACCAGCAATACATTTTTGAAAAACAAATATTGCCAGCTATACATTTTTTGAAAAAAACAAATATATTACCAGCGAAGGAAAATTCTTACCAGAAATAAATTTTTAAAGGAAAAAATATTACCAACAATGAAAATTTTGTCACCATTAAATAACCCATTGAAGTTGATATGCCATAAAACAAAATAAAACAAACCAAACCAAAAAAACCTTGTAATGCAAGTGAAAATAGGTTTTAATACTAGTGATGGATTTTTGAAAAAATTATTACCAGTAATACATTTTGGAAAAAATTACCAGCAATATATTAAGGAAAAAATTAATACCAGCAATACATTTTTGAAAAAAAAATGTTACCAGCAATAAAAATTTTTTCGGCATTAAACAACCCATTGAGGTTTGGCCTACAGCAAAAGATATTAACATGATCGGGCACAGAATTAAATTTGTAGGAATAAGTAGTGTTGCATGAATCTTCCAAATAACTTGCTGAAATCTTGGATGTGCAGATTATGTAGTCGATAATGGCCTAGAATTGTTAATCAAGAAGCTGTTCTATTCATTATATTTATTTACACATAAACAACCCTGGGAAAGGTATGAATCCACTTCTCTCCCCACCCCCAGCTAAGTGTCAATTAGTAAGACTTGTATCACTAAAACTATTATTATCTCCAAAAAAATAAAATTGTGCTCAAAATATTTAGATTTCAGCATTAAATAACGCATAGAAGTTGATATGCTCTAAACAAAAACAAACAAGTTTCGGCTGGGTTGATATTTAATGAATTCTTTTTGTGGGGGGTGCTCAGCTTCATTGGTGTTGACATGTGAACATTTTATTGTAGGACAAAGCAGGTTGGTATGTGAATAGTTGTTTGTTAATTACCTCCCTTTGTATTTCCTGGAAAAGGGGAGATAATAATTCATGAAACTGAATTTTTTACCAGTAAATAGTATTACACAACAAAATTCAAAATTACCTTATTTGGTGTGGGGTGGGTAGATCTATTTCAACCAGGGTTGAATAAGGCTGACATCGGTTGGAATAGATATACACCCCCCCCCGTCTAATATGAGGTAATTTTGAATTTTGCCATGTAATAATATATATATAAAGTAAGTATATCTTAGAGTATATAATCTGGCTGATATCATTTAGATTTATATATATTTGGGCAGCAACCTTTCTTTTAAACATGTTTCGTTGAATATGACAGAAAAGAAAATTTGAAACTTTTATTTAATTTTCCTAATATTACATTTTTCTGTTTGCTGGGAGTAAAGAACTCCAAAAATTGTCCATATTTTCCATTGTCACAAGCGCTTGTGGCGAAAAGCACTTGGGACAATTTACAATACAGACAATTTTTTCACTCCCTTACTTCCACCAAACAGAAAAATGTAAGATTGCTGGAAAAAACTAAATAAAAATAAATTAATCAAATTTTGCTTGTTTGTCATATTCAATGAAACGCACATATATATGTGTGGGGTGTGTGTATATATATATATATATATAAATTTGGGAATGTAATCCCGACAGAGTTATGAGTTAATGACATTTCGGGAAACATTCATGGATGTGAAATCCATTATCAGATATTATTTTTGAAATATACTTTCATGAGTGTTTTTCCAAATGTTAATAATTTATATGTATATCAAATACATACATTATATTTTAAAAGACACTGTACAGTTGAAGACATTATTTTATACAATATTTTTTTCAGCTCTGATATTTTATCTGTGCTGCTTGAGGAAGGCTATCTTGTCCCAAATGTTGAACAATTAAAAGCTCTGCATATCAATCCTGAAGGTGAGCACTAATGATTTCACTCTTTTAACATTTTACTCTTAAACTCCATTATAGGCAACACATTTGGCTCCACCCTATGGCTTTAATAATTAATAAGCTTCATGCCTTTAGTTTAATCAACTCCTACTAAGCTGGGAACCTGAAATTGCCATATTTGCTGGTGTCAAAGACAGTTTGTTTGTTTTTTCTTGAAATGAGTCTCGAAAATTTGCTGTGCATCCTTGAAGGTGAAGATTAGGATTTTCATAGGCCTATGATAACCCCAGAGAAAGGTTATCTATGCCAGACCGTAAACTAAATTCCTGCATGTGATCTCTTAATTAAATTCTTCTTTTTCTTCCACATTATATCCATTTTCTTCTCCTTCTGCATTTCCTGCTGTTGCTTCTTTTTCTTCTTTTGCGTTTCCTGATTTTTTTTCTTTTTGAGTTTTCTTCTTTATTTCCTGCTGCTTCTTCTTCTCCACCATTTCATTCCCTTACGTATTAATACCCTTGGGAAAGGGATGAATCCATCGCTTCTCCTCCCGGCAATTGGTAAAATAGCAGGACAGACTGGTTCCTATAGCCTTGGTTGGCAACCACTCTAGGAGAAAAACAAAACTATGAATTTGAACCACTTGCTACCTTGTAGGCCCTGCCTCTTTAGGTGAAAACTAGAGAAAGGTACTGTATTTGCTGGCATCAAGGACGTAGTTTTTTTGTTTTTTTTTCTGAAATAAGTCTCAAAAATTTGTCATGCAAGGTTGGGGTTTTCGTCGGCCTATGTTAACTCCAGAGAAAGGTTATCTATGCCAGACGGTGAACTAAATTGCAGTATGTCATCACTTAATTAAATTTATAGATTACACACTGCTTGTAAATAAAGTATCATAAAAAATAAATTTTTAAAAAATGTATATTCACAGAATGTTCCAATGGCAGACTAGGGTAGGAGTGCGAACAGGCTAGTAATATCAAGGAAGTTAAACTCATTGGACACATGGTAGAGTCATAGAAGAAAACCTCTGCATTCAAAGCTGTATGTAGCTCTGATGAAGCACATAGTATGCAGCTAAGGAAAGGATCATTCACAGTGATTCGATGATCTTGACTATGGTCAACAGCTTTTTTAGACTGATAAAGTCCTTTCTGTGGGTAAATAGAAAAAATTCAATATAATGTTTTTTTTTAAACATTATATTGAATTTTTTCTATTTTGTCATTCAATTACCCCAAAACAAATACTAAAAGCATTTACAGAAATTCATTACATTATAATTACTTCTTAAAGAAATATGAAAATACTTTCATTCAAATGATTGTATATCAAGTGACACTAAAAGCAATGATAGAAATTCATTGCAAATTATTTTCCTCCAGAATCATTTGACAAATGCAGACACACTGTAAATATATGAAAGCATTGTAAATTATTTTAATACAAGTTTACTCAGGCCATCAAAATTGATGGTATTTTTTTTTGTTTTTGATATTATTAGTTTTTTTTACCCAACTGTAAATTTTGATCAGTTAAAATTGACCAATATGAATATTTAGTATGCTGCTTCTTTGAAGATGTCTTCTCATATCAGTCAAATATTGCTTCAAAATTTGTGACTCCAATCTATAAATGTTGATCAGATAAAACGAAACTGTATGCAGATTAAGGATGCTTCATCTTCAACTTTGAGTGTAACTACAACTTTTTTCATTAGGACTCTGACTTCTTACATAAATATATTTATGTTGAAGTTGTTGGGCAAAAAACATTTTAAAGTAGAAACTTTGCCTCTAAATATTTTTCAAAGGTTATTTTATATCATCTGATTGTCATCTTTCATTAGGATTAGTAACTATTTTTTGAATATTTTACAATATTTTAGCTGTCTAATATTTGCGTTGAATATTTCGTCTATCTGAAATATTTCTTTCAAAATCTAAACTTTTTTAGATATTTTTTCAACATTTTAAATATTTTTTCTTTTATTGTCAATAGTTTTTCAATATATTAACTATTTTTAATATTTTTAAAATAAAAATTTTAACATTTTTTTACATATATTGTATATAGTAAAATTTCATTAATACTTAGATATATTAGATACATGATCATGAACAAGTCATTTTATAAATAATATTGAAGAAGAAATATAAATATTATTTAATGTTATTATTATTATTATTAAATATTATTTATTAATATCCTATTCCACATGGTCTCTGGACCCAATAAAATGTTCTATATTTGACTAACACCTTGTCTTAAAGTTTAATTGACTATTTCACTTTCAAAGAATTTAAAGTTAAAAAACAAAGTCAGTTGTGGTTGATCACTGTGTAAGTGTTGTTCATCTCTCTAAATGTCTTTAAAATTTGTCTAGATTTAATGTCTGAAAATGGGCTGTGGCTGCCGGAGAACCTGGTGACGTTTTGGAAGCCCTTGCTGAACATCCTGCATGAAATCAAATTTACACCTCTGCTGATCAAACGATTGATGGACTGTGTGTGTGGGGAGGAACTGGCCCCCTTGCCTGCCCGTTTAATTGCAGGCTGGTTGATGACAATCCTTTTCAGCATTCATCAAGCAAGTACGGGACATTTTTCTGCACTTCTCAAATGAGATCTTGTGTCTTTTAAATATTGTACACTTGGTAAATAACATTACACCTGAAGTGGATTCTCACTAGGTGCCTTACATGTGTGACATGCTAGATTTTGCAAATATAATACTTCCTGATAATACTGAAAGTGCACTGGATCCAAACCCAGAGCCTTCACTCCTGTTGCACGAACCCCTCCCTGATTGACCCTGTCTTCTTGCTATTTAATCTGTAGTTGTAAGATTTGAATTTGTCTTCTCCTAAACTGGATGGATTCATACCTTTTCCAAGGCTATTTGCACATAAGGACTTCATGTGTGCTACTAGATTGGCATCTAGGTCCCACCCTTTTACTGTTGAATTAGGTAGATGTGACCACTGCTTCTACTCCAGCAGTTTTTTTTTTCTTCCACTTCCTGCCTTTGGGCCTCACTTCTTTTTTCTTGCTTCCCTGACAACTAAAATCTTCAAAAATTTAGATCCAACGTCAATTGCCATCTTCTCTTTTCTTGAACCCTGTTCAGCTTTTATCCTTTCCTTGGTCCCCTATATACCCAGTCTTTTCTCTCTCCTTCACACTCGGTAACCCCTTGCATACTAATGGCATTCCCGCCTTGCTTGGGGTGAAACAATTTAAGTGAATGTAAAAAACTTGACTGGAATTCAAACTCTGTTCTCTCAATTCAAGCCACTATCCATTATTCCGCCATACCCACACTGAAACAAATATCAACAACACAATATTTATACTACCAGAGTTTTTGTTACTATAAACTTTATATTCAGTGGGTACACAGGCTTGAGTAGGGGTACTTCTTTTTTTTTTCTTTTCTTCAGACTGAAATTAATATCTACTGGCCTAGAGATTGATAAGTCCTACTAAAGAAAAACTGTGCCTCCGAACAGAAATTGAACCTGTATTCCCTTTTTCAATCAGAAGAACCAATTTTAAGCTAGGTGTGCCTTACCATTAGACTATGGGAAGCCATCACAGCAAAGCAAGGTTCAGTTACCCTAATGAACATCTCTCGTCAGGATCTTTCAAAATCTGTAACTGCTTTTATTTTTGTACCTAAAACACAGAGTAATTTTAAATTAACAGATTTTTTTTTTACTCTGGTATTATTTGTTATTACTATAAATCTAATAATTAGTGATTACACATGTTTGAGTAGATGTCCAGTTTGTTTTCTTAAGTGCAAATGTGACATTTACCAGTTTGTGCAATTGAAAGTCTTACTAAGGGAAATATGTTTCTCAGCAGTTATCAAACATAGAAATAAGAAATAATGATGGATTTTTTAAAATATCTATTAATTGCTTAAGAATGACTTGCTTTTGGTCATCACATGGATAAGTGTCATAGTTGATGGTATTATTATAGTTATATGAAACACAAAAGGTCTCTGTTAAAGCCATATCTTTCTGGTGTGATTTTAAGCTGATGCCTTTCTTTTTTTTCTTCTTTTTTTTCTTCTTTTTTTTCTTCTTTTTTTCTTCTTTTTTTTCTTCTTTTTTTTCTTCTTTTTTTTCTTCTTTTTTTTCTTCTTTTTTTTCTTTTTTTTTCTTATTTTTCTTTTTTTTTCTTTTTTCTTTTTTTTTTTTTACATATTTTATGATCGTTTTGTTTAAAGTTCATAGTTTTTTGATTTCACATGAAATTTTCCAATATATTTCAATGAAATTTTCACTTTAAATATTGTAGTTTATAATTATAGCCATATCTTTCTGGTTTGATTTTCAAGATTTTTTTTTTTTTTTTTTTTTTTTTAACATATTTTATGATCATTTTGCTTAAAGTTTATAATAAAGTCATAAAAAAAATTGTAAAAAGTTAATGTTTATGTTGTTACAGGATCAGTAAGGGAAAATTTCTTCAGGGTCAGCTCGTAGAATTTTTTAGCTTAAGTCTAGGGGTTTGGATAAAAGAGATTTAACAATGCATAGAACAGATATAAAATAAATAAAAAAATAATTCAAAGAGCCAAGTTAATTATGAGTTGAAGAAAGTTTTTTGTTTGAAATGAAAACAGAAAAATGGCCAAGTGAAATGGATATTTAATTTCCAGGAATAGATTTGTGGTTTTGAGATGAGTTGATTGGAAATCATAAAGTATGTGCTAATACTGGCAAAATCTTGCAGAAATGAATAATTGTAGCAGAAGTAATTTGTATAAGAATGTAATTTCTAAAGAAAGTAATGAAATTTTTTATTTATTAATTTGACAGATTTTATCACTTGAAATGTTATTTTTAGTGGATACTCATACTTGAGTTGACGCTTCATTTATTTATTTTCGTCTACAGGCCTGAATAATTCAGAAATTTTAATAAAGAAAATACGCTCTTTGGCAGAATTAAAAACTGCATCCCCCTGAGCAGACGGAGCTATCGTCAGATCTGATATGTTTTAACCAACTCGGTCACAAAGAAGCTTTTGGTGATCAAACAAGGCTAAATAATGCTTTTAAATAAAATCCTTCTTATCAGAGCCTCTTAAAATTTTCGCATTTCCACAGTTTCATATCCAAACGTAAACAAAGCAGTTTCTGAAAAAAGTAATTTTTCTTTTTTTATTAATCTGAGAGATTTTTATTACTTTAAATGTTATTTTTAGTGGATACTAATATTTGAGTAGACACTCGGTATTTTTATTAAACAGTATATTTTTTTTCGTCTACTGACCCGAATATTCAAGAAATCTTATTAAAGAAAGATTTATGAATAATAATGGGGGATCAGTTTAAAATGACTCCAGGAAGATAGAGGGTCAAGTATATAAACTGTTACTAATGGAAAATGATTATTTACATGATTTCTTACCCCTCTCCTTTTTCTTTTCTAATAGATCAAATGAAAGAGGATAAACATTTTTTGTATGATAAACGTTGTACTGTGGCGTGGCAGACTCTCATTGAACAGGCTGTCAGAGTGCCCAAAAAATACACCCTCCACTTGGTTTTATGGTAAGTAAAAACCCATTTATTCCCCTTGTCTTTTCTTTGCTTTGTATCATGAGCAGGTATCGGCATGTCTTATTTATTGATTTGCCAAGAGACTGCAGAAGGATATGCTGTTGTCTCCAGGACTCACACTGCTAACATTCAGCCAGCACCTATCGAGCCTGGTCAGTACCTAGATGGGTGACCACTTGAGAATACCAGGTGCAGTAAGCTTGGATGTGCAGCTGGTGTAATGGATGATATCTCTGAATGAGAAATCAAAGTTAAGCCATGTCGAGCCTGGTCAGTACCTAGATGGGTGACCACTTGGCAATACCAGGTGAAGTAAGCTTGGGTGTGCAGCTGGTGTAATGGATAATATCTCTGAATGAGAAATCAAAGTTAAGCCATGTCATGCTTGGTCAGTACCTAGATGGGTGACCCCTTGAGAATACCAGGTGAAGTAAGCTTGGATGTGCAGGTGGTGTAATGGATGATATCTCTGAATGAGAAATCAAAGTTAAGCCATGTCATGCTTGGTCAGTACCTAGATGGGTGACCACTTGAGAATACCAGGTGAAGTAAGCTTGGATGTGCAGGTGGTGTAATGGATGATATCTCTGAATGAGAAATCAAAGTTAAGCCATGTCGAGCCTGGTCAGTACCTAGATGGGTGACCACTTTGGAATACCAGGAGCTGTAAGCTCGAATGTGCGGGTGGTGTAATGGATAACAGCTTGGGAATTGGAAATCCGAGTTCCAAATCTCCACTCACATTCATTATATTCACTTGTGCACAAATAGTCTTTGGAGTGGTATGAATCCACCTCTTCTCCCCCTAGTTATGGGTTAATCAGTTGGACTTGTACCAGTAACTCCTTATCTCCAAAAAATTCATACAATTTAAAAATTATTTTCTGGCTTTAAATAACCCGCAAAGGGTTGATAGGCCATAAATAAACAAATTGATCAAATTTTCAAAAGGCTATTTTGTTGTGTTTGTCATTAATGCCTTGCATAAACATTTGATCAGAAAGAGAGAGAGACAGACATAATGGGAGAGCTGTTATAGTTGTAAGGTATGCTATCAGGGATAGAGCATGTGTAAAAATATAAAAGTGAACACAGGTCAGCACCAAGTGGTTACAGTCTGTTTCCTGCTTAAATGCAATCATCAGGCCATACATGTGTGTGTGTGTGTGTGTGTGTGTGTGTGTATATATTATGAACTGGACCGAGTCCAGCAATTATTTTAATATATTTTCTGTTTATGCTATTTTTATAGATACAATTATTTAAGTAAATGCTCTGTTCATAATAAGCAGTATTAATTACATTACTGGCCTGAATGTCCAAGAAATCTTTTAGAAAATATATGTCCTCTGACAGGAATCGGACCTGTATCCGATACATATCCTTCAGATAGACTGACATGCTATACCATTTAGCTACAGAGGATTCATCAGGTTAGCAAGGTTGAATTACCGTTTTTAAACAACAAATTTCCCATGGTTTTTCCTGAACATTCATATCTGCTCAAAGCGTATTTTAACGTAAACAAATAACATCATATATTATGAAAGGGACTAAGTCCGACAATTATTTTAATATATTTTCTGTTTATATGTTTACATTAAGATACACTTTAAGAAGATATGAATGGTCAAGAAAAGTCATGGGAAATTTTTTGTTTAAAAACAGTAATTTGATTTTGCTAACCAGACGCTTCCTCTGTAGCTAAATGGTATAGCATGTCAGGCTATATTACAGTTCCCTGTAGGATACAGGTTCAATTCCTGTCAGAGGACACATACAAAATTTCTCTGACATTCAGGCCGGTAAATCTAGTTATTACTGTTTATTATAAACAGAGCATTTACTGAAATATTTGTATCTATTAAAATAACAGAAACAGAAAATATATATATATATATATATATATATATATACAGAAATATAGTCTTAAAGTGTGCTATATTTATGGGGTAAAGTGCTCAATATCAGAGATAGAGCGTGTGTAAATATAAAAGTGGACATGGAAGTCAGCACTTAGAGGCGACAGTCTGTTTCATGCTAGTGCAATCGTCAGGCGACTAGTGCTGTTATTTTTCTCGGCTATTTATATAAGGGTCAGTGGTGCATTATGGGTAGTCTATTTTGGCGGTTACTTTTACCAGAAGTCGCTTATTTGTTTATTTATTTATGTCAAATTATTTTGCTTGTTTTTTGTTTGTTTTTTTATTTTTATTTTTATTTTTTATCTTATATATTTATTTATTTATTCTTTTATTTTGATCGGTGTTTTTGGTTAACGTAGTAAAAATTTGTTTATATTGCTTATTGTTGGTAGTCTATAATGGCCGTCATTTACCGGAATAGACTACCCATAATGCACCACTGACCCTTATATAAATAGCCGAGAAAAATAACAGCACTAGTCGCCTGACGATTGCACTAGCATGAAACAGACTGCCACCTCTAAGTGCTGACTTCCATGTCCACTTTTATATATATATATATATATATATATATATATATATATATATATATATATATATATATACAGACAGTATATTTTCATTTAAACATGTTTTGATGGAAAATATAGACATAATGCGTCTTTGTAATTTACCCCTGAGAATGATCTTAGGAAAGGTCAAAAGTACTTTGGTTTACAGAAAACTATGGCACCTACTTTGATGGATTTCATCTCAATATTAAAAATCTAATTAGACAACTTGAAATGATCAAAATAAAAATAAGTAGACACAATATGTCTATATTATATATTACCTTCCTGACGCCATAGATTCCCAAGTCGGCATCTATGTGGACGACACCACAATTTACTCCTACCTCAAACACAAATCTAGTGATGCTGACAAAGTTAACCTGGCAGTTTGATTAGAAAAGGACCTCCAATCGGTTGTGAACTGGGGCAAGAAATGGATGGTTAACTTTAACGCCTCTAAAACAAAACTGCTCTCTATTAACCACCACAAGGATCCATCCCTGCATCCCATTAGAATGTCTGAAGACCAACTTCTCGAGAGCTCCTCTCTGCGGCTGCTCGGTCTCACGCTGTCCGCTGATCTGAGATGGAACAAATACATCGAGTCAATTGCATCATCCACCGCAAGGAAAGTTGGCTCCCTGTGCCGAGCCAGGAAATTTTTCTCCCCGGAATCGATCCTCCAAATCTATAAATCGACC
>OZ038495.1:85529115-85536615 GCA_964036315.1 Acanthosepion esculentum
AAGAAAGTAAATGGTTGTCTTTTTTTTTATGTTTCAGGATGCTTAATGAAGGAAAAGGTCATCTGATGGATTCTCAACGGAGTCATCTGTTGGAATTAATCAACATTTATTTGTCCCAGGATTTAATTCCCTCCTCTTTTGAAAATTGCCTCCGTGAAAATGACACAAGACAAAATGAAAACCCAACATCTTTTCACACAGTTGACGGTATGTAACTTTGCCTTTTGTCACATCATAAAACCAGAAACAACAGGCAATGTCATAATTTGCCTAAGTCATCAATACATCCTGGTCTGTGATAACTAAGTGTTATCATCGCCATCTAAAGTTCCATAGTTGATAACCCCCTAAGGGAAGGGTCTGAAATCTGCCATGTCCCACTCTAGTGTTTCTTCAGACCCTTGTACCCAGCCTGAAGCACCCATTATTTTCTGTTGCAGCTCAAAGTAGGAGTGGGGCAGGTAATTTCTTTCTTCAAGATGGCTTTATTTTTTAAGTTACCTCCTTCTAGCCTTTGCCTAAAGAGGCAGGAACCACAAGCCAGCAGGTGGTTTTGAATTCAGTGTTTCTGTCTCCTAGACTGGTTGCCATCCGAGGCTAATTCTTAAGGTGGATTTGTTTATGAAGTTACTTTCTAGCCTTTACCTAAAGAGGCAGGATCTACAAGGCAGCAGGTAGTTGGATTTCTCAAAGCTAGTTTGAATTCAGAGTTTTCCTTTTAGACTGGTTGCCTACCAAGGTTATATGGCCAAATCTGACCTGCTAATTACCTATAACTGAGGGAAGATATGGATTCATACCTTTCACAAGGGTATTAGCATGTAAGTGAATGCAATGAACTTTATCCATTACCCTACCATGCCTCTACAGGATAACTGAGCACCTATTAACTAATCCTACACATACCTTGTCCTATACCAAAGGTATGTTTTTTGTTCACAGTAAGGCACATTCAGAATTCCATTTATACTCCTGGAAACTAAATATTAAGCCCCAACAGCCTCCCCTTTGTAAGCATAAAGAGTGGCTCTTTGGTTTGAATGTCATTTAGGTTGTTCAAGTGGTCTAATGGAAAATGCCTTGAAATGTAACAATCAAAGAGTCGGGTTCAAATTCCAGTCAGGTTTGTTACATTCACTTGCATGCAAATACCCTTGGAAAGGGTGTGAATCCATATTTTCCACCCTGACTCCCCAAAAAAGCTATGGGGTAGATAATAGGACTTGTATCTGGGGAAAATAATTGTTATTCTCAGAAAAATTGTCTATGCAGTATACACTCGCAAAAAAAAAATATAATTATTCTTGCACTCTGAAATATGTTTCAGCTTTAATTGACCCATAAAGGGGGGTTGATAAAATGTGAAAAACGAATCAGTTGCTTTTTGTCATTCCTAGACTGGCTGCCACTCAAGGCAATCAATCTAGAAGAAAGACTACTCTCAACTCAAAACCATGGAGAAAGCAACAGGAAATCACTATCTTTCCTAAGAAGTAATGGCAATTCACAGATCATAAAGAAAAGGAATCTGTGGAGAGCCATGTTTGCCTATGTCCTGTATGTATATGGTATTAAAATAAAGTAAATTCTAATTCTGTCACAGAAACATTTTCCATTATTTTGCTGCTATAGCACAAAGTTTAGTAAGCTGAACCAATTCCTTAAAATAATGAGTTTGTTCCTTACTAAATTCCCCACCACTGTAGCCTTGTGCCAAAGTAAACACGTCCTGGTTATGACAAAGTACCTCCAGCAGCAAGGCCTCTGATCAAGAGCGTGGAACCACCTCTTAATTGCTGGTGTTCCCAGGTTACATTTTTGAAAAAAATTATTACCAGCAATACATACCTTGTTGGCATTAAATAACCCATTGAGGTGTTGATATGCCATAAAATAAACCAAACCAAAGTAAACATTTTTTTTTATAAATCTTTAACTTCAAACTTATTCTTCTTTTTTTCTTTTTTTTTTTTTTTTTTTTTTTTTTGCAGAAGTACTTCAATTTCAAAGTTCAGAGAAAATGGAACCTCCTCCTCCTCCTGTTGCATTATCATGGCACATTTCCACTGGTAAGACTTTTTTTTTTTGTAATTATTTTTGCTATTCATTATTGTTTAACAAAATTACTTATGCAGAAATGCCGTATGTTGTGGTATTTGTCATGACACTATCCTTAATTATTTCTGTCACTCTCCCCTTTGATGTGGGATGTATCTGTTCATGTCGTGAAATGCAGTCTCAGCTTATAGCATGCTGGCAACATTAGTCTGTATATGTAATACTAAAACTGGTAGCAAGCTAATTATTTTTTCCAGACTTAGAGTTCTTTCTTTTTTTCTCTGTTGTATTCCTTTTCAGGATTTACTTTTCAATGATTGTGCTCTTGGCCTTCTGCCATAAGGCTGTTTACGCATGTTTCAAGTATGACCTAATAAGGATTATACTCTGGTTCTACTTGATTTTTGTTTTCCAGTTGTAAAATTACTCTTTGGTATTGTTTCTGTTGCCTTTCTGGCATTCTACATTTTGGAAATCAATTTCATCCTTATTGGCATTATAATAATCTTGGATTGTGTTGATATTTATTTTGATGTTAACAAAGAAGTATAGAATTTGCATGGACTTGGCCGATCCTCACACATACTTGAGTCACATCAATAAATCATATGCTTTGCTTTCATTTAACTATATCTGATATTGATGTGTCCTTTGAACACAAGTCCTGAGTATGATGATAAACTACATCCAGCAGCAAGGCCTCTCATTGGGAGATTGGAGGTTTTGGGGAGTGTTGTTCCCAGGGCCACCCTGCCCTGTAGTGGTAGCACCTGTTAGGGTCCCAGCTGTGGGCAAATTGTGAACCTCCCAAACAAAAACAAAACACTATGAAAATATAAAAATACATTTTTATACTAAAAATACCATGCAGTTGTGGCGATCCCCAAAATTGTCATCAGTGTGAGATCTGAAACTACTTGTTCTTTAAATTTTATTTATTTTTAATCTAAATATATTTTACTTTAAAATACTTGCTACATTATTTGAGTGATTCATATTTATTTGTTTGTTTGTTTGTTTTTTTGTTTTAAAGATTCTATCAATTGGGAAAAATGTCCATTGGGATGTGTACCCCAGGAGAAATTGTCCTATACCAGTTTGGAATTTTATGATGAAAATGAATCGACTGCAAAGAAAAGAAGGAGAATGTCAAGTACTCATCAAAATGGACACACAGAATTTTACCTGTAAGTTTGAAACTGGATGATCTTTTTTTTCTTTTTTTTTTTTTTTCGCCTTTTTCTTTTTTTTTCCTTTTTCTTTTCTTTTTCTTTTTTCTTCTTTTTTTCTTTTTTTTCTTTTTTTTCTTTTTTTTCTTTTTTCTTTTCTTTTCTCTTTTCTTTTCTTTTCTTTTTTTCCTTTTCTTTTTCTTTTCTTTTCTCTTTTTTTTTCTTTTTTTTCCTTTTTTTTTCTTTTCTTTTTCCTTTTTTTTTCTTTTTTTTCTTTTTTTTTTCTTTAAGATAGTTTGCAATTTAATCACCTTGGATTCTTCATTGTTATTGTCATTAAGAATGTGTAGCTTTCAACTTAATGCTGCAAAAATAACAAATTCTTTGATATTCTTTTCTTTTGCTGTCTTTTAACTCTATTGCCCTCTTGATGAGGCTTAGAATATGTTGACTGCATTCTCAATGGAAGCGTAAGACTCTTGACCAAATGAATACTCACAGAGTGCAAACTGGACAAATGTCAACTTTCTTTCTTTCTTAAATGTAAACCGGATGTATGTCTAGTGAAAACTGAACCTGTGTCTATATTTTTTCTATTTTTCATGGGTGGACCCGTATACTTAAGTAGTACCAAATTTATTTCAATAAGTTTTGTAGCTTAGTATTCATGAGTCTTCTCTCTACCCACAACATTTGTTGGGATTTTTTTTTAATCATTTCAAGCAATATTAAAATATAAAATAAATATAAATATTTAAACAAAAAAAAGACATCACATTGAAACACTGGTTCCTATATTGTCACCAACGTTAAGCAGCGTCGAGCTTGGTCAGTACCTAAATGGATGACCGCTTGGGAATACCAGGTGCCGTAAGCTTGAATGACGTAATGGATAATGGCTCAGAATTGTTAATCAAAGAGCCGAGTTTCAATTCCAGTTGGGCTCATTATATTCACTTATACACAAACACCCCTGAGAAAGGTATGAATCCACCTATTCTACCCCCAGCTATGGGTTAATTAGTAAAACTTGTATCATTAAACCAGTATTATCTCCCCCCTCCCAAAAGATATTCTTAGAATCTAAAAATATTTTCTGGTTTTAAATAGCCTACAAAAGGTTGATAAACCATAAAAAACAAATCAATCAATGAAATGTTCATATGATACACTGGCATGTCTTTTAAGACTTATCTACATACTCTGATATATAAATGTATAGAAACTACCGTGGACACAAAGTGAGGGGTTAGTTTATATATTGATTGTAATATAGAATTGATCCCTATTATGTATCCACATATCTTGTTTGTTTATCAAATTCTGATTAGATATGAATCTACCTTTTCCACTCCCAGCTATGGTTTGTTTAGTAAAACTTTTATCAGTAAACAATTATTATCTCGGTAATAATAAAAAAAAAAAAAAAAAATCATCTTAGAATCTAAAAATATTTTCTGACTTTAAATCACCTACAAAGGCTTTATAAATCATAGAAAACAAATCGATCATTCAAATCCAATCACTGCAAAATATTTTGATGGTGAATTCTTTCTCTGATGAAAACCAGATTCAAGAGTTTGTCAAGAAATTTTTCACATGATAACCTGCATGATTTTATTCAAAGCCTATCGAAGAGCTACCTGATAAATGGCAAGAAGTCATTGCAAATAATGGTGAATATGTAATGGAATAAAATGTAATTGTACGTTATTTCTTTTGAAGAATAAACGAAAATTATTCATGACTCCACCTAATATACACTACGTTTGAAATTATTAACAAAGTGACATTTTTTTTTTTCCCCAAAAACTATGAGTCGGAATTTAACAAAATTTTCACAATATAATGGGAATAGGTATATGCACAGACTGTATAAAAACTGTATTGTTCTGCACAACAAGAAACAAACGGTAGCCATTTGCAATATTAACATATAAAAACTGTATTGTTCTGCACAACAAGAAACAAACGGTAGCCATTTGCAATATTAACATATAAAAACTGTATTGTTCTGCACAACAAGAAACAAACAGTAGCCATTTGCAATATTAACACAATATAGAAGTGTTCCAGACTGTAAACGAGCGTCATTATAATCATGCAAATGTGATTTGACCCGTTCTGAGAAAGACATTATAACATCTGAACATTCCAAAGGTAAATCTTCATTAGAAATATCCAAAATAATTGGAAGATATCACCAAACTGTGAAAAGATTTGTTGCAGCTCCTATGAAGGTACGTAAAAGGGCTGATACGGGTCACTCGAGGGATGTTTCCCGACATTCTTTGTCACAAATGAAACGGGAAACTGTAAATAACCCAGGCCTGACCAGTGAAGCACTTTTCAGGAGCATTGGAGAAGCAACAGTGTCCAGAAGTACTGGCTATTGTCTTCTGAAAAAGGTCAGGACATCAGTGAGACCAGTGATAAAGCTTTCATTGACAAAATTGCACATACAAATGCATTTGAAATGGCCAAAGGAGAACATGATTTCGATCGATTTCTTGAAAGTTCTGTTCACAGATGAGTCGTGCAACACTTGATGGCCCTGGGTCGTAAATGGACAAGATCATCATCAACGCTTGACACGCAAACAAGGAGGAGGTATTATGATTTGGGCTGGATTTATTGGAGTTATCATGGTCAGTCCATGGAGAGTACCTGACGGTACAAAAATAACCACAGATGCTTATATAGCTTTCCTCAAAGAGCACCTGAAATCTTTGCTAAAAAAGCAAGGAATCCCTTTCAGGGGAAGCATCGTATTTATGCAAGATAATGCATTCAGTGCACAAAACTACGGAGTACCTGCAGAAATTAGGCTTCTCTTCTGTGGACCTCAGAAGATGAAGTGGCTGGTCATTTCTCCAGGATTAAACTCAATTGAAATCTTTCATTCTGAAGCGACATGTTTATGAGAATGGACACCAATTTAGAAGCAAGGATGACTTATGGCAGGAAATGGTCAACATATCATGTGAAATTACATCAGAGGAGATCCAGAAATTGACATGTTCGATTGACCAGCACCTTTTTCAAGTCATTTTAAAAAGGATCACATATCTCATTAAGCAAATCCACTATCCTTTTTGAACTCTGTTTACTTTTTATTTCAATTCATTTTCATCTTAGTAACTGTATATATATATATATATATATATATATATATATATATATCCATAAATCTCTGTAAATAAAGGAAAAGGAATTAAAGTATTATTTTCTTTTTTACAGGAGTTTTTATTACACCTCGCTAATAATTTGACACACTAATAATTTAAGTAAATTACGTAAATGACCATAACTTATGTTCCTTTTACTAGAATCCTACAATTTTTCATTAGTAGGTGTATATATATATGTTGTCGTCATTCTCTGATAATTTCATTAAATTCCAACCAGTATTTTTTGTATAGGATTGAAAAGTATCACCTCGTTAAAAATCCACTGTGCCATGTGTCCTTGAGGACACATGGCACAGTGGATAAAGGCGTTGGTTAGATCCAATGACAGACCCAAAGAGTGTCAGTTCAATACCCGGTTCAGGCAGTGGAGAACTTTCAGAGGGAAAATTACCAGGAGATAACTGATAACTGACATCCATCAAACATGGCTCGTGGAACTAGAACAGTCTACCCCAGTGATCGTAATAAAGGGTTCGGTTTGAAATTCCAACCACCTGAAGAAGGCCGGAGCGTACAACGGCCGACACGTTGTGACAAATATGGCGACAAAGATGAGGACAATAGTCCGACTAATGTAAATACCGTACATAATACCTCATCTCAGAAATATAGACAGTGTATTTTCCAATAAAAAAAAATACACTTTCATGCAAACCAAATGTTTAACCTTGACTCAAATCTGGGCACAAAGTATAAGTGTATCGCTTATCTTTTCTCCAAACCTTTCACCCAATTCAGCTAAACTAAGTACAAATGTGTCAATGCTTTCTGTTTTCCTACTGTTTGATACTTTTACTAATTTGTATAATGGAGAAGGACAGCTCAAAATTTATCCCAGGTTCAATCCCAGGTTCTGTCTATTCATTGTCCTTTTCTAATGCATTAAATAATAACTATCACTTTTCTTTTTATATTAAGTGTACGTGTGTGTCTGTGAGTTTTCAGCAACACAACAAACCATTTTTCAGTCTCTAGTTTTTCACAAATAGCAGAAATAGTCCAGCCATCTGATGGTGATCTTACAAAGTGTACTGCTCACAAACGGTTGTGGCAAAGGCAATACTACATATGGTTCATTCATA